>JANHMN010000028.1:3915521-4016103 GCA_030674055.1 Rhabdomys pumilio | reverse complement strand
CGCATGCTCCCAGTCAGGGGGAGTGAACAGTGGACGCATGCTCCCAGGGCTCAGCTGACTTTCTCCTCTGTTGTATACTCCAGAATCACCTACCTAGAAATAGACCCACAGTAGGCTTGTCATTCCTCTCCGTGAATATAATCATGCTATCCCTCTCCAGACACGCCCAGAGGCTCATCTCCCAGCTGGTTCTAGGTATCAAGGTGACAGTTAACACTGACATCACAGTCAAAACAAAAAGGTTCAGGACGCTATAAATTAAAAGGTGCTCATTTGGATGAGGCTCTGTATAGTATCCGTGCTCAAACAACTCCAAATTGGACAGCCAAGGCCAAGCCCATGGGACAACACAAAAGACAGTGATTTTACAGCAAAATAAGCTTCAGCCCTTGATTTATACAACAACTAATCTGAAAAGCAGTCACTTTACTCTTCTCAGGAGGTCAGGGTGTTCCCTTGGGTTCACTTGACCTTTGCAAGCACCAGATAGTCAAGCAAAAGCAGCCCGGCTACAGGGACTTCACAGAGTGAATGTCCGGGCCTACTGGGATCAGATTCAGTCAGCTCTGCCCACATTACCTTACTCTGATTTCAGAGTTATTACTACAGCACATGCTGAGAGCAGAAAAGAAAATTGTATTCATTGCATATTGCTTCCAAGAGCAAAAAAATCACAATTATCTTTTATATATATTTCTGTAAGATAAAGAAGTAGCTCAGTCAGTAAAATGTGTGCTAGACAAGTATGAGAATCTGAGTTCAATCCCCAGCATCCACATAAGAAGCAGGGCATGATGGGAGATCACTGTGATCCCAGCGCTGAAGAGACAGAGACAGATCACCACAGCTCACAGCCTAGCATTATCAACAAGCCCTAGTTTCCACCTGAAGACTCTGTCTCAGAAAATAAAACAAGGTAGACAGCTCTAAGGAACAGTGATCAAGGCTGACCTCTGACCTCTGGCCTTCACTTACACACGCAAGCACCCACATACACAGATGCACCTACACACACACCTGCACAGAGAAAGAAATATTTCCACCAAAAAACCTAAAGTTGCCGGTGCTTGGGCAACGCTGGACCCCAAATGCCTTTGAGCCTCAGTTGAATGACTGACTGCCTATTGGGATCAGGGAAGACACAGTCATGCAGAAAGTGGCGGCAGGTGGCAAGGTCTGTACCCAGTGTTAGCCCTTTTCCTACTAGTTTTTATCTCATGGTATAAAGGGTTAGCCTGGACTATCTCTAAAACGAAAATCTTTGGAACAATCTACATCTAGGAAGCCCTACGATATCAAAGCACAACCAATCCTTAATGGTAAGAGATATAGAACACCAGATGGATGGGTTCCCTACAAACCTAACTTTCCCTTTCTGGGTGAATCTCTGGGGAATGTCAACTGCTTGACCCAGATGATGCTGTGGTTTTAGCAGCAAAGGTAGTCTTGGCAGGGCAGTTGGAATATGCAGGATCCAGAGCTCCATCTGGCCCCTCAGTCAGGGGTACCATTAGAGCCATCAAATGCATTACCTCCTCTCTCGGAGCTGGCTGGGACCTTCCCATTCCATCTGGTCACCTGTCCTTCCTCCACCACACAAACGCTCCTTCAGCTAGACTGGTGCCCGCACCCTCGGCTTTTGCCAGGCACAGCAGAGATGGATGGGTCTCAGGGATTTCAGCAAATTACCACCATGACCAAGGCCTGGGTCCCCTCAGCTCTAAGACTGCAGAGAAGTTAACTGTCCTTCAGAGATAGAACTTACAACAGACATCCAAAGATCATAGAAGAAGCCTGTTTTTTGTAGAACCATCCAACTGTACCAAGGTGGGAAGGGCCAAGCCTATAAACATGGAGGCAGGGATGCTGGACTCCCCGGACTCAGCACAACCATTTGCCCTGAAGTTGAGGTGTCTGTGACCTACGTCCATATAGAAATGTTTATGGACTCCTGTGCCTTAGGGAACAGGAAAACCTTTTCATTAAATGAAGATAACTCGGGGGTCTGGAGTGACGGCTCTGTGGCTAAGAGCTCTTACTTCTCTTGAAGAGGACACAAGTTCAGTTCCCAATGCTCATGTCAACCACATCAGGTGACTCACAACTGCCTGTGACCAAGCTCTGTGGGAATCCTAACCTCTGCCTGCAGGAGGACGGCACTCACGTGTCCATATCACACACATGCACATAAGTAAAAAAAAAAAAAAAAAAGTGAAGGAAATCTTAAAAGAAATGATAACAGGGAATGGGATGCAGAATGTGGACAGAAAAGACAAAAACACTTGCTCCTTCTAGCCTTTGGAATATGTGTGTGTGGGTGCATGTGTGCAGGTGGATACTTGTGTGTGTAAATGAAGGCCAGAGGCCAGAGGTCAGCCTTGATCACTGTTCCTTAGAGCTGTCTTCCTTGTTTTATTTTCTGAGACAGAGATCAACTGGAAACTAGGGATTGTTGATAATGCTAGGCTGTGAGCTGTAGTGATCTGTCTCTCTCTCCAGCGCTGGGATCACAGTGATCTCCCATCATGCCCTGCTTCTTATGTAAGTGCTGGGGATTGAACTTAGCTTCTGCAACACTAACCTGAGCATGCAAACTAAAGAAAGTCGTGTCTGTTTTTGCATCCTTCCTCATCCCACTCATTATTCTTCCACAGTGTGCTCACTAAACAGGCCTGCCACCCCTAGCTGGACATTTCCAGAAGCACAGAGAGACCATTACCTATGCTCCATGACAAAACAAAACAGATGTTCCGGGGCACACAGAACTCCTGTTTTGACAGCCCCTGAAATATGAACCACCTTTGTCTCTGAGATAACCTGGTACAAGGAAACAAAGTCTCACCACAAGACATGGTCACCTTTATGCTTTTAAAACTCTGCCTGCTTACTAATGGACTTGGGATAAGGCTAGACCTGTAGAGTAAGAGATCAAGAAAACCTGGCTGCTGATTAACTGATCAAGTCTCCACCTCACCTGTGTCCAGAGGGGCTCCCCGTGGTTCTCCTTAAAGGTTCCAGCCACCTGAGAAAGCCTGCCTCAGAAGTGCCTGCTCTAAGGTAAAGCTCACATGGAGAACAAGAAACATCTGCACAGTGGGACACCAAGAGGAGGCCAGACTCAGAAAAGGCCAGAGGCACTTGAAAGCTCCATTTCACTTTTATTCAGCAACTTTCCTGTTTGGAAGATGAATCATTGATGTGGAAACAGAACTTCAACTTAGCCTGAACTGGCCAAGATCCCTCCTGGCTGTCGCCCTGAAACCACGGGGATTTGGGTTTCATACCCAACGATACTCAGAGGGCACTGCCACCTCCGGGTTGCCACTACACTATCTGCTTCGGTTTTCCATACACCTGCGGTCACTTGGAATTGAGTTCTTTCCTATGGTCCATGGTGGCAGAAGGAAGTGAACAGAAAGTGACTACTAAGAACCGAAACCTTCGCTGCAGATTTGTTCTTTAACTAGAATTCTGCCTCCTCTATATGCCTCATTACAGCCTCAAATATCTGGTATCTTCTTCCTCTGCCAAAACTCTCCCTAACTGGTACACCCTCTCTGTTTCCCAAACTCTGGCATCAGGTCACCTGGGAGGTAATTATGGTCCCTCCCATTCTCAATTTTGGTACCTGGGAAAGCAATTTAATCCCCATATCCTGATCTGCATATCTGCGAAAGGGGAAGACTAATTCGACCTATCTCAAAGGGTGGTGAGAACCAAACCCCCAACCCCCGAGGAGACTAAAGGCTCTCTAGTGTGTGTCAATGCTGAGCTGCAGCTAAGCGCTATCAGTGGCCACTACTGTCAACTGGAAAAGAATGTGTCCTTTGAGAAGCCTGTAGCTAGCTCCCTTCATTCCACCTCTTCCTGCTGCTCTTACCTGGTTAGGAAGATCATCCATTACTCCCAGCCTGGAGCAGTTTTGCTTGGGCTCAGGAATTAAAAAATAAATAAATAAAATAAAGTTGAACACTCTGCTAGTTACTTGTCTAAACTGTACATGTAAAGTGTCAGTTGCTATGACCAAATACCAGGAAATAAGCAACTCAAGGGAAGAAGGCATGGCAGCAGGCCCATGACTAGTCACATGGCTTTTATAGTCAGGAAGCAGAGAAAAGACAGGTAGTGGGGTGGGGCTATGACTGATCACATGGCATCTGTAGTCAGTAAGCAGAGAAAAGACAGGAAGTAGGCAGGGCTATTAAGCCTCCTGAACCAAGCCCCGCCCACACACATGTGACTCTTTTTCTCCAGCAAGGTCTCTTAGAGGGTATGCGACTCCCATCTTCAACCATGGACCAGACATTCACACAGATGACCATGGGGGAATCACTAGCCAAACCACACCTCTGCTCTCCTCTTTGTGGAAGTAGTTTATGCCCATTCTAAATGAATATTGACATTAAACACAGGAACCTTACATAATACCTAACATACACTATGCACTGGGGATGTATTTCAAGACTTTTGGTTGACAATTTTATAGCAAGAACAATAATTCAGGCGTCAATATCAAGTTCTATCTGTTTGAAAGTTCCCACGTACAAGAGGAGGACAAACCACAAAACAAACTCAAAGTTTGTTCCCTGGGAACCTACCTGGCAGCACACAGCTACCCTTCCTGTGTAGAGCATGTCATGCCTTCCCACCAACACATGAATGCTGCAGCTGAAAGGGTTAAAAATTTTCAGAAACTCCTAACAGGCTGAGCAGAACCAAGAGTGCAGGTCAGCTTGGTCATGAGCTCTGTGTTTCAGGAACTTGACTAACCACAAGATAGATGGTTAATTACGAATAGGCTTTTAGAGAATAGCCTATACAAAATATTCCCTATGACTATTCCTTGGACCCTGTCACAAACTGAATAATGGGCTGGGACTTTCCACAGGTTGCTCTCCAATAACCCTCCTTCACCCCCCCTGGGTGGTGGTTTCCCTCCTGAGTTATGATTTTTGGCTTTAAATTTTCTCTGTCTCCAAAGCCTGGGGTCAGACCCCACTGCCCCTGCATGGGTCATGGGTCTTGAACTCAGCATTGCTGATCGAAATATACCTCTTGGTGTTGCATCAAGTTCGGTGTCTTGTGAGTTACTGGGTGGCCGTGAATTCCTAAGACTTGGGTGAGGTCCTCCCTTCCTGGTGGCCTTACACAGTGGCTGACAGACATTGGGACTGGAACAAGAGCAGTGTCCTGTGCTCCGCAGTTACTGTATTTATTGTCACTGCTGTTGATGTCTTTGCTTTCAGAACCTTGGCTTCACTGAGATATGATTGCAAGTCTTTATCATTTGGCTTGCAATATTCGTTTTCAAGTTTTTCTCCTGTGAAGGGGAATTACATGTTAGAGTGGCTCTTCTAATGTCCATGGATGCTCCCTGCAGTCAGCATAAATGTCTATCCCTTTCTGCTTGAATCCTCTAAGAACAGGGACTGAAAAGGCAGCTCAGCAGTTAAGAGTGCTTACTGCTCTTGCAGAGGACTCTGGATTGGTTTTCAGCACCCACATGGCAATTCACAACTGTTTATAACTCCAGTTCTAGAGGACCCATCACCTCTTCTGATGTACATGGGCCCAGGCACATATGTAGTGCACATACAAGCACCCTGGCACACACATACACAAAATTTTTAATTTTTTATTTAAAAAAAAATTCTATGGGCTTCTCTGGGTGAACAGCCCAAGAGAAATTTGGATATGAGTGCTGCAGCAGACTGTTCCCCAAGGGTGGAAAATCCACTCAAACAACAGGCTGAATAGATAAGCAAGAAACATAGAAAGGACATCGTGTTTACTGAGCAGGAGTGTGTGTGTGTCTATGCACCATGTGCAAACCTGGTACTCACGAAAGCCAGAAGAGAGCATCACATCCCTAGAACTGGAGGTCAGACAGCTGTGAGCTGCCATGAGGCTGCTGGGGAATAGAACCTGGGTCTTTTGAAGGAGCAGCTAGTGCACTTAACCACTGAGCCATCTCTCCAGGCCCTGCTACCTCACTCTCAGTTACACAAACACATTAAGGAGATTTTTTTTCTTTTCCAATGAATGATGTTTGAAATAAAAACAGCAATAAATGTGGCATATCAGTGAGTAATCACAGTGCCCTGCTGGATACAGAACAGTGTCTCCAGTCTCGCCTACACATCAGTAGCAAGTTCGGGACTTGCATCTTGATACAAAATGTTTCAACCTGCCCCAGAGTGTCTCAATCGAGAATCATTAATTTAAAATTATGGACATATGATTAGGAAGTTCTACATAGAAACTTTTATCTTGAGCTCTTTGATCTACCAATAAAGTTTAACATCATTCTGTGTTATGTTTTTAAACTATCTCCCATGTTACTCAAGATAATTTATTAGTTCGAGGTATATACCCGAGGGAAACAAATTAACTTTCACATAATTTTATGCTCCTAAGAAAGAAACAGGTTCATTTCAAACAGGTCTGCACGGGTAGAATGGAGATGAGTTTGTGGTAAAAGCCTCGAGCTGTAGCAATCTCTGAACATTAAGTAACCGATCTAAAACTGACCTCTGCAGCCGTCCACAGCCAGCTTCAGTCCCACAGAGAACAACCAGTGCACACACCCACAAAGCCTTGACCTGTCTAGAGCTGCAGCAGGAGGTGGCCCCGCCTTCCAAGCTAGACAGTATAGTGATCACAACTCCAGTCTTCATTTTACTTGATTATTAACTTTACATTTTACCTTTTAAAATTCTTTATAAAAACAAATATTTGTTCTCGTGTCACGTGGCAACATTCTGAGTCTGGGGACATCTTGTTCACTTTTGCAACATTACCCATAGTGCAGGCCTTTCGCTATGTGTAGAATTAATACGTTACTTTAAAATCGTATTTCCTTCAAATGAGCTCAGATCTGTCCCTTCCTCCCACATACCAGCCTGTGGAGCATTCTTAATTCTCCCACCTTGTGTCCAAACAAAATTAAAAAAAAAAAAAAAAAAAAAACCTAGATCCCAGATCCTGTACCATTTTAATATCAATGATGCCAGGGATACATGGCCCAACGTTTTTGAAAACTTGTTTTTCAGGTGAATGTTTCTACCTGTGAGATGGGTTTTCTTGGCTTGTGTATGATTCCTTGACTCCCCTATTATCAGATTGCTCTGACAAGCAGATGTATTCCTTTTTTTTTTTTTAGTTAGTTTCATTTTTTTAGTGATAGTTTAAAGCTTCTTGACCACCTACAAAACAGAAGATAGTATTTTTTAAAAAAATAAAATAAAAATGAGAAAAGAACCAAAGATATTTAAGGACCAAGACCTGTAGTAAAGGCATGTATAGAAACACCACACTTGAATTTGTGTACATGGTAAAATGGGTGATCAGGAACTGACCAGTTTTAGTACAGCAGAAGTCCAAAGCCTGTCATGTCTGTTGGTCATTTTCAGTGTGTGTGTGCATGCATGTATGCACGTATGTGCATGTGTCTGTGTGCGCGCGTGCATGTATGTATGTGTGTGCATGTGTGTGTCTGTGTGTGTCAGTCTGTGTGCATGTGTGCATGCGTGTGCATCTGTGTGTATGTATGTGTGTGTGTATCTGTGTGCCTGTGTGTAACAGAAGTTCAGTCAATCTAGCACAGCTATAGGTCTGGGCTTAGCGCCCTCTCTCAGTCTTGCCTCCTCCCTTTCTTCCCTTAGGCTAGAGTAGAATAAAGAGTCAGGGTTGGTGGTGGACACATCAGGATGGGAAAACTAACATAGATGCCTAAATCCAGTTGGAAGATGAATTGCTGCAGCATCCTGGGCCTTCACCTGTTAGGTAAAGTTTAACCCCTGCAAAGCAGGTCACTTGGCAAAAATGGAAGGAAAATACAAGCTTCAGGTTGTGAGGCGGAGGAGGCGAGGGGGAGGGGAGGCTCTGGTGCATATGGCGCTCCATTAATAGATATCACACTCCATAATGGGAACATTTTTATACAAATGTGCTCTTTGGAATCCAGCCAAGAGCAGGGCACCCTAGGAAATCACAATGCACAGCTAATGAGATATTTTTGGTGAATTTGGCACTAGAGACTAATAGAACAAATTTGTCCCCAAAATGTTAAATCATTTAGCACTTCTTTGGAGGTGATAAGTGCATCTAGAACTTTGCAAGGCTGTCAATAAAAATTAGAGACTATTCAAAAGCCTTCAGTCTTGGCTTGTGGTCCTTTATCCTCAGATGACAGTACTGCAGTGTGTACCTGAGGACACTGAGCAGAGCCTGCACACCGGGAGATTCAAGAGGTTGGCTGAGCTGTAAATGTGTTCCCTTGACTGAGGGGGAAGTGAGTGCTCTTTATGGGTCATACTGACAGCCTGTGGTCTGCTACAGTCACTGACGTCACCTCTCACCTCCCCACCATGTTCTACCATCCACTAACGTCTGCACTTGGTAGTAACATTCCAATATCCAGTCCCAGGCCCATAGCAGAACTATACCCACTTATTCAGGAATCAACTATTTTCATGCCAGCAAACCTTACCATCTCTACTTGCCTTCAGTCCTACACTTCTGAAGTGTGTGTGTGTGTGTGTGTGTGTGTGTGTGTATACGTTCATGTGTGTTATGTATCTGTGTGCAGGTGCACATGTAAGCACACATGAGGCCAGAGCAGCTATGTCTGAGGTCCTCCTTGACCTCCTTCTTCCTCATTTTTTGAGTCATTCACTGAATCTAGAACTCATCATTAGGCTGATCTGGATGGCCAGTGAGCTCCAGAGATTCACCTGTACCTCCCACTCCACAATAGTAGGATCACGGATGCCAGTGTCACCATCTGGGCTGCACCTGGGCTGCACCTGGGCTGCACCTGGGCTGCACCTGGGCTGCACCTGGGCTGCCCCTGGGCTGCCCCTGGCCTGCACCTGGGCTGCCCCTGGCCTGCACCTGGGCTGCCCCTGGGCTGCCCCTGGCTTGCACCTGGGCTGCACCTGGGCTGCACCTGGCCTGCATCTGGGCTGCACAGGTGCTACCCCTGGCTTGCACCTGATCTGCACCTGGCTTTTATATGAGTCTGGATATCCAAATTCAGGTCCTCACACTTTCATCACAGGTACTTTATAGAATAAGCCATCTCTCTGGCCCCAGCCCTAGGATCAAGGGGGGGAAAAAAGTCATGCAGAGCTCCATCCCACCAGCCTCCCTCACCTTTAGTCATCCTGCATATGGACGGAAGATGAATCTTCATTAACTAACACACTCAAAAAAGTTACCAACCTATTTGGAAACTTTCAATGGCTCCCTGGTCCCACCACATCAAGCCTGAGCTCAGTCATCTGACTGTCAAAACCCTTTACAAGATGACCCCATTCAGCCAGGATGGCCTTATTTTTCCACGAGCTATCTTATCCTGTTTGACTCAGGAGAATCATTAGCCATCGCTGAGTAAATAAATCCCTGCTACTGCTCACCCTGGAGCCCACTACAGAGAGTGAGCAAGTTACACCGAGTGGCAATGTGAGAGACAATAAAACACAGGGGAAAGCCCGAGGTGTAAAGCGCCTGCCTGGTGAATAACAATTTACAGCCTGGGTTTAAAGACATTATGATTGTCTTGGTCTATAGTCCACCCATCCCTGTCCCACAAAAGACCCCTCCCCATAAATCCAAGCCTGGGCCAAGTCTATGGGACTTTTATGCTATGGGAACAAGTAAGATCAGTTTCCCTGAGATGGTCCCACACATGTCCTGTGCTGTCCTCAGACATCCCTGAGATGGTTCCACACATGTCTCATGCTGTCCTCAGACATCCATGAGATGGTCCCACATGCATCCTGTGCTATCCTCGGATGTTCATGAGATGGTTCCACCCACACATGTCCCATACTATCCTCAAATATCCATGAGATGGTCCCACACATGTCCTATGCTGTCCTCAGACATCCATGAGATGGCCTCACACATGTCCTATGCTGTCCTCAGACATCAGTGAAATGGTCTCACACAAGTCCTGTGCTGTCCTCAGATATCCGTGAGATGGTCCCACATGCATCCCATGCTGTCCTCAGACATCCATGCCTCCTCTGAGTTATCACCTCTCCTTAGGGTTATTCCTTTGTGGGAAGCTGATTATGCTGACACCTGACGCGTGAAATAACAAAACCGCGCATGCGCAGTGGCATAGGAACCCTAGTCACCGCCCAGCTTGGGACGTCACATCCGCCACTGAACTAGTAAAACTGCGCATGTACAGTGGCAGGGGAACATGGGAATTTGAGCAAGCAGCCAATCAGAATTGTCCACCCCAAGGGGTATATAAGGCGGGCGCCATGTTCAACTCTCTCTCTCTCCACCATGCTTGGGAATAAAACACGTGCTGTGGTAGAATCCTGTGTGTCCGCGTGAGTCCACACCATCCACAGAAACCCCATTCTGGAAATCCAGTCCTACTTCAGGACCACCTACCCTAAGGACTTGCATTCTTCAGGACTTAAGTCTCCAAGTAGTGGAATCAGTCCATCTTACTACTAAAAACAGTGCTCTCTCTAGCTAATCACTTCAAGTCCTCAAGGGGGAGGGGCGGGAAGGTCACCATTCGAATGGGGCTGGGACATAGTTCAGTTGGTAGAGTGCTTGCATGAGGCACCGGGCTTGACACCCCCAGCACCACATGAAACTAGCTGTGGTGTTTACACCTATAATCCCAGCACCCAGAAGACACAGAGAGAAGGGTTAGAAAGTCAGTCATCATTGGCTACATAGCAATCTGAGACCAGCCTGGGCTACATGAGATCCTGTCAACAAACAAACAGCAGTACGCTTCAAAAACTTCATCATATGTCCCTAATACAATTTTCACCAATCAATTCAGACTTTAACTCTATTCCTAGTATGTTCATGGTTCTGACCATATACATGAAAAAAAAAAAAAAAAAGCTAGCTAGTCAGTGATTATACATGTTTGTGAAGCTGTTTTTAAAGTACTCCAGATTCCGTGTTGGAATATTCTGTCAGTCTGCTTGTTATGACAGAGAAGGCTAACCGTGTCCAAAATTCCCAGGACCCTTCTGATTTTGGAGCTGTCCCCAAGCAGTGGCTTCCCTGACTCTAAACTTGGATACTCTGAACCACCCCCATTTCTGGGCCATCAAGTAAATGGCTGTATCACTCCTCACTCTCCTTTTCTCCTCCTACTGGAGCAATGCCCCATGAAATTATCCTGAGGCATTAGGAGCTAGAGGCTAGACCAATGGTGGAAGGGGATCCAGTGCTTGAGTAACCACGTGGAAGGGTCTTCCCGACAGTCAGGAGTCCCTGGGTTGGACTGCTACATATGAAAGAATGAGGCTTTTATTACGGTCAAACCAGTCACCTCCCTACTTCCGAAAGAATAAAATTACCACAGAGAAGAGCCATTTGAGATGAGAAGCAATTACGCCCTCATGCATTAATACATGATGAGTTATCAAGCTGAAGGCTAATTGGCTTCCGGAGAGTGTCTCTGTACACTTAATGAGGAATTCAGGCAAGTTCCACCAATCTTACTGAGTTCCGGCCTACTCAAGCCCACACTCACAAGAATTACATGAAGATACCTCACTAGCCCAAGCCACTTTCCTAGAGAGCTACATAAATAAAGTAAATGGTTGGGAGATCTTCAACTGGTTATCCCATGGAAGCACTCAAGTTCTGGATTCCAAATAACAGAATCATCTTCTCTCCCCCCATGCCCCCCAAATCACTCCTCCTGGATGCCTTGTCTGTGGGTCATGGCATCTGCCTGGAAATGAATCCTGTTGAGCAAGCTCAGATGCCCAAGTTCTGAGGCTCCAGAAAGGGCTCTTGTTCTACATGCTCTCCATAAGAGCTTGTGCTGTGGTCATTTTTTGTGTGCGCTCTAGGTTCTTTAGGAGGGGACCACACCCTCTTATCTGTACAGTTACCCGACGAAAGAACAGATTAATGTCAACATAAATTCAGGCTAACCACAGAGCTCAACTGTATTGCAAACATTTTCAAAGAGCAGAAAAATCTTCATGCCAGTGAGGTTAGGCAAAGAGTCTGTTACCTATGAATACATAAAATACGGAATTCATAAATTAGACTGTATAAATATGGAGAGGGTTTTTGGAGTTTAAGAGACACCACAGAAAAACTAAAAAAGACAGGTTAAAAGATACGTTGTATCGTCATGGGTGTGGTGCATGACTGCACATACTTGTGTGCGTTCCACATACCAGTCCGGGGTGCATGCAAGTGCACCTGTGTGCTATGCACATGTGCAATCCTCTCAGTTATGTTATTAGATAAGTGTCCTCACTATCCTACAACTGGGGTGCCCAAAAGTCAAAATGCTTGTCTGGTATCATCCGCCTGAGACATGGCAGGTCTGCTGAAGCCCGAAGGGAGTGAATTTTAATCGCTGCAATTGGTGTGTCAAAAAAAAAAAGTCTCCATGTCATCAAAAGAAATCATGGGAAAGAAACAACGTCTTCAGTTATTTGTTCCTTTGTTTCTGTAAGAAGGAATAAGACCATAGCAAATCAGAGACAAAGTTCTTTCTTATCCTGTTTGCTGTGTTAAAGGGTCACTTCTGCTAACACTAGGGAAAGGCAGGTCTCTGAGCTGGCTGGTGAGGTGCTGTCAAAAGCAAGCCTGTTCATCTTTATTCTTACTCCAGTTTGTGGATTTAAAACCTTTTGAACACAGAAGAGAGTAATCGTTGTCGATGCCCCACAGCTGGACAAACTAAAGCTCCCTACCTCCCTTCCACATGGCCCAGCTGTGCCCACACTTCCCCAGCCACAGACAGGCAGCTTCTGCTCATTCATCCTCAAGCACGTGCCTCGTCCTTCCCTTCCCTTCCCACGTTTTTACCTCACCATCCTGTGTCCTTCCCTTCCCTTCCCTTCCCATGTCCTTCCTTGCCTCCCCCTCCGGTGTCCTTGCCTTACCATCTTGTATGTGTGAAGTTCAGAAAATGTCCCTCAGAGACAAAACTCATCAAAATTAATCTGTTGGAGATGTCTAGACTCAATTCTACTCTAAGTCACCATTGTTTTCTGTCCAGGAAAAAAAAGAAGACAAAATGTGATTTTCTTTGGAAAGCAGGAACATGAGAGTTAGGTCTAGTTGAGCTGATCCTTACCAGTCAACAAGTTACATTGTGAGACTGACATAGATCTGAGTGAGAAATGGGATCATCCCTTTAAAAAAAAAAAAAAAAAAAAGAACTTGAAATTCAGCTGCCATTGATTAAAATGCTTACATTAAGACATAACTGGAGATAAGTCAATTTGTACATGCATTCTTTGAAAAACTCAGATTTCTTCCCTCCGATGTCCTGGTTCTTCCTGCCCTCCAGATTAAGAGTGTAAGGTATCTCCTTTCTGCTGAGGCCAAATCAATCATTTCACTTCTTCATTACACACCTCAGACAATCGCAGCAAATGAGAAATGGAATCTGACTTGCTAATGTTTAATTATTGATGCCGCCTTTTGAAAACATATTTGGTTCTCTGAAAGTGTTTCTCAGAACGGCGCTCTGCTCGGCATCGGTTCTCCATTCTGTTTGTTCTTGGCCTCTGAGTTCTTTTTCGATTTTCTGCAGGATAGAGAGCGCTGCATCGTCTGCTTTTGAAATGTGTCTTTAGGCGTGCTTTTGTTTGACAAGAAATGCCAACACTGAGCTGACAAAGTCTGTTTGAAAAATCTTTTCCAGGTATACAGGATCAGCTCGCCTGTTCGATGTGTGCTGTGATTAGAATTTCCCTTCTGATATTTATATCAATATCTCAGTTTTAAGGAAAGATGTTTTTTTAGTCTGCCTGTCACAGAAATACGTAAAAAGGACAGAGGAGTCTATCATTTATATATTCAAATGTGAAAATGCTTTTGTGGAAAAACATTGATATCCCTTCTACCAGGTCTAAAGGAAAGGAGGCAGGCTCCAAGCACAGACCCACCCTTCCCCCAAGATGCTGGAGCATACATCTGGCCCCCAGGTAAAGGCTTTAGGCTTGGTTTGGAGAGATTTAGGAGGTCTTAATCACAGGAGTCCATGGCTTGCAAACTTGCCTTTGAGGATAGGAGGAATAAGAGCAGATATGTGCAGATACAGCCCCTGAGGGAAAACCTGTGTTTATCTAAACCTATATATTAAGAATACAACATACGACCTGCCAATAGGCATGTATACAGATCTGACATTCTTTTTTTCTCTGAGACTGTCGGTGTTCAGCTCGGTTCAGGCATACTCATGGCATCGTCAAACACATTTGAATATGCAATTCATTCTACCTAAGACATTATCAAAAAGACAACCTTGGTTGCAATCACAAGTCATTCCAAAATGCTGGCCACTTTGAGGATATGATGTTTAGCATATTATAAGAATGGATTTCACCTGGGTCACCAATGAGTCACCTGGATTCTGTCAGGCAGGCAGGCTTGCCCTAATAGTTGCCCAAGAGGTTAAGCAATCTTTAACTATCCTGGTACTTGAAGTATTTACATCACAGAAATTTCAGACTTGGCCTCCTGCGTTGAGTAATGTACAGATGGGAGTAAGAGTAAGACCAGTGTTTCCCCTCTTCAGAGAGCTTCCTTAGTCCTCCCAAAGAGGACATCCTGTAGCTTCTCACATCTCTACCGTTCAAACTGATTCAGAGTGACCTACTTCCGGTTTAAAATTTGCATTACAGAGCTAAGAAATGGTGCAGGACATGAGCTGCTACCATCCTACTTCTCACTGTTGAAGCAGAAAGTAGAATCCACCTCTAGGCGGGGACATGATTGTCTCCTCCCATAAGTTCCGGTTCACAGACCTCTGGATTCTGACACTAAAAGGTACGAATGTAAGATATTTCCCACTGAAAAGCTCTGAGTCTTGGTTAGCTTTGTTTCTCCTCTACGCAGGAGCATAGGTGGTGATGCGGTGCCCTTGCCGTGCGCAGCAATGCAGGTTCTAAATCCTACGCAGGTGCAGGTGCATAGGTGGTGATGGTGACACGCAGGTTCTAAATCCAGCAGAGGAAATCGAGGAGATGAGATGAAGAGATGCATGCCAGCATTCCACGCTGAGCATCACACCTTATTGAGGGCGAGGGCTGCGGCCTCACGATAATGTCCCTCCCAGAAAGTGCTGGCTCCTTGGGCTGGTGTTATCTTAACGTGGCGTGCTCCCTACACACGTAAAAGAAAAAGAAGTGTGTGCTGAGAGGTTAAGTCGCAGCTTTTCACACCGAAGCAGCTAAAGGATGATTACTGTGTCAGTCCTGAGAGGTCTCACCCCCCAGCCACTGATGATAGAGGCCAATAAAGGAGCACTTCTTTGTCTATTCGTGGTTTGGCTCACTTGCTGCTTTTGTTTAAGCCTTCCCATATACGGAAAGGCTCGAACCATGCCAGATACACAGTGTTGTCTTCACACACACACACACACACACACACACACACACACACACACTTTTTTTTTCTTTTTGCAAGATTGCCTCTGTCCTTTGGGCCAGAGAATGTGTCAACATCCAGGCTGATGAAGGCAGGCAGAAGGAAATCAATGTCATTCAAAGCTGGTGGGTATCCACAGCTATCCACTTCATTTTGCATCTCTGCTATCTTTCACTGGACACATTATACAGACTCTCTTGTTTGTCTGCAGAAATTCCAGACTCTGCTATGAATCCCCAAGATGAGAATACCTAATATACTTGGGGAGGTGTTGCTATGCTCACAAATTCAAATGATACAAACAAATAGGGCTTTGCAAAACATATCTAAAACCAGATCCCCGTGAATGCCTGCAGTCTGCCAGCTTAGGGAAGACGGCCCCAGAGAGACGCACTTCAAATTCCATAACTACACCCACTTCAGGGTCATTTCGGGAGTGGAGAGTCGGTAATCATTCGTTTGGGGTGAAGAGGAGTCGAGCAGGGGATTTGAAAGGGGAGGGAGTGAATGTTCTTATTGGGGATAAAATGGAAATTATTTACTCTAGTATTCCTCATTATCCTCTTGATTTCCATCCTGCTGACACTAAGAGCCCCTCTCACCTCCCACAACCCCCCCACCCCGCTCTTACAATTCTCTATTCCCTTTGATTTCATGACAAAAAAAATTTGCAAGTCTGAAACATGTATTTCACCTGCAGTGTTAATATTCAAGCCCTGCGGAGGGAAAGAGGAAGGGGCTGAAGGCCCCACTCTCCTCAGCCCTTTAAAACGAGGAAACTCTAAGAGGCAAGAGCGTGTGCTCTCTTACATAGCCACACAGTAGTACCTCCCGCCTATGCTTTTTCTGCTGGCTTCTCCGTAGAAGGTCATTTTGTGGAAAATTCTAAATCTGTGTCAAGACAGAATGAAGAAGAACATGTTTTAAGTTTTTCTTAGTGTGCCTGGATGTTTTGCCTGTACGTTGTCTGCATGCCATGTGACTGCCCAGTGCCTACACTAGCCAGAAGAGGGTGATGGGTACCCTGGAGCTGGAGTTACAGAAGGTTGTGAGCTGCCATATGGCTGCTGAAAATCAAACCTAGGTCTTCAAAAAGGGGCAGTCTTAACAGTCTTAACTGCTGAGCCATCTCTCCAGACCCAAGAAGAACATTTTTAAAGTATGCCTGATTTTAAAAGGAGGAAGAGAAAGCTGGAAGGGAAGGGGAAGAAGAGGGAGAGGAGGAGGAGGCAGAAGCAGCTGCTTGCTCTGGCCATCACCCCCCCCCCCTTTTATTCCTCTTATGAGTACAAATACATTTGCTCCTGGTCTTTTGTTGAGACAAACAGAAACTCTTGAAAAGGAAGCCATCTCTCAAACAAGAAATATTCTCAGGGCATGGGGAGGAAAATCCATTAAAGAGTTTAATTCTGCTAAAATAAGATCCCTAGCTGCCGAGTGCCCCAGGCAACTCATACAAAAGGCACAGTTTGAAAGCCGGAGTAAGAAGGCGCTGTTTCCACCCCCGGCATGGCAGCACCCTGTGCAGTGGTTTAACTCCCTAAAACTCTGTCCCCAGTTTAACTGCTGTGCCACCAGAGTCATGGACTGCAGCTGGAGAGAATCCAGCTGACTTCTCCCACTCAGTAAAACGTATTAACCCTGAGATCCTCCATTGGAAAAAAAAATTTAAAAATCTTACACAGTTGTCAAAAAACAAACAAAAAGAACTAAAACAAACAAAAACCTTCCACAAATCATTTAATACCGTGTCTAACATGTGACTGGCATTTGATAACTATTATCTTCTCTCTTCCCCACCCCAAACTTATTCTCCCTTAAATTGCGTTGGAGTGAGAAAAAATGCAAAATAGGATAGATGCTCTTACGAGCAAGCAACTTACTGTGAGCCTATAAGCACCAAACTAAAACAAAACACAAACGCCATTATTTTCCAAATATGTGTGCTATGCTAATTGCACACAAACTGCTTGCCTTCAATAATTTTTCCCAAAGGAGGATTGTTCTTGTTGACATAAGCTTTGGGTATAAACCAACAAGTCAAAATGAATTCCACTAGTTCTCAATTTGTATAGTTTGAGGAATCAACCTAAAGAAGTCCCCCAAAAACATCTCTGTGGGGAAATGCAAGGACTTTTGCTCTGCAACTTCACATTCTCAGGGGGCTGTGGACTTTGACAAAAGAGACTATGTAACTAGGATGTGAATGTCCCCAAGCTCTCTTTATTTAGGCATTCATAACAAACAAAATATGTGTCCTTGTAGGGTTCAGTTCCTTAGACAGGGAGGAGTCTGTTGCTGTCAAAGAGACTGATCTCTGTGTTCTTTCCCAAACTGCAGGTGGGTGAAGAGCCAGATTAATCATCAGGAAGAAGGGATGACATTAGCTGAAATGCCCAACGGTGGGGAGATGGAACTAGAAGAGACCACCTCCAGTAGATAGACATGGCTCACAATTCAGACAGGGGGTTACCCACCAATCTTCAAATTTTTTAACCCAGAATTGTTCCTGTCTAAAGGAAATGCAGAGACAAAAATGGAGCAGAGACTGAAAGAAAGACCAGTGACTGTCCCAACTTGGAATCCAGCCCACGCTCACACACGAAATCCTGACACTATTATTGAGGCCACATTGTGCATGCAGACAGGAACCTGGCATGGCTGTCCTTGGAGAGGCTCTATCAGCAACTGACTGAGATAAATGCAGATACTTTACAGGCAACCATTGAACTGAGGTCAGGGACCAATATGGAAAATTTGGAGGAAGGACTGAAGGAGCTGAAAGAGATTGCAACCCCATAGGAAAAACAACAGTGTCAACTAACCTGGACCTCTCAGAGATCCCAGAGACTAAGCCAAAAACCAAGGAGCATACATGGCTGGTTCATGGCCCCTGGCACACATGTAGCAGGGGATTGTTTTGTATGGCCTCAGTGGGAGAGAATTCCCTTAATCCTGTGGAAACTTGATGCCCTAGGAAAGAGGGATGCTGGTGGGGTTGATGAGGGGTGGATGGGTGGGGGAGAACACCTTCTCGGAGCCTGGAAGTGGGGTACGGGAAGGGGAATAACTTTTGGAATGTAAATAAATAAAATAATTTAATAAAAAAACCAGGAAGACTCTATAGACCCTCAACCTCCAGTGACAGATAGGAAAACTCCAAACTTCAGTACTTTCCTCTAAATGTGGTCACAGTGACCATGACATTTAAAACCAAGCCAAATCACCAAACTTGCTGACCAAGGTCACTTCGCTCTTCTGTGCAGAAGAGTTAGAGTTTGGCTAAAGACAGCTTCTACCACCCAGTCCAGCCCAAAGAGGCGCTGTGTGTAGGGTGGATTATTTGTGGGGTTGAGTTGAACCACAGCTTATGGCAAAGCCTGAGACCTGATCTGAAGCTCACGTTCTACTGAAAGAAAAAGTAAGAAAACAATAGTCACCCACTACCCTCAGGCAGCTTTCGTTGTTCTGGTGAGTGGAATGTGTAAATGCTCTCATGGCATCCCTTTCTAACAAGAATTACTTTTTTCTACTGGGCGGAAAAACATCCTAGGTAGTTCTCTCATTCAGCAAAACAAAGTAAAACTTTTGGTCTGGCTTGAATCCCATTATCAACGGACCAGCCACCTAATGAGAAATAAATGTGAAGTCAGTTCTTCATCAACTTGTGGTTAGCAAGGGCATTGCTACTTCACATAAAGGAAAAGGTCTTCCCTGAGGGCTCTGTTCATGCAGGCTGGAGCCTGATAACAAGAATGGGAATAGCCTGGTCACAGGAGAGAATACAATATACCCACACACCTCATCCCCAGAAAGGGTGCATCACAATGACCTCTGTGACACGAGTCCCCGGTACAACAAAGGGAGAGAGCTGAAGGAGACACTTTAGGCTTTCTCAGAGGCACACTCTTGGTTTGGGATATTGTTTGCAACACATGCTTTCCTGTACACACACTTTCCAGCTTTCTCTTCTGTCTCCATGAGCATGCAGACTGGCAGTTTGGGAACAACGTATCTGATGACAAGCACTCAAAGGCTACCATGTAACCACTGGGTCCTTTTTAGTTCATCCAGCAATAATAGTCAACAAAGGGTTGTGTCCAATCTTCTCTTGCCGCAACTTGATCATCTCCAAGAAAGCTAGTATTCCATTTGACAGATGTGAAAGAAAAGGCATAAAAACATCTGGTCATTTGCTCCAAGTTACATAATTAATCCGTACGTGGTAGCACTCCCTTGGAGTTGATGCCCACAAGTGATAGTTTACCATGCCAGACTGTCAGCCTACTAACAATAAAATAAGAGCAAGCACATGAATTGAAACTCAGAGACAGCCAGTCCTTAATCAAGCATTCGGGCTAATAAATCATGGTGTCTCAATCATGGATACCAAGAGTCAAACTCAAGTTCAAATTCTAGGCAGGCTCTGGGTACACACTTGTCGGGGTGAAGGACTGGATGCTTACCTCACCCAAATTTACTTGTTGAAATCCTCTCTCGTGGATAGTGTTAGGAAGCCAGGCTTTGTGGCTAGAACCACTGTCAGAGCATTACCGCTTCGTGCATGTGCAGCTGTCACAGGTGAGCACCTGGAGGTAATGTTCCTTCCTCACTCTCTCTCTCAGCACCACGCAGCTTTTAAAGCCTGCACCTGTGAGATGACTAGCAGGGATTAGACCAGCACTACAGCTGAGGATCACAGCAAAGCTCTGGTGCTCCCAGGGACCAAACCCCTCAACCTCGGCTTCATTATCAAGTTTCTCTAGCTGAACTAACCCAGCCCACACCACCAAGCATTCCCTTGCAAATACAAATCATTACCCAATAAGCCATAGACACAGAGAGTGTCCACAGCACACAGAGTTGTGGGTCAAAGCAGCAAATCCTCTCGGTTTGGAGAAAAGGGAGAGAAAACAGTGGCATTAATTATATAAACCTCTACTTGGAAACAGCTTTAAGGGAGTGTTTTATATTCTCCTTTAATTAGGAGAAGTAATTGCCTCACTTTTATCTCTAGGTGAGCTCCCAAATTCTCCCACGTCTCTTTTCCAATTCCAACAAGAAACACACATAGACCAGGGGAATAAACTAACTGTGTAGACTTCTAAAGACATTTATCTTTCTGGTCCTGGATTCAGCATCCACAACTATGAGGAGTTTGGACAGGGTGTCTCCAAGGCCCATTCTGTGAGGAGCCACAGCACCGGGCAACATCGGCAGAGGTAATAATGGCCGATTGTCTTACCCACCTCCTTCCCTCCACTCTGAACGAAACAGCATTTGAAGAGGTAACAGCACCCATTTCTCCAATCCAACTGTTTCACAAATGCAAATGCCAAGACACTCTAGATTTTTGTTCAGTGGTATAGACACTGGTAAGGTACAAGCCTTCACCTTGTTCCTGTGAGAACCCTAAAAACTCAAATTCAGAGGAAAACATGGAGTCAGAAGACCAACTGGGGAGAGAAGGGAAACAGAGAAGTGGGAGGCAGATAAGAGGATCTGGGAACAGGACTGAAAAACATTAAATACTTTAATGAAGAGTGCTATAATGGATGCTAATAAAAGCGTTTTTAGAGATACCTAATAACTTTAAGCATGCCATTGTGAAGGAGAAAACCCAAAGTAAAATATCTGGAAACTCATTCACTGGTTAAAAGAAATGAAGATGTCCTTGGGTGGTGACAAGCTGTTTCTGAATCAGATCTCTCTTGAGTCCCAGAGCTGCCATCAACGGGATTCCCATTACAGGGAGAGAAACGCTGGGTAAAGGTACTATAAACAATGTTCTGTCTAAGGCAGTGATTAAAACGGAAAGAAGCATTCTGTACAGCCGTACAGTGACTGAAATGGGAAGCCTTCCTAGGGACGCCTACAGACCTCTTTCAGCTGGAACACTGGGCGTTACACACCTTTGTATTACACACATTTCACCTCTGAGAACTGTTCGTGCTTCCCCAGAGTCAACACTTTCTTATCCATAGTGAGCCATGGAAGAGCAGGCGCAGGCACCCACCCGGGAAGGAGAAGGAGAAAGCTGGTGAGTTGCCCTGGAGTCTGTTAAAGCCCCTGGGATTCTCACTGGAGAAGCTGAGAAATACAGCAGCAGCAGGTATAAGTCATGGGATCCACTGAGGTCCCCTGGGGATCTGTGAGAAGGACCTCACCCATCCCCAGTCTGCCTCCAAAGAGCAGATGAAATGGAAACACCTCTAGGAGGCAAGCTGGAGCCCTGCACCTATTCCCACATCACTGGGTCCTCAAAAAAAAAAAAAAAATGGAACAAATATTTTCATGAACCCTGGGCCAGGAGGACTTAGTCATCTGGTGACCATTTATATCTCTGAATTCTCTCCCTCTTTCCTCTATAATTTTGAAAACTTTGAAAGTTGACCTTTGCTGAAACTCCACTGGCCCCACCCACCCTGACTGGGAGCTCTTTCCCTCTGATGGGCTCTCTGTCCTGTCTGACGGAGGTGGCAAGCTGATTTAACATGTAGGCGTTGTTTTTTTTTTAAACTGATAGACTCTACTTTTTCTTCCCCTGAAGCTTGTTTCACCTAACCCACTTAACTCTGCTATTTCAGTTAAAAATAAAAGACTATTAAAGTCTAACAAAAGGAAAGGAAGAGAGTGTCCTGGGCCCTAACATGCTTCAAGACTTAAAGTTTGCTGCAAGGGACATTCACTTTTCAATAGGCCTGTCTTGTCCAGCCCAACACCTTGTAATCACTGTGAATATGTCCGTCATCCCCATAGCAACTAGTAGGACACCTTCTGGAGAAGCCACCCAACAGCTACAGATCCCACGGTCAGATTCCCTTACTTCCTTAGCTCTTCTACATTGCTGACCTTCCGAGGTCACATAAACCATGCTAAGCAAAGCTGGGACAGGACTGGACACACCATGGACCTAGAGTTGAACTTTAACCATGATGTTGAATAGCAGAAGCTGAGCAAAGAGCAGACAGCACAGGATACTGGGAAACAGCGAATTGAAAGCTGGCTCTATAGAGGATAATGTTGCCAACTTTTTAATAAGATCGATCCAGAAATTTTTTAAATAGCATGGGCATGTGTCAGTCATGATAGAAATATAACTACAGATGCAGCAGAAATTGTGAAATATGTGAGGAGACACTATCATCAACTTTATGTCGATACAATTCCAGACAGGTAGAATGTATAATCTTATGACAAGATCTGAATTTCTAAAGCTGAAGGTAAGAGTTGAACTCAACCAGAAGCGATTAAAAAGACAAACTAGTCAAGACAAAATTCCCCCAAAAGCACTGATTTGCTGCAGGCACTCTCCAAACTCTGAGACAATCATCCACGTTCGTTCTCGTTTTAAATTCAAATTACATCCATTTTAACTGATATATAAAAACAAACATCATAGGTGTTAGAGGATAATGTGATATCCCAATACACAGTATATACTGTGTCACATTTACATAAAATTAAACACAGTTACCTCCTCCAACAATGGTCATTTCTTAAAACTTTCATAGTTCTAATTTTCTGAAACATGCATGGCTTGTCACCTGACCTACTGAGCATGATATAGATCAAATCCTCCCCAAGGTGGAGAACAAAGCTTGTAAACAGGAAAAGGAGAGTGTCCTGATGTGAAAAATTCCCCATGGAAGTATGCCTCTGTCTGGGGGGATGCCAGGACCCATGTGAAAGTTCTTAAAGGAGGATTCTCACACATTTCAGTCAGAACCTTGATGTGTCAACCGTGGACAAATGGTCAGGTCTGGGAAACAGCTGCGGTTCCAATCTGGTGACGGGAAAGGTGTCTGTGGGAGAAAGCCAATTCAGGGCAAATCGAGAAATCCCACCTGAGGTTAAAATGAGAGTTCCGACTTCACAGCAGACCCTGTGCCTCTATTCTAAGATGCTCTCAGAAGAATCCGGAAATGTTACTGCACCACTTGCTCTTGTTTCCATGAACCAAGAAAGAATAAACACTGTAAGAAAACATCCTGTAGAGAATTACTAAGAATCAACTCTAACTGTGGCTGGTTAGAAAGAATTTAACTCATCAGAGGATGAGGGAGGATTGGCATAAATCAGAGTGTACCAGCTTACATCCCACCGGATCCAGCTGAGGCTAGACGTTCTCTTAGAGAACGGCTCTGTGGGCTTGGAGAAGGGTGTTTCAAGACCTCTCCGCCTCTCCTGATCTCGATAACAGATCATCTTACATTATCCGTAATCAGTATCTCGAAACCCCAGCGATATTGAAGAATGATAGCTATTGGGTTTCTCTACTGGGGACCCTCAAATGGCAAGTGGAACCATAATTTAAATTTATTAGTTTCTATTTAGAATTTGCTATTTGAAGGAAATGTGGAGTGTGTTACTTGGGGAAGATAGGGCTGTTTTCCAGAGTACAGTGACTTTATAATCTCTGGTTTTTTTCTTCTACAGAAGGATGCTTCTGCACAAGGCCACTTTAAATAATTTCTTTTATGTAAATTAGTACAACCACTAATTATATTGATTGTATTTCCATGGCTCAGCCCCATTGTTCTGTACTATGCTGCATATTATAAAATAAGGCACACTCTAATAAGGCACAATCTACTGACCCCATAGACTGAGGAACAGGTGTCCATTTCCCGTGTCAGTTTGTGGGGAGGGGTTGTCGTATTTTCCACAAGACAAACTGCTCCTCTGATGGTCTGTGAGTATTCCTACACTGATCTGTCCAGTCTTCTTTTCTATCTGCTCGTTACTTCCTTTTCCATTAGTGACCCCACAGCACGGTGCCTGAACCTCCTTGAAGTTTGTTAATTGATTTCATTATTATTGTGTTAAAGGATATTACTCTTTCTTTCCATGTTCACATGTTGGATATGCTTTTCCCACATGGAAACACCAGAGATTTTTATTCTTCAGTAATCGTTTATTTCACATCCATTGTACAATAGTTTCTGCAAACGCGGCCCCGGAAAAAGAAGCGTATGGCTTCCACATGTGGTCCATATTCCCTGGCTCCCTCAGGATGGCGACTCTTTATCCATCCTTCTTTCACATTCAGTGCTACAGAGATGGGGGAGACAGGTAACAGCAAAGAACACAGGGGATTCCATCAAGGCCCTGTCTAAAAGAAGGGAGAGGAAGAAGAGGAGACAGGGAAGAAAGGAAAGAAGGAAGGAAGGAAGGAAGGAAAGAAGGAAGGAAGGAAGGAAGGAAGGATACATAGACATAATAAAAACAAGAAGGAGGGCTTCAGACCAGTGAGAGATCCCTGGGTAGATAGTACCTGAGGAATGATAGCATGTCCTCTAGCCTCTACACACACACACACACACACACACACACACACACACACAAACTCATGCACACATGCAGTTGCACATACAAGCATGCACCTGTGCACACAAACACAGAGAGGAACTGAGGATGCTGAGAACAGGTCATAAGTACCTTTGGCCCTAACACTGGTGTTCTCCATATGGTCTTGGTTTTAAGCCAAAGCTTCTTGCAACCCTGTAACTATGTTATAATGTCCCTTCCATTTATATACCCAGTGAGTCTGGGAAAGAGGAATATAAACTCACATGCATTTCAGAACATTGCAGGTCTGATGACGAACCTAAACCTAATGTGGAGAGGGACCCACATATTCTCATTTAGGATGGGAAGCTGTGCACGGAGCTCCACCCTGCCCACTCACACCAGAGCAGAGCACTTGGCTCTGCTACCATTTATGCTTCAAGAACTAGCTCGAATTTCACCTCCCCTCAGACCCTTCCACGACCAGAGAAGCTGTATCCTCCCTGAAGGCCCCATTTCTGAGGGATGCACTCGCTCTATCTAGTCCTGGGTCCTCGTTTGACTTTCTCCTCATCTCCCCTACAGCGCAGATCTTACAGTTTCATGAACTCAGCCCAGCTCTTAGCGGTGCCTTGCTTGTACCAAGAGCTTCATAAATGTTTCACAAGCTGATTATTTATCCATGATATGAGAAGTTTTAAAATATTTTAATACTTAGAAGAAAGCTATTTAGTTTCGTTTGTTCTTGTCCTTATAGCACATCCAGAGAACAAAGAAAAACTTACAAGACAAAAAGACAGGCACATTGCCCTGCAAACAGGACAGATATGACCTAAGGGACTTCACCGTAGCCCCTCATGGTTTCTAGTAAACACTGTCCCTCCCTGAGGAAGAAGCTTTGAGAAGAGGCTGCTTGTTCTCACCATGCCTGTTCTTAAACCACCTTAAGACAATTATATGTGTTTCACATTTTCAAAATGGAACAGCCCAGAAAGACAGGCACATCAGACTGGCCAACCTGAACAGTCTCTATAATTCTGTCATTAATCTTTAAAGAGAGTGAGTTTCCAGCAGGGTGTGTTCTGTTGTAGAAAGACACCAGGATTAGTAGTATTTAGACCTTAAGTAATGGCAACTTCTCCAGAATTGCCCAACACACTTTCCAGGACAAACACAGCTACAGCAGTTCTCTTTGAACCTTTCATCCTACTGTTAAAGCAGTAGGTAGAAATGACTCTCCCTCCTGGGGACTCTGTCACCTGTGACACACTCTTCCTGCACTAATTCTTTCCAAGCACAGTGAGGGAGCCCAGCTTCCCAGGACCATTCCTTCCTCGTCCTTGTTGGCAGGGCCTCGTGAGGGAAACAGAGCACCTGGTTCTACCTAATTTATCCTCCTTGCATGAATAATTGATGCTGCCTGGACAAGCCAAGGCCATCTCCACTGCAGGGGACACTCTCTGCTCTGTGACTGAAGCCTTGTCTGAGCGGACTGGCCTGCCTCACAAACAGGAAGCCTTGACACCTGTGCATGCCAGGGGGAGGGCCCTTTAATATTCTATTAGGACATTGTGAGTTGGACATTAGTAATTCCCAATTGTTTTATTTAATTCATAGCTGGCCTGCCTCAATGTTTAATCCAAGAATGAAGGCCCCTTCCCAGTGATAGAGGACGATGTTGGTGAACACTGAGAAGATATATATTTGCAAGCCTCGTAGACCTGAACATCTCTGAGAATAGAATAGTAACTCTGAGTGAGCCTGAAGGGAAAAGAAAGGACAGAAGGAAGGAGATAATGAGGACAGAAGGGAGGACTGAAAGGAGGACTGAAGGAAGGACATAGGGAAGACAAAAGGAAGGACATAAGGAGGACAGAAGGGGCAGGAAGAGAGAGGCATAGGGAGCGAAAGAGGGACACTGGGCACATAGCTCAGCTGGACTCAACACTTGCCTGGTGCCTGTTAAGCCCTAAGTTCTATTCCCAGGACAAGGAGTAAGAGGAGAGGACATGAGTGGACACCTGGCACTGTATATAAACATGGCCACTCCCAAAGCTGAGCATGAAGAGTCCCCATTTTATGTATGTTCAGCAAAACTCTTGGCAAAGTGGGAGGACTGACCATTGCACCTTAAGGAATAAACAATCCAGGCAGCAGGCCAAGTTCTTCTACATCAGCTCCCACGCCCAGTGGCTCAAAAGCAGCCCATTTAATTTCAATATTTGGACCATATTTTCTTTATATCTGTTTTACACACCTTGATTCATCATCTTGAGTACGTGCAGGCACAAACATGCAGACACTAGACAAGGCTATGTCTACCATCAAACAAAAATAGGGAAATGAGACACTCAGGAACCAACGGGACTGAAAACCATTAAGGCAAAAGAGACAAGCAGCAGATGTCCCTGAGGCTAGACACAAAAGTGCTGTGACCCTGTGACCTGGGCATGAATTGTGCCAAGGTGCATTGCTGGAGCCCCAACAGGGTCAGTCAGTGGCAGCAGAGGTAGAAAGAGGTAGAAAGATGCAGAAGCTGTCTAAGGAGAGCTTAGCGTAGGTTAGAATAGCAGAGAAAACCAAAAATGATGGGAAGAATTTTCTGAGTTTTATCAGATAAAAAAAACATCCCCTTGGTAGTTTCAGGTTAAAAGAAAATGAGGAAGAAGAGAAAAGAAAGGAGGAGGAGAAGAGGAAGAAGAAGAGGGGAAGGAAGAGAACAAGGACAAGGAGGAGGATGAGGGAGGAGGACAAAGAAGAGAAAAAAGAAGAAAGAAAAAGAAAAGGAAGAAGAAGAAAGAGAAGAACCCAGAAGAGACCTGCGTAGCCACCCTGAGTCACACATGACATCTTCTGCTTCCTTCAGAGCATCAGTAAGCAAGGGCTACTTGCCTCCTCTCATGGATCTGATAGGGATGTGGTGGGAAATGAAGAGGGAGAAGAAATGAGATGGTGCTCCCATCTCCAGCCTTAGAGAGGAGGGATGCAGCTGTGGCCTGTTCACCAGCAGACAAGAACCACCTGCCATGGCATTGCAGAGACCTGCCCACAGCAATCTCTGACTTGATATTACCACCATGTGGTGCCATTTAGAACACTGGGACCTACCCTGGAAAGCTCTCCCGTGCTTCCCCAGCTTGTCGCTGTCTCTGTGGAGCTGTCCTACTTCACCAAAGTTACACTGAGAATGCAACAGAAAGCATGACCATTGGTTTACCTGAAAATACTCAAATGCATTAAGTCATTGAGAAGTAGAGGAACCCAGTTCCACCTCAACTTTCTAAAAACTGGAAAAGTGTGCTGTGCCCAACATTTTGCATGTGTGTTGGTAATGAAACCAAGGTCTTCGTGACTATATAGCAACTGAGCTATCTCTCTAGCCCCCTGATATTTCATCTTGACTATTCTTTTGGGTTGGGCATAACTCTGATGGTTTAGACTAATTCCAAAGATTTCTATAACTGGCAATCAAGAATCCTAGAAGATATCTATAAATAGGTGACTGAATAAAGAAACTGAGTAATGTGCATATGCAGACACACATATGCACATACATGTGTATGTGTGCACGTGTATGAGTGCATATTTGTGCATAATGTAATGGAAGGAACACTATTTAACAAAAACAATGAAATTCTGCTGTAACACGGAGACAAAGGGTGTTAAGGTGAAATACAAAGACTGAACTCAGTGTGGACTTTGCTAAATCACAGTGCCCAATGAAGATGACAAAGGCTGGGAAAGGTAGAGAGATGGGCACCAGGAGAGACGAGTCAGGGGCCAGAGAGTCATAGACAGATGGGGGAGGACATTAGGGTGTTCTTTTACACATAGGTGACTATGGTTAGCCATTGAATATTTCAAAATAACTGGAAGAAACGATTTTATTAAGATTCTCATTGCACAGAAATGCTAAAAAGCATGTGATGATGATACACACAGTCCTTCGACTCTTACATAACATGGTGTCTTGAAGCTTCCCACAGTGCTTCCACAAACACGCACAGTCATGATGTGTCACTTAAAAGCACGACTTAAAGCAAAAGCCCTAAGTGATACATATTTCTGGCTTATAATATTGTAAGACTTACAAGACAGAACAATGTCATTTTAGGAGTTACTTTTGGTCGGTTTTTTGTTGTTGTTGTTTGGCTTTTTTAATGAGACATAGTTTCCTGTGTCACAGGCTGGCCTCAAAGTCACTGTTTCATTGAGGATGACCTTGAACTTCCTGTGGCTCTGCCTCTGCCTCTCAGGTCCCAGATTGACAGGTTTGACCCACTATCCCTGGCTATATCAGGTTAAATTCTCCTGTTAACTTATAAGGTTAACTTAACATTAAAAATCCATCACCTTCCCCCCAAGTCATGTGGTATTCTTTACAGCTAGAGCCTATTACTACAACACTGATGTAGCTCAAGAATACACGGGAAATTTGCATATGCATAATTATCAATTATCAACATAGTCTTTCTGGCCAGATTCTCTTTATTCATCTTCTAATTCTTCAATTTACCAGCCCAAGGTTCACTTACTTCTATATGCTTTGGAATTTTTGCCTGTACAATGGTGGTAATGGTACCTGATTCATGGGTCTGTAGTGTAGTTAGTAAGATACAAAAGACATAAAAGTCCTGGAAATGCTTGCCCCTTAAAGAAATATCATGGTAGGAAACTAGGGCAAGCCTAGCCTGTAAGTGCCCTCATTTATCTGCCCTTCCACCCCCCTAACTTAAATAGTGACAATGATGATCAGGGACCACGGAGACGCAGCTGCAATCTGTTTATCAGAGGGTGGTTTCCGCTTCTCACACACATCTCCTCAGATGCTCCGAGTGGTCAGGTATCATTATCCCCAATTACAAATGAAGAAGCTAGAGGACAGTTGGGTTAACGATTCACCCAAGGTTATGCAGCTAATAGACCTGTGCTGAAAGCTCAGACAGTCTCACAGGTCTCACTCTTGACCCCAACAAAACAGCTCAAGGACCAAAAGGACACAATAAGACAGGAATCATCACCCATGGTCGGCAGAAATGCAAATTGTTTTCTCTAAGCATCCATGGCCTCAAAACTTTAAAATGCTAAAGCCAAACTCTCCAACTCATAAAACTGTTAAGTGCCAAGCACACGACTACCGACATCTTCAAAGCAGAGCAGAACTGCACAGCGCCCTGATAAAAGATGATGAGAAGCTAATTGTACCAGCTGAGATGCCACCGTCAAGCTCTGAGCTAACAACCACAATTAAACCACAGGTTTATTACCTGCATTATGCTTAGGTGCGTCCTGCCAGAATCTTTATACTTTCCCATCACATATTAAAAGAAGGTGAGAAGTAGGGTACAAGGAATCCTCTGCATACCTGGTGGGGGAGGGAGCCTCAGGCACCTGCAGACAATGGCCACGCCTCCGGGTCTCTGGAGCAAGTTTGAAGGAGAGCTACATTTCTTGCTGATGAGATTCTCCTCTGTAAAACGCTCCTGTAAATGCAACCTACCCTTTTTCTCCTCCCACCAGAAATAGCTAGTGAGGCAGACAGTGTAGATATAGCCCACTGCCAGACTGAAAATGTCCTAATGGGAGGGAGCTGTTCCCAGCCTCACTGGAATCTGAAAGATGGCCGAGACATCTTTTCCTTGATTGAATGCTACTTTAAGTTAGCACAGCCAGCTTCAGACAGATGCCTGCCACTCACTTTGCCTTCCGGTCCTCTTTCCTCTACTCTTCCCCTAGCACCCCTCCCCATTAGCAAACCTCCCCCTGGGCATCCCTCCCCATTCCCTGGCACCCCTCTTCTTCCCTTGGCAGCCCTTCTCCTCGTACTCCTCCTCCTTCTCCTGGCACCCCTCCCCTGGCATCCTTCCCCCTCCTATCCAGTGCATCCTAGTCTTAAACCCCTATTCTTCCTCAACCTTTCCTACTGGGAATAACAAAGAATAGAGGAATGGAGGCTACAGAGATGGCAGGGGTAGAGTGGGGTGAGTTCTCCCAAATATTCCTGAAGGTAGGGGGAAGTCTTCCAAAAACCACTTTTTAGACTTTATTTATTTATTTATTTATTCATCTATTTATGTGAGCAATTAAAGGAGGGGCACATACATATTTCTGAGGTCAAGGGCAGCTTAAGGGAACTGATCCTCCACTTCTACCATGTGAGTCCTGGGGAGTGAACTCAGTTAGGCAAGATTGGCACCAAGAGCCCTTTACCCCCTATGCCATCTCACTGGTCCCAAAACCACCTACATAATTTTAATAACCTGACTCACATTTTCTCCTCCCATACAGTCTATTCCAGAGGAGGGGCTGTTTGAAGTGACTATTCTTCATTGTTTTCTAAGTCATAGACCATGACTGGACTCCAACAGGTGGCTACAATTTCAGAGTCTTTGTTAGTGCCTCTCTTCTGTTTATTTACTAAATCCCAGCCTCTGACAGATAGCCCTACTTTCAGGAAGGGCTGGGGCAAGGCTGAGGGCTGTGACTGAACTGCTCCATGGTCTGACTATTGTCAGATTTTGGAAGCAGAATGGCCTTCCAGAACTACAGAGCACACATCTCATGACAGCTTCAGAATGCTGCTAATGTTTATTTAACCAATTACAGATCAAAGAATTCTGAAAATATGCTGTAAACTTAAGTTGAAAGAAAAAGCCACACCTGGGTCACACCACAGTTGAACACTCTTCGAGCTGACTGTTTCAGGATGGGATGTTCCAGGTTGCAAACCAAATTATTTGGAGCGATCTCAGCCTCCTTGTTCTGCAAATAGTCGTTTCTTGCCCTCTTCTGTGTGTGACCTAACATCCTTATAACTCTCAGGTAAAATTCTTTTCACTGTTCATGTGGATGGCTAACTCCCCTCAGCCCCCAGCTCAGCATGCCACCAGACAGCAGGCGTGACCTCACTTTGTCAACCTACCAAGTGGTTCTGCCACCGTGGTTTTGGGCTTCTTCATGTTTTGATTTATAAGGTTCTTTGTTCTGTTACTCTAAAAATCCCAGGAAACTGTTACTATGTTGTAGCACGGTACTTAAAGCAACATTGATCTGTGCTGATTCATGCCATCATCACTCATATTTGACTCCAAAATAGACAATAGAAATAACGTGTTCATCCCCATTGAGATGAGAGCTGAGGTTTTAATTCTTGGTCTGTTTACTCTGTGTGTGTGTGTGTGTGTGTGTGTGTGTGTGTGTGTGTGTGTATACAAGTGTGTGTTAATTCCCTTTGAGATGAGAGCTGTGGCTTTTAATTTTGTTGTATTTATTGTGTATGTGTTTGTGTGATTGTATGTGTCTACAGGTATGGTGTGTGAGTAAATGTGTATACAGGTGTGAGCGTGTGTGAGCGTGAGTATATGTGTATACAGGTCACATGACATGATACACGCGCCTACCAGAGAACAACTTTCAGAGCCTGGTTCTATTCTTGCACCATGGGATTCAGGAACAGACCTTCAGTTGTCACGCTTCTGTGGAAAGTGCCTTGTGCACTAATCCATCTTGTCAGCCAGATCACTGTGGTTTTGAGTTGAGGTCATAGTAAAGAAATGTTCTTTATTCTGAGGAGATGGAATGCTATTAGCAATTTAAACAGGACAAGGAAGAAAGCAAATTAGGACAAATACAGATTTCTAGCTCCATGGCTGGTGTCTTATCCATTGATGGAGATGAAGCTAATCATCCAGTCTCACTTCTTCCAATGAGAGGCCTGTGATGTGATGCACAGTGTATCAAATGAGAGGCCTTTGATACAGTATATATAATGGGAGGTCTGAGATACAGTTTATCCAATGGGAAGCCTGTGAGACACAGTCTATCGCATGAGATGCTTGTGAGACACAGTGTATCCAATGAGAGGCCTGTGAGACCCAGAAGTGGGTGTATCTCTGAGGCGTAAAGGCATTGTTTCTGTTTATTTCTTGTAAACTTCTGGTGAAGGTAATTCTGTGACCCTTCAACGTTGTCAGAGATCCCAGAAAACACGGGATTTGACCCATTCAGTCCTAAGGAAGCCTGAAGGCTCTCTGAGCCCAGGTCTCAGCTCTCCAACCTCTATGACGTGGTCACATGATCAAAGCAAAGACCAACCTGAGCTTGGTAACAAAAGAGTAAATAAAACAAATGCATAACAACGTGAAATATATTCCATGGGGTTGTTCTGCTGGAAATCGTGGGCATGACTGGCATTGTTTGTCATGTACACACATAAACTGTCCTTTGGCATCAAAGCAAACACAAACGAAGGATAAGTAGTTGTTCAGCAGGCAGGGAGACAGGCTCTCGTGGGAAGGAACAGCAATTAGTGGTCAGACCAGACCTTCAGCCATCTGCCTTCATCACCGGGTGTTTTTCAAAGGCTTCTCAGATGGCTGTTCTCTTGATCATTGACTTAAGTCAACGATTCAGAGAACCCTCACCTCCACTTCCACGGGAGTACCACTCGAATGTCACGAAGTCAAGTTGGGTTGTCAGGCTGAGGTCTAAAGGTGACAATGGCTTAACAATAGATGCCATAGATATGTTATTCTGTATGGGCCCAGCCTTCATAGTCTCCTCATGGTTCATAATGGGAATCAGACAGCAATGGTATCGTTGGCCATCTGTTTTCCTTGCCAACTTACACAGCTAGTGCTTTCATGACAAGAAAAATCTGGCTGCCCAAGAGAAACCTTGAGAGGAGGCAACATTGCAGAAAGAACTCCACAGTTAAAGGAGAGTTGACTGGGGCTGGACTGAGCTGAAAGGGGAGTGGAGGCATTGTTCAAAAGACCAGCCTCCCTTCCTAATGACCAGGGTTCCATGGAGGCTTCTAGGAGAGGTAGGGAAACACTTCAGTAAGAGACACCCAAAAAGGCATGCAGGCATTGTGCCCCCTTGTGAAAGAAATGTATTTTAAGGCACTGAGCATAATTCTGTTTCCAAAACAATCCAGAATAATGAGGAATCAAGAAGAAATCTTAAATGTAGAACTAAAACTTAGAAGGGTGGATGTGCTTTCTTATTAAACCAATGACCTATAACATAAATTGTCTCTTTCCTACAGATTAGTAAAATCAACATTAATCACAATCAGAATGTTGACTCTAAACTTGCTTCTGTACCTGATGCTGATTAGAAGCTGAAAAGCCACTATTCTGTTTATGCGTTAGCATCTTCCTAGCTTTGTAAATATTGACATACAAGAGTGTCGGTAAGGCATGACAAACAAATCTCTAAGATTTGTCAGTCTTGGGAAAGTATCATTTTTGACTAGCCCCCAGGAGAAGAAAACATGTGAAAACAGTTTCAAAATTCACCATCAGTTCTTCCACAAAAAGAAATTCCTTTGTTAAAACACACACATATATATATATATATATATCAGTTTCTCTCACTCCTTTCTCCTCCTCGGGCTGAGGACTGGCCCATCACTCTGCCTTTGCTTCGTCTCATCTTCCATGGGCCATGAATGAGGTCCTGAAAATCTACATTCACCCATCAAGGTACCCCCAGTGAGCAGAAGCTCACAAATTACTTGATTGTGCTTGTCGCATGGCTCACCTTGTTCCTGTAGGTAGGAACTTTTCCTTCCTGCTCTTTTTCTACCTGTGTGCCCACTGCTTGACCATCGCAGACTTATTTCTGGAAGATGATGTGCTCTTAGGATGTCCCTAGTCACTTCTATTTCAGAAAAGTTTCTTCTATTATCTGATCGTTTATTATGGTTTCATTGGTTTTATTCTGTCCTCTCTCTGTCTCTCTCTCTGTCTGTCTCTGTCACTCTGAGTGTGTGAGTGTGTGTGTATGTGTGTATCTGTCTGCCTCTGCCTCTCTCTGTGTCTCTCTCTGCATGGGTTGTATTGTGAACATATGTTAGGGGTGCTTTGCATGTGTGTGTGTGTGTGTGTGTGTCTATCTGTCTCTCTTTACATGGGTTGTACATACGAATGTGTGGCAGTGTGGTTTCATGTGTGTGTGCGCACACACACACACACACACACACACACACAGAGAGAGAGAGAGAGACAGAGAGAGAGAGACAGAGAGAGGATGTAGGAGGTTTTCCTCAACCACTCCCCAGCTGACTTTCTGAGACAGGGTCACTCACTGCAGTGACTATTTTGGGTAGGACTATCCAGTCAGTGAACTCTTGGGGTGTACCTGCCTGTGCTCCACCCAGTGCCAGGCTTACAGGCACATGCAGCCATGCCCAGATTTTATGTGGGTGCAGGGAAATTAAACTTGGGTCCTTATACTTTCCCAGCAAGTGCTCTTACCCACTGAGCTGTCTCCCCGCCCTGTTCTCTATAAGCATCAATCGAATGCATGCTAGATGTCCCTATCTGTTGTCATTTTTCTCCGTTTTTATTGTAACAAACTCTACACAAACATGAAACATAACATGTTTCTTAGTTCCGTGGCACTGAATGCATCATGCTGTGCAGCCACCATCACCAGCCCTCTCCACAATGAAGGTTTACAGCCATGAAAGAATCACCCCATCTCCCCAGGCCTGGCACCCGAGATGCCATTCTACCTTCTGCCTCTGGAACAGGACATCTGCCCTTCATGTCCAGCTTGGCTAGTATACTGTCCCCAAGTTCACTGGTGTAGCATATCCCAGAATTCTCCTCTTGTACTTGCCTTTCTTCTGTTTACTGATTGTCAGTGATGTCACCATAATATGTTTATAACTCTTTCAAGACCCTACTTTCAATCCTTTGGGTTTTATGCACAGAATTGGGATTTCTGAATTATATGATAATTCCACTTTTAATATTTAAGTGATTTCCATAATGCACACAGATATACACATACTGGTAATATTTTTTTGAAATTGTCATTTAAATGTTTTATTTCATTGTTTTAGTTTATAATGTGTGTCTGTTTTTCCTGCCTGTATGTCTGTCTATGTACTATGTGTGTGCTTGGTACTTGAGGACATCTGATCCCCTGGAACTGGAGCTACAGATGGTTGTGAGCCTTCATGTGGGTGCTGGGAATCAAACCCAGGTCTTTTGAAAGAGCAGCCACCGCTCTTAACCACCTAGTCATCTCTCCAGCACCACAAAATAATGCTTTAAAAATCACCTCAAATGAATCAAAAACCTATGTATAAAAACTAAAACAATAATTCATTTTTCAAAATAGTTTCATGTTTTAATTTTGATTTGGGATGTTCTTCTAACTACTATATCCGTCGCTATATTTTCAGTTACATTTGCTCCTGGGCTGGTTTAATAAGACTCACCAGGCCTGGGTTTACATTTATCTGCTGTTTCATTCACTTTGTACAGAGAGAGCTCTGACAATTTACTCTGACAATTTCACATGCATGGTCTTCACTGCTTGTCAAGTTTTTGTTTGTTTATTTGTTTACACTCTTCCCCCTCCCCCCCCCAGAAAGATCAAGTGCCCTAAAGATAATCGAGTCTCGTTTCCCTGGCTTGCCTCTGAGTCCTAGCTTCCATGTTTGCTATGCTTGGACTTGTAGCAGCGTGATCCCAATCTCCGCCTCTGCCGTGACATGACTCTGCTTCTGCACCCCTCTGCTTCCTCACATAAATACATCATTCGGTGGACTGAGTGACCCTGTAATCTGTACAGCTTCACCATCAGTACATCGGCACGCATAAGGTCATAATAACAGAATGGAGATTAGGACATACACACAGTGCAATGTGACTGCCATAGTTTGACTCTTTGTTGCTGTGATAAAACCACCAAAGGTAACTGGGGGGAGGGGAGTATTTGTCTTACACGTCCACATCACAGGCCGTCATTGCAGGAAGTTGAGACAGGAAGTCAAGCAGAAGCAGGCACAGATGCTATGGAGGAATGCTGCTTATCGCTTTGTGTCTTCTGGTTCACTAGGCTACCTTCCCTAAACAGCCCAGGCCCATCTGCCTAGGGATGACACTGCTCACAGTGGACTGGGCCCTCCGACATCAATTATAAATTAAGAACCTGCACCCACAGACATGCCCATGGAGACAATTGCTAAGTTGAGGTGCCTCCTTCCCAGTAACTCCAGCTTATGTCAAGTTGACAAAAACCAACCAACATTATAACATTGTTGGCTCTAGCAAAAGTGAGTAAGTTCCATGACTCATGACTAGGAATCTTAGAGTCTCTAATATGCTATTTTGATTTGTGCTTCTGAGTCTCCAATAGGTGTCATTGTGTGGAACAGCGCTTAAAGTTGTCTGACGACAAAGCAAGGGCATTGAGCCCTTCAGTGACTCCCAATAGCAGACTGTGTGTTCTGTTCTGTGGTGGCTCCTCTCTTATTTTTATGTGCACATGAATGACCCAGGCCTGGGTCAAACAAATAACAAACACATATTTGTTAGATCTAAAATGAAGTTCTCAGAGTCTACATTTCATTCAAATGTAAGCTGCCTTTTTAAACTAATAAAAATATTTTGTTAAATGTGTATTATAGCATACCTGTGCATTCCTTTAGAGCTTCCTGGAGCTGGCAGATGCTGTTGGTCCTCAGACACGATGGGAATAACCATCTTCATGTCCTCCAACCCAGTTCCTTTTCTTGCATTTCCTATCTTGGTTAATTACATCATCTCTATCCACCTAGCTTCCCATTTAGAAACTTTGGTATCAAATCTTTTTCCCACTCTTCCCCTTACCACCTCCCTCAAATGTGGTCAAACTGTACTTTTCCCTTGGATTCAGCACACCCTCATTTTCAGTACCTCAATCAAGGGCTTCAGCATCTTTCTGTGGATGATGAATACCCTCTGTCAATACAAGCAACCCTCCTCTTGCCTTTAAATTTTGTTTTTCCAAACTATCCCCAGACATAGACTTAGCAAGGTCTCCCTCTGTTTTAGTCACTGTTCTATTGCTGGGAAGAAACGCCATGACCAAAGCAACTTACAGAGGAAGTATTTAATTGAGGAGCTTGTCTACACCTCCAGAGAACGAGTTCAAGACCATCCTGGCAGGGAGCTTGGTGGCAGGCAAGCTTTGGAAACCTCAAAGCCCAGTGACAATAACATACTTCCTCCAACAAGGTCACACCTACTTCATAAGGACTTGCCTCTAATCCTCCAAGGATCTGTCTGTCTCTGCCCTCTCCAATGCCAGGATACCCAGCTTTTTATGTGGGTGCTGGGTGCTAGAATTTAGGTCCCCATGTTCATAGGCAAACACTTTGGCAACTGAGCCATCTCTGCAGCCCCTGATAGCCATGTATTTTTTAATGAATAATTAAACAAATTAATGTTTTGGGTAGAAAAGAGTCAAATGGATGTGGGTTCTCCCTAAGGATAGAAAACAGATTATAAGGTTAAAAATACAGATTCCTAGAAGTCAATTTCAGAACCAGTTTAGAAGGAGAGAGGCCAGAACGTAATACTTAGCAATAAAATGTGTATGGCTCTTAACACAGAGGCACAAGGGCCACTCACCCGCCAGCAGGCAGTCATGTCACCAACTTGTGTCGGACACAAGGCTGACAAGAGCATAAAGCAATGAAGAAAGTAAAGAATGCACGTTGAGCATTCATAAAGATCAGCTCACGCAGGACTTAGTGAGTCTTACGAACAGAAAACTTGATCCTCAGTCTGCAATGGTTGTTTTAACATTTCCTGGCCAACAGCAACTCAGGCCATGCACCCATCGTTTATCTCAGGAGAGCCAGGCTTTTCCAGCTGCCATATTTACCTGATGTAGAATGGAATAAGCCTTTTTTTTTTTAATCTATTTTCTAGGCAATACTGAGAGCCAACCAATTCTGAATCCCCACAGAACCCACCAACTCTGCAGCTGGGCTCCTCCCAGCACCAAGGCTCAACTCAGTGAACGTGAAGCTAAGTGAAAGTTAAACTTGTCACATTCTTAGCCAAGCTGCACACTTTCAGAGTTTCATAAAATTAAAAAAAAATCCACATAATTAGTTTAGCTTTACTAGGAAAAAAAGTGAATGACAAGGTCAGGCTCCTGACCTTTCAGTAAATGAGAGAAGATTGCCATAAATTACACAATATAATGAAACACCAATTTGCATATTTGCTGCTATATTAAAAGGGATCAGTTTTAGCTCGCAAAGCAGAACAAACAAAAACATGCATTTTAATAACTCGAATTACTCCCAGGAAGTGACCCTCAGCAGAAAGCCTGATTATCACTACTTAATTAGAAGACTTAGAAATCTGAATCCTCCTTTGAATCCTATTCTGGGTACAGTGAAAGATGAAGCCGTGAGTTTTGTCTAAGATTCAATATTTACTCTTTACTAATATGTTTGCTGGAGAGACTTCCCAAGCATTATAAAGACACGCGAGGAAAAAAAATTTAATATTCAAAGAAAGAGTGCACAAACCCTGTGTTGGCTTGCAGGTGCAAAGCAATTAACAAGCTGGCATTTACAGTACTTTTAATTAATTAATTAAAAATGCAAAGCTGACTTTCATTTCTTTAAATGTTTGAACATTTTACCCATCAATAATAAAGCTGCACAGGCTGCCGGCTGACAGCGTCTGGTGAATGAGGAATCCAGGGTCGAAGGAAGTGGGGGCAATTTGGAATCTGCTTGTCTCTTCCTCTGCACCCCCCCCCGCCCCAGTATATTACTAAACTTAGTGTCAAGTGAGAGGGAAACGGGCCATTGCCTGGGACAGATCGTAAAAGCACGAGTGACAATATTTGATGTGACATGTTAACCTTGACCAGGAACGAGAACAACAAGGCTTATTACAATTACACTCACCATTAAGGACTTGCCGCTCTGTTTCCATAGGGGAGCAGAGCTGTTTGGAATTGAGGCACTATACCTCCGTCTTGTTTATAAAGGTTAAAAACATAATTAGCAGAGGGAATTCCAATAATTTGCCAAAACTAAGTGGGTAATGGCTCCTCACACAATGCTGCTGTGACTAATTTTACAGCTGGACGCTGCTCGAAGGACAGCTTCACAATGCCTCACGAACACATCCATGGTCGGTACATATTTAAAAACAACACCATTAATGGACTTAATTAAAACATAAATAGTACCGTGCTACCTCGGTAGGCATTCACTCAGCTGGAACTAACTGTATTTGCTTAATCTACAATTTTAGATGTATTAGCAAAAATAAATGTTAGTGAATGTAAGCGAGCCTGATTGCATATCTGGGGTAAATTGGTGATAATGAGTCAAGAGACTTTGTGTTCGTTCACATATATTAGAATAAGAATCATTATGAAATTAAAGCTAAGATTAATCCTGCTAATGACACCACGGAGCGTCTGGGAATAAGATAACCCAGATGTCAGATCCACTGCGGTACCGCGCTGGTGTTTGATAGAGTAACCCCTTGAAGTGTTCTTCTAAGGCGCATGGCTGCTACCCCCACCCCCAAGTCTCAGCACTTGAAATGCAAATGAGTGACAAGATAGTCTAATAATGAGAGCAGATTCCAGCGGTAAAGAAAATGAATAAATTAAAAAAAAAACCCACTCTGCACCGCTGATAAGAACAAGCAGCAGGCACCTTGATGTCCTCAGTTAGGGTGGTGACATCTGCCGAGCATGTCTCTGTAATAAAGCCCTCACTCGTGATTCCAAAGCACACGATTCTAACACTGTTAACATTTTAATGTTCTGGGCGTGCGTGGTAACATTAATTACAAGATCATTTGGATGACTTCTGAATCTCTTTCATGTCTTCAGCAGGAGAGAACACAGCACTGCGCTTTGATTTCATAAATAAAAATGGGGACGCCTGCCAAGCATGAAAGGTATCCCGAAGTCATCTGCATCTGCCGGTCATTCCAAATCTCTGCACCCAGGCAGAGGATCCTCTGGGCATTTCCAGAGGGGCAGCAGCTCTGTGTTTTACTGGAGAGCTGTGTGGCTCTCGGGGAGTCTCTTTCCTTATGCTAAAGGTGAAGTTTCTATTGCCGCCTTTGGCCTGCTGAGTTGAAAGCCCAGTGAATGGTTTCCTAAGTACGGTTTGCCTTCCTCGTGAATATTTCAGAGCTTTGGCAAGGATTTCCGGGCCTTCTTGCTTGTTGGCTGGGAGACAGAGGACAGTTTCTCCCGTTAATTTACAGACTGATGCAAAGGATTAGCACTAAGAGGGACCTTAGGTAGACAGCAGGACAGGGGACATGGGACAGAAGGAATTTGTTGGATCTCCTACCATATATCTGGCCCTGTATTGCCACCAAGAAAATATTACTGTGAAAACTGGGGCCCAGAGCAGGCAACCTATTCCCTGAGTTATTAAACATCTGACAAGAAACTGTCCTCAGTTTCACTTTCCTCCACCCGAGCTCCCACAAAGGGTGTGTTGGCTGTCACCCTGCAATCATGGGCTTTGAGTAGCCAGGGTAGGAGGGTGCCAAGTTTGAAGTCAGTCTGGGTTCCACAGTGACATTTGGTCTCAAAACAGAACAAAAACCCATCTACACCCCTTGACTCTTCTTCATTGTGTTTGTGCTGGCCACTCTTCTAAGACCACCCGGATCTCATCTTTATGGGCACAGAGTTATGTTTCTGAACCTTCCCTTCAAGTGAGCACAGCCTCTTTAACCATGAAATGCAAGCTGGTACCCTCAAGGAAATTTTGTGGCTCACCTCGCCCCTCCAGACAATGGTGGATGCCACTTTCATCCTGGATCTGAAGGTGACCTGGAAGAAGAAGAGTGTTATTCATTGTGCTCCTGGGATGTGGAGGTTGGTCCTGCCACCTAACCTCACCTATCCTGACAAATACAATTCTGTATAATGCCAACAGCCAAGTACAAACATGTGAACCCCTAACTGGCCTCGGGGACAGGTGAAAAATGGGGAGGGGGAAGCCAGGGTAGATGTGACTCAAAAGGTGGCCCAAGAACCCTCAGACCGAGAAAGAAAAGATTTTAATTTTCCTAACCCGGGTGGGTACCACTTACATCATAATACGTGAGAAGGGCTCCCCCTAGAGTTTTACAGCATCACCCAGCCTGTAAGATCACAGCCAGTGTCCCTGTCATGTCCAGCCTGGCTCTTATTCCTTTGATAGATTAAACTAGATTTGCAGAAGGGGCCAGGTCATTACTGAAGCCACTAAACACGTGCTCAGCCACAGTTCACAAAGTGCTTCTTCACTCAAAACATCAAGAATGAACAGTTCACTAACAAATTGATTAGGTCACTTGTCCATGAATCACAATCTCTTTGGATGTGACAGATGATTATTGATAGCTCTGTGTGAAGTGATGTTACCCAGTCATAAACAAAGATAGAGTAAGCAAATGTGAAATGGAAAAGAACACATGACCCTTTGACTTCTCCATAATTGACTCGGTATGGTACTGATTTGCTGCTGATTTGGGATGGTTGGGAGAAGAGCGAAGGCATAGATAGCACAGTGGAACCAGCTGTTCGAGTCCAGCTCCCTTTCTCAGTCACATCTTGTTCCTGGATCTGTTAAGTGAAATATCCTACTTTCTTAGTCTAGTTCTTTCTATTCGAGAAGTTATAGTTTGCTGGGCTCACAGCTAAACAATACAACAAAGGTCCTCAAGGTCAGTCACAAGTTCCCCAGGATATCCTCCGGATTTGCAGAGCTAGTGAACTCAATAGAGTAACTATAGAATAAATGTAATTAGTAGAACATTCTTACATAGTACCAGAGTGGGCTGCAAGCACGCAATCCAGACACCGCCGCAGTGCCTCCCCCTCTCAGCACCCTCATGGCTCATTTTCATCGTCAACTGGAGTAGATTTAGAATCACTACAAACACTCCCATGGATCTGTCTGTAAGGTTGCTTCTAGAAAGATTTAACTGAGGAGGGAACTTACCTTGAATATAGGGAGCAAAATTCCCCAGGTGGGGTAGGTTCCCAGACTGAATAAAACTGAGACATCGAGCTGAGCTCTGACATCTGGACTACAGATGAGGTAGTGTGAGGAGCTGCCTCATCCTCCTGCGGTACCTACCACCACAGGCTACACCCTCAAACTGTGAGCCAGCATAACCCTCCCTTCCTTCCCTTCCTTAAACTGTTTTGGTCAGGTATTCTGTCACAGGGAGGAGAAATGTGGCTACATTGTGACTGGGTTGCCCAGGGAGTACAACAGAGGTGCTTGGTGTGTGGGTTGGCACCTCCATTTTGCAGCCCATTTCTGCACACAAAAGCCCTGTCTATCTAGTGAAGAACAGGGACATCAAGGGAGTTCTGAAGAGGACCAAGGCAGAGAGGAGACAGAGAAGCACAAAACTACTTTCAGAATTGCAGGGCTAAGTTACAGTTACATCTGCTGACACATTGTATCCAGGTAGCTCCTTGATGAAAGGGAGGAGTTACAAAGTTTATGCTCAAGAAACTCATTTGGCTGCAGACTTTATCCTATGTCTCCATCGCAAACACCTTCCAGGAGAACGACATCCATCAGAAAGACTCATGTGTCTGCATGAAGCCTGCTCCAGCCATTGATCAGAGAGGTAGGTGGCATCTTGCTCTGTGTCTCTTTCAAAACACAGAACTTCCATGTAATAATTTCACATGCCTTCCACATGTACTGTATTCTGGGGATAGAGACGGTTGACTTCCCCAGCCCCTGATACAGAGAAGGTCCTGGATAACTCCTTAATAAAAAATGTTGCTTGAATATTGATGGTGGGAGATGGAGTTAAGATGCTCAGATGTCTTAGAAGATAAATCATGGTCTGTATTTTCTTATCAGGAGCCTAAGGACTGAATAAACCTCTTCTGACAAACAGATAATATTTTATCTCCTGTTGAAGGCTTCAGCCTGCCCTGACACTTCCCAGGCCCTTTTTCCCTACTATAATAAGGTATCCTTAGATAAGCCTCAGCCAATTAGCATTATTTTGTGCCTGGCTTCGACAAGATAAATGGAAAACCAATGACCACGACGCTGAATGGTCTGAGTTCTCGTGACTGAGTGGGCTCTTAGGTGTCTTTTACACAGAATAATTTATGGAAACATCCTTTAAATACAGACTTTCCATTTGTTTCTCCTTCACTCTTGAGGGGGAAATGAAATAGACAGATACTCAATCTGCTTCGACCTTGTATTTTTAACCTCTTCTTTTCCAGATTGGAACTCTCGGTCCCACATCTTTCAAATGTCTCCAAATAAGGAAGATAAAAAGCTATAGCTAACGGGCTGCCTTCTGAGTGCCAGGTGCTGTGCCAGGGATCCCAAAGGCTCAGTCAACTTAGTCTGAAAAGGAAAAAGGCAAAATGGCTTAAAACTCAAGTTTCAAATAGAGATGGAGTTGTAGAATGTAGGAGGATGTGAGGGGGGGCGTTGAGGTAATATTCATACTTAGGTTCAATGAAGGGTGAAAAAGGAAGAGCAGACAATGACAGCAACAAGGGCAAGAAAATCGAAAGGGATCTTGGGAGGTCTGACAGACCTGCTTGGGGACCTCTGTGGAAGAGGGGGTGTAGGGTGGGTGAGTGTCAGCTGGGCCTGGGCCTGTGAATGGTCTTGAGAATTTTCTTCTATTCATAAAACAGGAAATGCAGTGTTTAGGAGAGAGCAACTTGGGTCCACTCAGGCTTTAAAAGAGCATTGTTCAAGAATATTGAGTAGAGAGGGACCAAGTTCTACACATTCTTTCTCTCTCTCTCCAAACACACACACACACACACACACACACACACACACACACACACACAGTGTTATTAATAGTGCATACATAAATTAAATAAATGCAACCTTTTAATTAAAATGATCATTCTGTGTCTTGGAATTGGGAACTCGTGTGGTAACCTCTCAGTCAACAGGAATTGATTCACCCTCGTTGCCTTTGCAAGGCCTCTGGTTCTGCTCCTGGTCCACAAGAGTTTGTTGGTAAGTCCACGTCACCTCTACAGATACTGCTTATCAGTCAAGAGGCCTTGCCTCTTGCCTCCATTCATTTTCTCACCCCACCTTTAGGACTACCTGAACAAATGTGGGCTCCTTTGACCTCCTGTGGCCAATTATGAACCCCATGTGTTGCCCCCACAGGTCTGGTCACTAGACACTGCTGCTTGTGGTAATGTTGAGCACCATAGCAGGACATTTTGATCTGTACATTAACACATTCCCTAAAAAATACCATATACGGAACTCAGTCCAAGAGTTCTACAGGAAAAGTGACCCGAGGGACCATATTAAGTGCAGCACTGCAAACCTGCACCTCTACCTGACTTCCTCTCAGAGTGCCTGGCATTTTTTCTGAGACCCCTCTAACTCCTCTTGGCAAGCAGCCTGCACGGCAGCTCTTTTTTAACCACGGTGGTTTCTTTACTGTCTTTTCTCTTTCTCTTCCCCCCGCCCACCCCCCTGTAAGTGTGCTCCTTTAATAAAAGAGTGTCTCAGAGGGAACTTCAATCCACTGCCTCCCTCTGCTGCTGCTCCTAATGCCACGTGTTTAACACACCTTGGAGATTACTCTTAAATCCTGGGGAATCTTTAAGCAGCAACACACTGACAACAGAAAACACTCCCTCCCCTGAGACCTCAGGGGCAGAAGAAGCAGAGTGCTGTAGCCTGGGAAGGAGGCAGACTACCTCATGGATAGGACAGGATGCTAACCCAGGATGCCCAAGGGATGATTTGGATGCTCTGCCTCCACACCAAAAACATGGGCCCAGCACTGGCTGCCCCCGAAAGGGTAGGGCTTCTACATAGAGTGAGCATGCAGCCCCAGAGTGGTACAGGAACTCCATGGCCTCCTATCTCCACCTCAGCTGCAGTCAAGGGCTGACTGACACCATTGCAAAGTGATGTGGGTGAGTTTTTCCATTCCTCTCTGCATAGACTCAGCAGCTCCATCACTCGGGTCTGCCTCATTGTAGAATCAAACAGTTGGATATATTAGGAAAGAGTTTTACACACTGTTTTCTTCCTAGCAAATATTTATAAGCTTATAAATACTTACAAATACTAATAAGGATGGTGAAGCACCTTTAACCTGAGTACTCAGGCTGAGGCAAAGATACCACAAAAGGCCAGGCTGGGCTACAGTGAGTTTCAGGACAACCTAGGCTACAGTGTGAAATCCTATCTTAAAATAACAAAAACAAAATATATAAATATATGTATAAACTTGAAGACTATCAATTCAGGGAGCAACCCTCTAAAACACTGCTATAATTACTATGTACATGGTACCTCAAAGAATCAATGTGCTGACACATTGCTTGTTGTGTGACCAGGCATATTATGAGACTTTTAAAACCCTGTGGTCTCATGTCTCATGTCACAAGTGACTCACTGAGTGTTGCGAGGGGTCTATTGAAATACAAACAAATATTTTTAAATTTAAAAAATAAATAGCCTTCTTGAAAGTTAGGCATGGGGTTTCATGCCTATAGTCATAGCACTCTGGAGCCTGAGGAATAAGAACTGGCATAAGCTCTAGGCCAGCTTGGGTTGCAGAGCAAGACTCTTTTAAAAAAAAAAGGGGGGGGGAAGGAAAGGAGGAAGGGAGGAAGGGAAGGAGGGAAGAAGAGAAAGCAAAAAAGAAAATCAAAATTATATTTTAATAGAGAGTAATAGATACTGACTGTAACAATTGTACCATAAAATATGGAGAATTTTTTAATTAATTCCTATTTTACATGTATGAGTGTATATTTAAGTGCAGCACATGTGTATATGGCCCATGGAGGCCAGAAGAGGGAGCTAGATCTCCTAGAACTGGAGTTAAAGACCTTGGACCTACCATGTAAATGCTGGGACTCAAACCAGGGTCTTTTACAAGAGGAGCCAGTGCTCTTAACTACTAAGCCATCTCTCCAGCCCCAGCATAAGGAGAATTTTATGACACAATGAAATAAAAGATTTTGTTCCCCGCACTTTCCCAAGCCAGAAACCCACCTAGTAGTTTGCAAGTATTCAGATTCTGCTCTTGCAAGGGAAGCTCATGGACATGAACACGCCAAGAAGAAGCTACAAAAACAATTTTCTTCAAAAATCCATTTCACATTTACCTCCTGAAGGGCCAAGGCTTAGGAAAGGGCAGTTTTGATCTGAAAGAACAAAAGAAACGCTGATGGGAATGTACTGATGGATTCTATCAGCTTACCTCTGGCGAGCCGGGAGGCGTTCTACTCAGCTGCGATGGCGTCACTCCATTGCTAATATTCAAGACATGATTTTCTTAGAGATACTGTCAAGGAGGAAAGGCATCCAGTGAAAGTAGTGGAGAGGTATTGATAATGTAACTATTACATTTAATTAATTAATTAAACCCATAATGTAACTATTACACTAACCAGTCTGAGAAGGTAAACTTTAATACTGAAAAAAGAAAGGTCTTGGCTCTGTATAGTTCACTCTTCCTGCCATCAGCATGAGAGGACAGCCAGCTTTGGTGCTTATGGACTGAAGGAACTGTAACACAGGGCCCTGTGTGACCCTGCAAATAGTACCCTGGTTGAATTGGGCACATTGGGCTAAGTGAGTTTGCTGTATCTCTTACTGGCTTTTTTAATTCTATATGAGAGTGTGAGATTTAAGTCAGACTCATATGCTTTCTCATCATATGTGAAAGGGTCCACCTGCCCCTGAGTTGCCTATGTGTCCCTCCCTATGCAGTACTGACAAAGCTGTGTCACCATTTCACCTCCCAAGAGCAAGAAGCTGCCTCAGTTTCTGCCATCACTCTACCCCAAATGTACAGAGAACCAACTGTGTGCCCAACAAACAAACACCTGCTCAGTAAGCACTAAACACCAGAGTCTGCTTTCCTGCTTTGTAGACACACAGCAATGACTTGGATGTTGAATACTGAATCTATTTCCTTAAAAAGAACACCATCATTTCCTTCCTTAGCATGTGCTCCAGGTGACTTCTGGGATGGATCTGGTACCTGCCTTCATAGGTAGCATTAAGTTCTGAACACCTAAAGCTGCACCGTAGACAGCAGGAGGCTGGTGGTTTCTGCTGAGCTCAGTACTTTCAACTGGTGATGGAAGAAACAGTTGGTGAGGCTTGGCTTCCTCTAGCATGACTGCTAACCTACTCCAGGCTAGCCCAGGATCATCTCTCTGTAGTCTATATTTGACTTCCTCTAGAATAACTGCTTACCTACCCCAGGCTAGCCCAGAATCACCTCTCCATAGTCTGTACTTGGCTTCCTCTAGAATAGCTGCTTACCTACCCCAGGTTAGCCCAGGATCACCTCTCCATAGTCTGTAATCCTAATGACCAGAATCCAATCAACTACAGATGTAGCAATCTCTGAGAGTGAAGTTCTTATTTACCTGATGCTTCTTATTCTTGGTTCTCCCAATGCTCTGTCACCAGCATAGGTCCCAATTCTCTGACAGCCATAAGAAATAGCATTCTTTTTCCATATCCTCATCCAGGTGGAAAGTTAAAATGTGGACTACTTAATGAGGGAAAAATGAAGATTTCACCTTGTCGCCAGAGCCACTACCCTCTGCTTGGTAAACAGAAAAAGAAGATTTTATGGATGTTGCCCTTAATGATTTGCTACAGCTAAAAGTGGTTGTGGAATGGTCTAAACCCACAACTCCTATACTAACAGCACTGCCCAACTCATAAGTGGTTCAGAAAAAATAATCTCAAGTGGTGAGTAGGCTTGCTCCCCTATCCAGTTTCTGTCAGAGACTGTAACACACCAGGACACTCTATGATCAGAGACTATAACACACCAGGTCAGTCTACACAGGATCAGAGACTATAACACACTGGATGCTCTACACAGGATCAGAGACTGTAACACACTGGATGCTCTACACAGGATCAGAGACTGTAACACACCAGGTCAATTCTACACAGGATCAGAGACTGTAACACACCAGGACACTGTACATGGAATCAGAGACTGTAACAAACCAGGACACTCCACACGGGATCACTAGAGCTAAAGATCACATATCTATTTGAGGCTTTAGATTTTGTTTTTGTTTTAGGGTAAAGCCAGGTATCCAGGTAAATCTATCTTAACATGTTTCCAAATTAGCTTTAACGGATGGAGTACATGCCCTAGATTGTGCACTAGTTCTGCCATGAGAAGAGGCCAGAGTCTTTCCTGAGTTGACATCTTGTCTATCTACAGATCCTCTCCGGCTCATCTTTAAGCAGAAGAAGCTCTTCTCTCCAGGCATCCTATCTCACTCAGCTTCCACGAGGAGTCTCCACCTGAGCCCCTGCTTCATTCAGGTAGGCGTAACTACTACCTGGCTTAGTGTTCTACACGCCTTACACTGACACACCTCAGGGACTATGTCTCATCAAGCTCTTGGGTGAAACAAAGGACATTTGAAGGATTCCTTGGGAAAGCATCAGCACACCACTCCTAAATTCTACCACCAGCTAAGCCAGGCCAGAGAGGACTGGGGATGACTCAGCTATGGTGAAATGTTTTGGCTGGACTTGCATTTTGGCCAGAAATAATTGGTCTATTCTCATGGGCTGAAGTTAGGTCATGCAGTGGTGATATGAATATCTTTTCTAAGAAAACCTGAGAAACATTTATGTCATTAAACCTCGTGGCATTTAATTGGATATGAGCTGTGAAGTGGGAAAGGGATTTTCTGACACCAGTAAGACAATGTACATCTGATGTTAGTCAAATGGCACTCAGATGGGGAGAATCGGGTTTAAAGTACACATGAAATACCCAAGCACTTACATATAGCATCTGCTTCAATAGATGAGCCAGAAGACCGGAGAGAGCAATGAGCCTCTAAGAGAAAAACCACAGAACATCAACAGTGGAGAGACCAGCATCATAAGAGGATTCGGGGGGACCATTTACACAAGAAAATCTGAATTATACATCAACCACAATGTTAATGTCTGTAACTAGAAAACCATTTTATACTGAATGGCAGGAAACCGGTCATGTGACCATTGGAACTAGATCAGCAATTTCATGGAGTTGAGAAATAAATAAAAGATTCAAGCCTGGCAGGTTAGTTATCATTAAATATAAATATTTGTATTGACTATATATACAGCAATGACAAGGAGCAAGAGTGACTTGTTTGATCAAAGAAAAACTATAATTTCAAAGTGGGCACCTGATGTTCAGGAAGGAATTCTGCACAGATACGTAACAAATTATTGACAGGAGGTACCTTCAAACACATGAGTTGGAAGAGACACATCTACACGTATGGGGGTTTTCCAGCAATCGAGCTGTTTTGTTTTTATGTGCGTCAAGAGTCTCTGGATTCCAGGCTACCCTAGAACTTACTATGTAGTCAGAGTTGACCTTGAACCTCTGACCCTCCTACCTCTACTTTCTGAATATTGAGATCATTCCAGTGCTGGGGATGGCACCAGGCCTCAGGCATGCACAGCAGACATTCTATGAAGCAGTCATGTGCTTTTATGTAGAAAAAAAAATTAAGTCTGCAAGAAAATAGAGTGGACATCTTCTCAGAAGTCTAAGACACCACCATTCTTCCTCTGCCTCTTCAACCTTCAGCACTGGTTAAAGGGAAAATGCTTTTTCTTTCAGTGTCTGTTGGGCCAGTAATTTCTGAGCATTTTAGGTTTAGGGGAACACCGAGATCCCCAGGGTAACAGACTAGAGCACAGCCCATCCACTCAAAGACTTGCCACTTCTCTTCAGGGAATTTCTCACCAGAAATAGAAAGCAGGTTCCTGCTGGATCTGCTCGCTATCACCCACAGCAGTCTCGGCCCTCAGTGCCTCCAGTAAAGCAGAAGTGAAACTTTCTATTTCTGCAGCCCCTTCCCGTCCATCCCAGTGTCTCCTGAGGCCATTCCACCCCACAGAGCTCTAAACTTGCGGCTCAGCAGAGAGCGTATCTGGGCTTTAAAGGTCAGCCCCCTGGACCAAAAGGGCTTTTGCTTCTTGCCCTTCAGGGGGATGCTGCTTTCGCATTTGCAGAGAGGAACTTACCCCATGCCACTCACACTGATGAACCTAATGGTTTCCTGGCATGCCAAGATTTCCAGCCATCTGCTTAGCTGGCTGCATGCCCATATCAAAGGTGGCATGCCATGAAGGAAGGGGGGCATGCACAGCAACCATAGACAGTAGGACCAATAAGCACAATGATGCCTTACTTTCAGGACAACCCCTAAAGATTAGAAAGACAAGGCGGTGTGTCTGCTAACGACTGTTGGAGAGAGAAAAAAAAAAAAAACATTAAGACCAGTTTCCACTGTGAATTCTCCTTTTCTCGTTGGTCATCAGAGGTGGATTTAGGAATTTAGAGGAGGCAGGGCCTGACTGTGAGGACTTTTTCTGCATGACCAACCACCAGACAAGAGAGAGTTCCATCCATGCAGAAGAACATGGAAAGATTATGAGACTGATAAATCACCACTGAGGTTGCCCAGCCCCGTAACTGGGAATCATGTCTTTCCATAGCCCTCTTATATGTGGGTTGCATATGTGAAGATGTGTTGAACGTTCTTATACTAAAAACATTATTTTTACTTAACTGAATATCATTTAGCTTATGTCCTGTGTTTAAGTTGCTTACTCTGGAAACCTTACTTTTAAATCAAGCTGGAAGAAAAACAGAGGCAAGGAGCAGAGATCTGGAATCAGTGTAAGAAAATGAACATAAATAGAGTTGGGTGACTTGGGGTTGAAATCACCTTACATCTGAGAGCATTCCCCTTACCTATGCCTGGAGTGCCCACATTGTTGGGGAAAACTAACACTGAAGTCTGCCCTCAAGGACCAGAATAATTTCTCAAGTCTTGCCTTTTACCCTCCCTCTATGTGTGTATACACACACACACACACACACACACACACATACATGCACACACACGCACACACACACACATGCACACACATACACACATGAACACATACACACACACACACATACATGCACATATGAACACACATACACAGTCATTCATTTACACATGCACACACACACACATACACACATACATATATGCATGAACACATACACATACGTGAATGTGCACACAAATACATACATGCATACACATACACATACACACATGAGTACATGCATGCACACATGCACATGCACATGCACACACACCAGGACAAATATGGTCCCTTTAGATGCTGGCAGTACCATGCTGATCACCATGGCTACCTGGGATGCTCCTCTCCATCATCAGTATCCTTCACATGGAGACAAGAACAGCAAATGGAAAGAAGAAGACACACAGAGACAACTCACACCAGTTCACACCAGGTCTGGATCTCAGATTTGTCACTGCCGAACAAGTTTCTTCCTCCTCGTGGAATGGCAGTTCTCCATCTTGATTTCCTCAACTTCACAAAGCAGTTCAAGCATCTGTCTCTGTACACGGATGGAAGGTTGAAAACAGGAGATGGGACTGTCCTAGATGCTCAGCCGGTGGTACCAAATCACTAGTAACTACTATTGCTGTCTTTACCATTTCTCAAGGCCAGCTGACAAGCACTGCTGACCAGGAAGTGGCTGTCTAAACTCCAAGCCTGGCTTTCTCTAAGTTTAGTGCATCTCTGTACCTCAGTTTACCCACCTATCCAACTGGCAAATGTCATGTCTGATAAACAAGAAGTACCATGTAGACACCGGCCACTGCTCGTAATTTTTGAGACATGTTTGCCGCTCACCCAGAACAAGCTCCCTCCAAACATTTTCCATGTGCTCCCAGCTCAACACAGTTGCCCTGATCCCATGCTTAGATACCCCGAAGTGCTCAGTACCCAACAAGAAAGGCTCTTGATAAAATAGTGAAAGAGAAGCAGGCCCCCATGAACTAGCGATCTGAACAAACACAAAGAGAAGATTCCTGCCTGTGAGCAAGTGCAGACAGACAGCAGACTGCCTCTGTATATGACACCTGCTGTGTGCCAGGCACTACAGAAGGCAATTCGCAAATGAACTTTCACTTAGTGTCTTAACTTCTCTGAGGATTTGCTTCTGGTAGAATGTTTTGTGGATGAGGAAATGCCAACTTACACAAGCTTAGATGTTCCCCTACTTCATGCAGGCTGAAGATTCCAAGGCTCACCCTAAGACAACCCGAAGCCAGTGTCCTGTGTCGTTTGACTATGGGCAGTTACTGGAACTGGGCATACCTTGGTCTGTGTGGCCATCAAAGGTGAGGGCCCTGGCACCTCTTAGAACTGCAGTGAGGACTAGAGCAAGCGGTGTGATGCACTTGCCCCACACTAGGACTAGAGCAAGCCCTAGCTGCTGATAGCAGAGCTATCGATACTACATTCTTTCTTCTTCATAGTCTATAGGCCTGTGACGCCAACTGAGAACCCAGAGCTTCTGCTTCATTCCACAGCCAGGAGTGTTTTGTTTCCCGTGGCACTTCTGAAGGAGACTTCCCTTGAACTGACCCTTCTAGGAGTTTGTTGCCCACCCTGGAAGATGATATTTCCTCTAAGATGAGAATCCAGATCCTGAGCTAAGAACTCATGCAGAACCGTCAGGATCAAGAATCGTATTCACCAACCTCACACTTCCTTTCCCTCAGGCCGGCCTACTCTCCCAGTAGCCTGGCCACACCCTGTGCTGCCTTCTGATGCAGGGGCCAGTCACGTGGACCAGTCACGTGAACCACTGACTCTCCCTGCTGATTCCTTTCCCCAGAGGGATCATTACAACTTGGGCTTTAGCGCTAGGCTATTTATTAATTCTTTCACACTTTCAGTTGTTGAGACATGTGAGCACAAGGTAACAACAGCTATTCTCCAAGCTAAGCTAAAGGACAAACCGAGCTTACAGCATGAAGGGATGACAGGATGGCTCAGTCAGGGGAGAGGACCTGAGTTCAATCCCTGATCCCACATGGCGCAAGGAGAAAACTGATTTCCTCCAGGTTTGCCTCTGACCCACACGTGATCAAGCACACAAACTAAACACATGTTTGTTTGTTTGTTTGTTTGTTTGTTTGTTTTTTAAAACAGGTAAGATTTTGAGCCAACAAGATGGCTCAGCTGGTTAAAAGTCCTTACGATCAAGCCTATGACCTAAGTTTGACCCTGGACCCTACATGGGAAGAAGAGAGCCAGCTACCACAGGTTGTCTTCTAACCTCTACGTGTGTATACCACACACCACACACACCACACACACCACACACACACATGCATTCGTGCACACACAAAATAAATAAATATAAACATGATTTTTAAAACAAAAATATAAACATTGTTTTTTAAAAACATGAAAGTGTTAGGCTCACAGGAACCATTGAAATATTTATCTTTATTTGTTCATATGTAAATCAAGTCAGTTCTAATAACTTTATGAGCAAAAATTCATCTGATCTTCATAAAACCCTATGAAGGATAAGGTTATTTTTATGACTGTTTTACAGATAAGTGTGTCTCACCTCTTCATACCCTGGGATTAGCTGGGGTTAGAACCCAGACAGACCTCATCCTTCCAGGCAGTCCTCCCAACAGACTCCATCCCTCCAGGCAGTCCTCCCAGACAGACTCCATCTTTCCAGGCAGTCCTCCCAGACAGACCTCACCATTCCAGGCAGTCCTCCCAGATGGACTCCACCCTTCCAGATAATCCTGAAAGTCTCTCCTTTTCTGCCTTTCTCTTAGATCTCTAACACTCTCCCCAGAGTGACATTGGAAGCCCAAACCACTACTCCACATGGTGACACAGCACAGCAATAGGAAGAGAAAGACAAACAAAGCCCTTGTTGATACCTCCCCTGCCAAACTCTTCAGCCTTCATCATCCCATAATCTTCCTTTGCCCAGGACAAATATGGCTGCTTATTATCCCCAAACCTGCTCCATCACACCACAGATACAGACCTCTGTGTCAGAAAGACCCTCCTGCCTATACTTGACTCGGCACTTCGTGAAGGCAGGAATTGTATCCTATGATCTGCCATGGCACAAACCCTTGGCAGAGATGTCTGCCATAAATAAACAAAGATTAGTGTGACCTGGAACCTTTTCTGCTGTCCAAGGTCAACTCTCTGTGCCTACAGACTCGCAGTGCCTACACAGACCAGTGTGCAAGCGGCTTACCTGATCCTCCAGTCTCAGCTATCAGCAAAGACTCCATTAGCACCAAGTCAACCTGAGCAAACACTGGTGGCTAACAACTCTGGTTAAATCAGCCGAATTTGATCGTCTTCAAAGAGGACCAAATTTTTTTTATGACTTAGAGCATTTAGCCATAATTCTGAAAAATCTATGTATTAGCCTCTAATGTGTGCTGAAGTCAATAAAATGAGATTGGTCAGTAGCATCAGGACACACCATCTGAGTTTTAAGTGTGATGGTTAGGAGAACCTTTCAAACAGATAAAATGCAGGAGAAGTAGCCAGAAACCTCCACAATTGACGTTCTTCAGTAAACACAGCAGGTTACTTGAACCAAAGCCTAAAGAAGAAAAGATGGATGTGTCTGCTCACACACCCCACTCACAGAATATCAGACTGTCTCTGGCTTTTCTGTGAAAAGCATCTCTACCTAAATCACCTTACCCAACAATCACAGTTTTCAGGAAATTGAGTTCTGTTTATACAGTCATTGGAAACCCAGTATAACATCTCAGAAAAAGAGTGTCACTTAGTTTACTCGTTGATAATTCAGCTAAACATACATTGGGGAACTAGGGAAATAATTCAACTGAATAAGTGTCTGGCATGCAAGTGCGAGGACCTGAGTTCAGATCCCAGCACCTTCTAAAAAGCCAGATACAGCAGATGCAGCAGTGCTCTCCAGATGATCACTGGAGATGAGAGAGTCCCGGAGCTCACTGGCTAACCAGCCTAGCTGAATGCATGAGCTCCATAGTGAATAGAGGCTCTGCTTCAAAAAGGAAGGATACAGAGCAATTGAAAAAATACCCGATACCAGGTCTGGCCTCCAAGTGCATGTACACCCACATGCACACATCCACAAACACATACATATGCCACACAGTAAATAAATGGATGGATGGACGGACAGATGGACAGACAGACAGACAGGTAGATAGATGAATAAATAATAAATAAACAAAATATAAATTGGTATAGAAAAGTGTCCCTTTCAATACCATAAGGTATTAAAATTCTAGATTACCATCTAGAAAATATCCTACCACCAAAATAATTTATTTCAATACTTTAAGAGAGATCAGTGGCGGTCTACATATATTACATATGTGGGAATTTACACATATGGGAATGTGTTCTGTCTGTGCAGGTTTGTAGCTATCAGTTTCTGCTGAGGCCCCTCAAGTAATAATCCATAGGTCAACAAGGAAACACTATTTAAGTGGCCCTTTAGGGTGGTACATGCCTCTCCATCCCTGGCCTCCATAGCAATGTCTCAAGAAGCAAATGGTGGGTAGAGCTGATAATCAGATGTCATAACCTCTGTATCTCAGGTGTCATCGCTGTTGTCCCTGAAAATCTCTGTGTTGATAGTTCTGCCTCCAGTTTGGTGCTGTTGGAAAGTGGTATAAACTTTTAAGAATTTCCTTCGCTAGTGAGAGGTCTTCCTATCACCAGGAACACATCCTTGAAAGGGGAAGTGGCAACTTCTCCCGTCCCCTCATTTCTATATATTTCTGTCTTTGTCTCTCTGTCTCTCTGTGTCTGTTTCTCTGTCTGTCTGTCTGTCTGTATCTCTCTCTGTCTCTTTATCTCTCTCTGTCTCTCTCTCTGTCTCTTTCTCTCCCTCCCTCTTTCCCTAGTAATGAATTAAATGACCTGCCCCACGCCTCACCACAGTATGCTGCCCATACCCTAGCCAGAGCCCAACAATAATAATGTGTCCACTTGACCATGGTCCAGAAGTGTGAGCAGATTAAACTATTTCTCTTCACAGCTGATTGGCCTAAGCATTTGTTACAACCACGGGGACCCACAGACACCCCATATGTCTCCACCACACATTCAGCTCTGTTGGAAAGTGAGAGAAATTTTGTCCCAACACTGGAAATAGTGAGAATGGAGCAATGACTTGATCTTTTACCCACCCCCACCCCCAAAATTAAGGACTACACCATTTTATGGGGCCCTAAACTCACTCAGTGGGCCAGCTTCTGGACATGCTCTCTAGAAAATAGAAAACATCCTAAGTCAAGGACCAGCTCCAAGAAAAAGCATCTCCCACCAGGCAGTGCTCCACCTGCTGCTCCTGCAGCCCTCTGCAGCATGTCCACAGGCCAGGCCAAAACCAAAAATCCTTCTCAAAATAATACAGACAGCACTAACCGTGAGCTAGACGCCATTGCAGAGGCTGAGAACACGAAGAGGCGTGCTAACTCAGTAACTCTGCTCTTGTTTTATTCAGTTACAATAATAAATAATTTAACACGATAATGTATGTGCATTTAAAAGGCTAGGTCATAAAAGCGCTACAGTGAGCGTGGCTTTCACAAACCTGCCGTAATGCCTATCTAAAAACAATTCATATTTATTAGTGGAATAAATCCCTAAAACTCCTTCCTAAAGGCTTACCAAGCCAAATTGGGTCCCAGCCCAACAAATCGAATTAGAAATCCTTGTAAGACTGCTAACTGAGTTATTAAAGCGATCTGCATGGCTGGGCCCCTCTCGCCAACAATCGGCTACTCGGACAGTTGGTCAAATGCTGCCCCCTAGTGAGAAAACTCTCGGAGAGTCTCCAGCAGATCCTGGGATTGAAAAGTCTTCAGAATTCAAGGAGAAAGCCAGGCAGACCCTTCAACTAGAAAAACCATTTGCTCTGGGTTAAAGGATTCTTGCTTTCTCTACCTTGCAGATAATGTCTACATGTTCTCCCTAACACAATGTTGGAAGAGGTAAAGGTATCCGGGCATAACCTTACTTACATAACGTAATTCTGACTCTTGCATTTGACGATCAAAATAACAAACTAAAGTTTGTGAGTTTAAAGTGTGCTAACTAGTGATACGGATAAAGCAGTTTCACTAACTTGAAATGGTAAGTGGTTGTTGGAAGCATAGCTTAAGCAGAGAAAATGTGTGCTGAGTAAAAGTGAAAACCCGAGTTCAGATCCAAGGGAAAGACTGGAAGAAACAAGAAGGTGGCTGGGACTAGCCAAGAAAACAAGAGCCCACTGGGAAACCCTGCCTCAAGGAGCAAGACAGAGAATGACAGAGAAAGACACCCAGGGTCCTCTTCTGCTTCCATCTATATCCACATGTATGTGCATCATACATACATTGACACATACACACCCCACACAAAGCACCACACACACCAAAAAATCTAATGTCTCCTTGCTCTCGATGCTTATTACACTATTTTAATACAATCCCAGACACCTTGACTAACAAAGAAAAACTTTTCTTTTTTAAACATTTTATAAGATTTTTTAAATATATAAATATAGTAGCTGATCCTACATAGGCTGATGTCACATGTGACCATCAGTGGTGAAAATACTCTGGTGTGCTTGAAAACAGGGGTAGTGGTACATGTTTCTATAGTAAGTCTAAGTTTCCTCATACAATAAATCCACAAAGTCTAAGAGAATGCACAGTCATGTTTGTAGTGTATTTGTGATAGTTAAACCTTCTGAATGGCCCAGAACCAGGAAGACTCGTGAATGAAGAGGGGGGATGTCCTTGATGGATGGTTGTACTTCTCTACACTCCTCTTCCTCTTCTTCCTCTGCCTCCTCCTCTTCCCCATCCTACTCCCCCTCCTCCTCTTCATCACCCTCTTTTTGACTCAGTCTCATTTTTTTTAAATCATGAAAACGTGGTGGTGTTGCTGTAAACATGAAGACTGATAATTTCCTTAATACTGAATGTCACTATTCTCTCAAATAGACAAGCCCAACCAGCTCCTGTCAGCTCAGCAGGGGGAAAAGAAAGATCTCTGCTTCCAAAGTGCTTCACAGAATCTTAGTGAATTAGCAGTAACAGGTACTTAGCATGTTTTAAATTGCATGCTCAACTTTGTAAATCCTGAGAGGGGAAATATCTTCTCCAGGTACAATCTTCCTAACCACAATATTCATCCACCCACCCACCCAAAATCCACCCCCTGCCTATCAATCCACACATCCACTCACCTATGCATCAACCACCCACTCACCCAAAATCTATCCACTCACCCATTCACCAATCCCACACATCTACCCAAAATCTACCCACCCTCCCATTCATCTATTCATCCACCCACCCACCCTAACATTCTCCTATCCATCCATCTGTCTGTTTGTCTGTCCATCCATTCCCTGCCTTCTGTTGAACTCTCGGCCCATCTTACAGTAACTCTGTACTCTGGAGCTCTCATAGGATGAGGTAAGAATATGGACCTAGATCAGTCAACACGCATGTATCCTTCATGAGGAACTTCCATGTGAGGAAAGTGGGCGTGCAATTAGCCAACTATGAAACGTAATAAATGTTAAGATGGGAACTCCCCTGTTCCAACTCTAGGAAGGCAAAAAGGCGTGGCTCCCGGGATGTAGTGAGGGCTGAACTTCCATGAGATTCAGTGGCCATTCAAAGTCCTCCAAAAGTAGTACTGGTCACTGTCCTTCTGAAGAAGAGTTGCTGCCAAAGCCATTCCACTGCCCACTTCGAGCACTCCACTGCTCAGTCTTCAGTTCGTATGTAGCCATAGCTGCACCACACTACAGCAGCGCTGGCTACACACAGAAAGTGAAAAGTTACTATTTTGGTATATTCACTTAACAGAAACGTCTGTCCCTTGTCTTAATCTTAAATGCAGCTATAAATCATTATGTCCCTCTTTTTTGAGAAATGTAAGAAAGCTAAAATCATGTTATATATGATCTGTGTTCCTCCCATGAGTTGGTATAGACACCACCATCCTAAATCTCTACAGTCAGGCCCTTTAATCCGGGAAACTCCACAAGTGCATGAATACCGTAACATATAAAATCTCCCTCCACTTGCTGTGCTCGCTCTGGACTGTGATGAACCCTGGACTTCCCATGCTCTAGTCAACAGCATGGGATAGAGAGAGAAAAAATTGCCTGAGAGAGAGTCCATCTTTCTAGTTTTCAATCATTAAAAACGAAATAGAAATCAAAGTTTTCAAAGAAAATTTTATCTCTTAGCTATAAGTAAAAATATCAGCACTACATCAAAGACATAAAAAACTAGATAAGTTTGGAAAACTATAGATAAGTTTGCACAAAAAAACAATAGATAAGTTTGGAAAACTCAGTCTGAGAAACCTATTTGTTTTTTTTTTTTTTTTAATGATTTCTCTAAACAAACATGCATGAGGAAAAGTTGGAGAATGTGTTTGTTGTCCATTAATATAGCTGGGAGATTTGGCATGTGGCTGAGTGGCACCTGCCTGGGACACACAAGGCTCTGGATTTGATCGCTGGGATCACAGTGTGTGAGTGATGGGAGGAGAGATGGACAGGTGCTCTTGATAATTATCCTAAAATCAACTTGAATGAAAAAAACTAATCTTAAAACAGAGTCCCAATATAGATACTAAGGGAACTGTATGATATTTCCAACTCAAACTATGTGTGAGTAAGTTCAGTTTCACTTTTAAATGTTATTTCAAAGATTGATGGACAGGAATGTTCACGAAATTGGGACAAGATTCTTATGTGAAGAGTTAGGAAACCTGAATTCTGTATGAATTAGTAAATCTGAAAAGTTCTGTATGGGTAAGAAAAGTTGGCCACCTCCTGCCACCTTGGTGTTTAGATTTGCACTAAGTGTCAGTGACCTTAATCATGGATCCCATAAGCTCATCTTTTTGAATGCACGCTGAAAACCATGACTTGTTAGCAGCATCCAAAACACCCACCAGGAGAGAGAACATTCACTGAGACATGTAGTACTACGTGCAGAAAGACTAAAGCAGAGTCTTGGGTGGCACTCCATCAGTAAGATGCTTGTCTGCTGTGCAGGAGCCCTGGGTTCCATCCCCAGCACGGCATCGATGAGAGGGGCTGGAATGAGGGCACCTGTCTAATCAAGGGGTGGGGACAAGAGGATCAGAAGTTTAAGGCCACTTTCAGCTACACAAGAATTCTAGACCAGCCTGGGCTAGAGGCCCTGACTCAAAAAAATTTAAATGGATAACCTGTATATATAAGTGTATACATATATGCACACGGAGATTAAATGAATGACCTGTGGATATCAGTATACACATATATAACACATGACAATTAAATGAATAACCTGTGGATATCAGTATACACATATATATAACACATGAAAATTAAATGAATAACCTGTGGATAGAAGTGTATATGTATATGCACATGTCAATTAACTGGATGACCTGTGGATATATGGATATACATGTATATGTATATGTACAAGGAGATTAAATGAATGACCTGTGGCTATATGTATATATGTATATGCACATGTCAATTAAATAAATGATCTGTGAAGATAAGTGTATACATATATACACATGACAATTGAATGACTTATGGATATATATATATACCTGTGGATATACATATATACATTTATGCACATGACAATGTGGATTTAAAGAATAAACATGAGTAGAAGCTGCAAGCTGGGGCTGGAGAGATGCTGCCAGGTTAAGAGCCCTCAGTGTTCTCCAGAGGACCTGGGTTCCATTCTCATCACCCAGACGGTGGCTCACAGCCCTCTGAATTCCAATTCCAGAGTCTGGCACCCTCCCTGGCCTCTGCAGGCACCAGGCATGCAAATAGTACACAGACATATATATAGACAAAGCACCAATACAGATAAAACAAAAACAGTTTTTTAAAGATACAGAATAATATGCCATTGAGCTACTTACATTTTTAAAGTAACAAAAATAATATTATATGTCATTTAAAGGTTTCTAGAGAAAGAAATATATAAATATATGTGTGTGAGAGAAAGACTAAAATTGTAATTATTTCTCAAGAGAGGGAAAGAAACAAAATAGGTTAATGGATAAAATAGAATGGAAAGGTGAGAAGGGGAGGGTGGGTGGGGGAGCACCCTCATAGAAGCAGTGGGGAGTGGGGATGGAATAGGGGCTTTACAGAAGGGAAAACAGAAAGGGGGATAACATTTGAAAAGTAAAGAAATAAAATAGTCAAAAAAACGAAAATAAAAATAAACTAAACATCAACAAACTCCATAATCCAGTGTAAAGATGGGATACAAATCTAAACAGAATTCTCAATAGAGGGATCCCAAATGGCTAAGAAGCGCTTAAATAAATGTCTAACATACATAGTTATCAAGGAAATGCAAACCAAAACTACATTGAGATTCCAAGTTACACTTGTCAAGGGCTGGAAAGACGGCTCGGCGGTTAAGAGCACTGAGTACTCTTCCAGAGATCCTGAGTTCAATTCCCAACAACCACGTGGTGACTCAGGACCATCCATAATGGGATGTGATGCCCCCTTCTGGTGTGTGTGAAGACAGCTATATATAAAATAAATAAATCTAAAAAACAACCAAGCAACCAAACAGCTTTGGAGAGTGAAGTATGTGGTTAGAACAAAGCTGAGGATTGAACACAACAATCTGACCTCTCGTGCTGGCCAGCACGGGACACTGCCTGCCATCACTTAACAGGGGACAGGCAGCTCTGAACCTGCAGCTCTGGACCTGCAGCGTAAGAGCATCACACTCTGAGCGAATGTTCCCCAGTCACAGGCTCGACTCTGGCCACCTGAACCTTTAGCTCAGCTTCAGAGTTTCTTTCCTGACCTCTGTGTTAACCGTCAGAGCTTTTACAATGTTTTAAAAAGAGGGGCGAGCCAATTGATTTTCATAGGATTCCTGTCCGAACCCTTAAGAAATTGAACCAGAATCCCCAGTTTCAAGTACCAGATTCACCAGCCTGTGATCCTAACCCAGAAGGTGCAGAGTTTGACTTACTCGGTACAAGTAATTGAAGATACAAACAAGCTTTGCAGAAAATGAAAGCCGAACAGTTGTTGAGCATATTCCCAAATGCGCCACTGGGTTACCCGTAGAAATGTAACTTAAAACCACCCTGAAGTGTTTGCCTTTTTAACCCATTGGATGACTAAGATCTTGCTTGCAGTTTGAAAAGGCCAATTAGTGATGAGCAGTTGGGGACTCGGGCCTCCAGTACTGAAGGGAACATGAATCAGTATGTGGACTGGCTGGGTGTGTGTCAACTTGACACAAGCTGTTGTTATCACAGAGAAAGAAGCTTCAGTTGAGGAAATGCCTCCATAAGACCCAGCTGTAAGGCATTTTCTCAATTAGTGATCAAGGGTGGGAGGGCCCATTGTGGGTGGTGCCATCCCTGGGTTGGTAGTCTTGGGTTCTATAAGAAAGCAAGCTGAGCAAGCCAGGGGAGCAAGCCAGTAAGTAATATCCCTCCATGGCCTCAGCATCAGTTCCTGCTTCCTGACCTGCTTGAGTTCCAGTCCTGACTTCCTTTGGTGATGAACAGCAATGTGGAAGTGTAAGCTGAGTAAACCCTTTCCTCCCCAGCTTGCTTCTTGGTCATGTTTGTGCAGGAATAGAAACCCTGACTAAGACAGTATATCCCTGTAGAAGCTGACAGAGCACAATCAGTCAAATGTCCAAAAGTTCACTTCCATTGGCCAGCAACTACGTTTCTAGGACTTTATCCTTCAGACTTTTGGGCATATGTGTGATGCATCACAGGTACAAGGCAGTTCATGCTATATTCATTTGTTTAAGATCTCACTGTTGCCCAAGCTGGCACTGAACTTGTAGTCATGTGACTTTAGACTCCAGCCTCCAGCTTGTGCTACCAGACCCAGCGTCTCGCTGTTATCCTTGATATGGGAGGTTTTAAATAGCAAAATATTAGAAACTTTAAATTACCACCAGTTGGTGGATAAATTAATTGTATCACACTCACAACATAAATAATGCTACTGCCAAAAAAACAAACAAAACAAAACAAACAAACAAACAAACAAAAAAGCCACCAAGGAAGAGTGATGAGTTGATGTGGAAACCTTCCTTAAGCTCTGTCATTACAAATAAATAGCGAGGGCCGGAGACACAGTTCAGTGGCATTAGCCAAGACAGCGTAAGGACCTCAGTTTTATCTCAGGAACAGACATAAAAAAGAGGGTGGACCTGTAACTCCAGCGCTCTTCAAGGTGAGATGGGAGGGAGAGGCAGGAGAGTGGCTCAGACACTGCCTAGCCAGCTAGCCTGGATATCCATGCAGCATGAGAGACCAGATGGAAGAGAGACCTGACTCCCACGACGGTTCACCACATGTGCACCATGTCCTAAGCATGCCCCTCCAATAATAATAAATTTAATTAATAAAACAAAAAAAATGACAGAACATCACTAACATCCATGGGAGAGGGAAAAGATCATAAAGGTAATATTTCCTTCTGTGGAAAATCGATTCTTTTCTCATACAATATATCGGAGAAGAGAAAATTCTGCTTCTTACTCACCTGGGGGAGCAGAACACAGCATCAGGAGCTGGTCAGAAAGGACAACTCTCTCTCTCTCTCTCTCTCTCTCTCTCTCTCTCTTTCCTGTGCTGTTTTGAATTTAGAAATTTGTGAATTTTTAAAAGTAGGTTAAAATTTGACTAATTTTTACCTAAATGGTGAGAGACCTGTGGCAGGTGTCCTAAGTTCTGACAGGTGACTCATACTATAGAGGAGACACCCCACCCCACTCAAACATAAAACATGGGGGCAGACTTTCTCATTTTATCTACTCAAACAATTTCACCCTTCCTAAAGACACTATACCAAAACCATACCAGATTGTCTTAAAATCAAGCCCAATTTAGTACTCTCAAATCTCTGCTACAGGTAGTCCCAATTCAAACTCGTAACAATGAAAAGACCAAGGTTTCTTTCTTGATCTGATCTTCAACTTGTGTAAAACCCACAGGGTATCACAAAAAAAAAAAAAAAAAAAAAAAAAAATACCAGAGGTATTTTTAAAGCAAAAATCTGTCTTTTGGCTCAAAACTATGCCAACCTCAGTAAAACCAGCAGGCGAGTCTGAAGAGTGTGAGTGGCACATTTTAAATACCTTGAATCCAGCACGTACAAGCAAAAGTCTTACTGGTGAGTCATGACACACATTCTCGAGGGGACTGCTCAGTTCAGTCAACAGACACTGTTCATTTGTATCTGCTTACTGCCTTGTGCTTTATCTTAGCCCATTAGCAAAGACAGTCCTCTGTGGTTAAGAATTTTATAAAAAACCACTTAAACCAAAAACCTCAAAGTGGGAACTTCTGGCTTTCAGTATTAGATCTAACCGGGGTTTTAGGCAGGAATTCTGAAATATGTGGATGAATCTTCCTTTTGCTCTTGTTGTCACCGAAGTTTTCTGTCTCTACAAATGTGTTACCACCCACCAGTGTGTCTACTATACACCTATCCTGAGCATGGCCTCCCGGGTCCACTCTCTGCAGCCCGTCTACTGGTCACTCAGCACAAGCCTCTTAGCTGCTCCAGCTACTTAGCTGGAACTGGGCAACAGAGTTTGATTTCGATCTCTGCTGTGACGTTAAGTCCATATATGTTTCTCTTATGAAAAAAAAATCTTACTAAAATCCCCGAGCTTCTTGCTGAGATGTGCTAGAAAGCAGGAATGTCATCTCTTAGATTAATCTACATTAGCCTGACACAGGGAACTTCAGAAGAGTTCAAAGCTGCCATTGGTGTAGAGCTAAAGACACTGAAGGAGAAAAAGAAGAGAAGGGGACTCTCCTAGGTAGTCAGTGGAAGTGTGTCCGGAAACAAGAAAATATAATATCTTGGGAATGGAACAATTTCCCACCCGGGCATTCCTTATAAATATATGAAATGACTCTTTAAAAGCACCTGCCGAGTGGACACTGCACCCACCTCAGGAGGAGCCCCCAGAGCTGGCTTTGCAGCAATTCTGGCTTCTGGTCAGTACAAAAACGTTATCCCATTTCTGCTGTTTCCCCACCTGCAGGACTTTAGAAATGCATTTGTTACCCTCTGCCTTTGCCATAAGCTCCCACCCGACTGCTTCCTTGCTTACCTGCTCCGGACTGATGCCACTGGCAGCCTAGAGCCACCTATGATAGAAACTGTGACAGTCACTTTTCCTCTCAAATTGTAGATTCATTAAAAAGAAAACATTGTATCTCACCAGGAAACAGGGTCAATCCCACACTGAATGTTTCCATTCCTTGGTTACCGAGGATAAACATGAGTAGTGCCGACCATACATGCATGTGTGAGTACACACGCACGCACATGCACATAGACACCCTTCTGCAATGTCTGTCTGTGAGTGTCCAGTACCTCTATGTCACCTACTACACACAGTGCACATTTTAAAAGATTCTTAAAGAGAAAACCTCTTTGTCATGTTTATTAGATCTACTTTTAACTTTGATTTTTCTTTTCTAGAAATCCCTTCCTGCCCAGTCTTCATTTACAGCTTTTCTTCACTGGGTGTTTCCCTGTTTTGAGCCCTGGGTATTTATTCCAAACTTGTCATTCCTCCTTTGCTACATGGTGAGGTTAAAAATGTCCAAACTCACTTTTAATTTGGTTAAATAAATAAATAAATAAATAAATAAATAAATAAAATGTCTCCAGGTTAAGACCCTGCATTCCTAGTTTCAGCCCAGAGTGAATTTGTACGGCCAAGTTATAAACCCCTGAAAATAGGAAACTAATGCCACGAGGATTTAAAATAATAGAAAATGTTTCACATAATATAAATCCATAAGCAGTGTATTATATTTAAGTCTTAATATCTACATACGTGGATTATCTATATCTTGACAATCACACAAAGTAATCTCATTCCCCCTCCTCTCTTTCTTCCACTCTGGCTTTCATTTCTATGTATTAACAATGCTCTGGGCCATAAAATACTGTATTAATATTAGTTTGTCACAGCAGACTAAATTTAGAACAACTCATTAATACAAGAGAGTTAGAGGCAGTCAGCCAAGAGTAGCAGGGACCGTAATCTCTTAAGGCTGTAAGTTATGCAGACATGCCACTTGAACTGGAGAGCCAGCCACTCTTTTTGTTCCTAATAAGAGATTCTATTCATTCTAAGATGATTCTAATTCTAATTAAGAAATGGGAGGAAAGGCAATTTTATGTATAGTTGTGTGACTGGAGTCAACCTTACATCATCCCGCTTGGCTTCATAAGAAGCCAAGATGAGATTAGTGGCACCTGCATCGAGTGACTATTCCTCCTACCATCTACATGAAAAACAATGGCTTCCCTGGGCATTTGCCCGGGTGTGATCATAATCAATGCTCCTGGAAGACGCTAGATAATCGATGGTTTTCAAAACGAACCTTTCATGGCTCACAATCATCCCAGTTAAGATAAAAAGTTTTGACATTTTACAAATAAAAAAAAAAATGGATACTTTCAAATGGATACTTCTGGACCTGTTATGACTTTCTTTGTGCTTGTCAAATATTAATTTTTTTTAAATTTAGTTCCTTGCTAAGCTACAAATATTCATGTTTAACACAAGTAGCAAGCAGTTCAGGGCCGGTGACTTGGTATGTACCTTTTGAATGATGCATAGAAAGCAGCAGTTAGCACAAAGAAAAGCCACCAGATTGGTCTCAGGGAAACCCAGTGTCTGAATTTTTCATGACTCCTCCAGCACTTAAAGAATAAAAAAAAAAAAAAAGAAAGAAAGAAAGAAAAGAAACCTGGCTACTGGTGTTGGAAGGGCCAGAATCAGGAAAGTGAGCACTAGAAACAGACAAGAGAACCCAGTTTTGCCTGGGGAAAGCGAAAGGGGGTTTAAGCTGCTTAGGAGATTGGGGGCGCAGCGTTCCTTTGGCTTTGTTTGGTATTTATAAAGACTAGAGGAGCAGAGCCAAAATCATGAAAATGTACACAGTCACGAGTCTCCGAGGACCCTTCTTTTTGAGTCTCTAAGGACACTCCAAACTTGCGTTTCCTTTGGGGTCCCAAGGCTTATTGCTAAACTTCGTTGAACCATGCCCTCCCTGGTCTGCTCGTTCATGCTTACGGGTTCTCCCTCCAGAGGAAATGGGAAAAGCAGAGGAAGTAAAAGGGAATCAGTTGCTTCCCTGGCTGCCTTCTCAGACCTCTCCATGGAATGAAGGCAAGGGGGCGGGGCACGGGGAGGGGGCTGACGTCTTAATTACATAGACGCCCAGTGACGCCAGACTGAAGGGTGTTTCCGGTGTGTTGAACTTGGTTTATTAGAAAATATCAATCGAATCCAGGGGAACAAACGGAGCAACACTAAGAAAGGGGGAAAATATAGCGTTTAAGCAACTGATGACTTCACCTGCCGCCTTCTCGTTAAGCTCTTAATGAGTTCCTTTCTATTCTTGGTCACATCTGATTTTTTTTTTTTATAAGTCCCTTTGAACAGCTGGGAGCAAGAACTGCCTTTGATCACAGAATTTCTTCTGATTTTCACTCAAAACGAGGCCATTTTCATTATGACTCGAGGTATTTTTGTGAGTTTTATTTCCCCCAAGAACATTCCTGGGCATAGCTCTTCCAGGCCAGGAAGAGGCTGAACAATTAATGTATACATTTTTACATAAATGTTTATAAATTTAACAAAGGGAGAGAGCTTTGCCACAAGAAGGCCCTACTCTTTTGAAGGTGGTTTTCTAATGATGACCCTTGGCGTGTTGGACCACATGGGATTCCTCGGAGAAGAGTCGGATGAAAATTAGTCCATTCTCATTTCAAACAGAATTTCGCTGAAGTCCTGATCAGAGCATCAGCATGCAGTCCAGGGAGACAACAAGCGCTCCTCATCCACTCCGTAGCCTCCCTCTCCTGGTAATTGTTGCAGGAGCATACAGTGACAAGACTCCGGGATGTGAGCGGCCTGGATGTACTCCGGCTGTTACGCTCTGTTTAAAGATTTAAACCATCGGGGTATGATAAGGCTTTTTGATGTTCATTGAACATGGAGCTTGGGTACAGAAGAAGGGGAAAGGGCTTCACCAGAAGGCAATCATCTTTCAGAGCTGCAGTCAGACAGGGAGCGGTGGGGAAATCTCAGCCTCGGTGTAGCTTCCCAACAAAGGGAGATGAAAGAGGCAGGGTGAGACCGAGGCCAGGTCTGGCTGTGAGGCAGAACTCTCCGGATGAGAGTTCGATGCCTTCAAATGCAGCGAAAACATTTAGTGTTCCTCTTTCATTAAAACCCACTCAAGCATGGCGGGGAAGGCAGGGGCAGCGGCGGGTGTAAATCTGAGGGGGCTTCAGTTGACCCTGGACTTGAAAGAACCTCCCCTGACTTGTATTTTTGAAACTCCTTAATGAGTATTTACTTGCACTCAGATGAATGCTATTTCAGATTCATGGCCACAGACCTGGGAGGGGATAATCCTTAAAGTACATTCTTCAAGATCCATCCTCACAACACCATCTTTCCCCGAAGGTAGAAGATGAATATTTGTTTTGAAGAATATATAATCGTCAATGAAAGAGTAAGAGTCCCTAAAAAGCCCAAATCAAGTTCTTCAGCATCTCTGCTTTGGCAAAACAAGAGCTTCCCACCCTGCTCACAGCATATTGTACTAACCACATCTCTAATTTCCCACACTGTATTAGTCAAACAAAAACCAAGACTTCGGGGTTGCCTCACCAGCCACAAGATGGCTGGCAGCAGAAGCCAAAGACTTAAGCAAATGTTTGTTGAATGAATGAATGAATGAATGGCCCCAGGAAATGACGGGATGGAATTTTATACATTTTCTGTGATTCCATCTAAAGAGGTTAGGAGGTGCTAGGGAGATAGCTTAGCAGGTAAAAGCTTTTTCACTGAACTCAATAACCTGACTTCCATCCCCAGTACCTGTTAAAAAAAAACCTGGACCTCCTGGCAAACACCAGGAAGGGGGAATCAAAGACACCCCATCTAACCAGTTGGTGAGCTCCAGAGCAAATAAGAGACCCCATCTCAAACAATATGGAGAGAGACCTGACATCAAACCTTAACGTAAACATACAAGTAAGAAAAGAACGCAAGGCATGGCTTTTCACCCCACAGCACTGTGCTGAGACATAGAGGCAGACCTGACACTCCTGGACCTGAAGACGGCTTGGCCACTTACCAGAGGATTCTGGGGATCTTTCGTCACTTACTTTTCTCCTTCTCCAAACTAAAATCCATGTGGTAATCAATACAATTTTTGACAAACATTCAAACTTTGCAGAAAAAAAAAAAGAACTCTTGTTAATAATTTTTTTTCACTCCAAGACACTTCAACATGACAGAGAGGAGTTTAGAAATATATACTCACCAACACCGTTTAAAAGTGAGTCTTGAACTGGAGAGATGGCTCAGTGGTTAAGAGCACTGGCTGCTCTTCCAAAGGATCTGGGTTCAATTCCCAGCATCCACATGGCAGCTCACAACTGTCTGTTACTCCAGTCTCAGGGTATTCAACACATTTAAATAGACACGCATGCAGGCAAAACACCAATGCACATGAAATAAAAATAAATTTAAAAAACAGTGACTCTTATGCTGGGTGTGTAGCTCTGTTGGGAGACTGCCTACCACCAACCTCTGGTTACATCACCAGCACTGTATAGAATAATACTTCAAAAATGGAGGCAGGAGGATCAGAAGTTCATTGTTACCCTCAAATACACAGAAGCCAGTCTGAGATGCATGGGACCCTGTCTCTAAAAAGCAAATACAGGGGAGACTTCCTGGTGACATGAATAATACACACTGTGACCTCCCAACTCGCCCTGGTCTCGCCGTGAGCTGTTCCTGCCCTAACAATCATTCTTTCCTTAGAGGTGAGACCCTCATCCTCTCTGATTTCTTCAAAGAAACTTGAAATGGGCTTAGCCACTGACACAGGCAGCCATAGTGGGTAGTTACCGTTCTAGCCCAAAATACAACATGTCCACCAATCAGCACTGCAATCCAGGACCCATTTCCCCTCCAGACCTCAGTTCTGAACAACATAAAAAACCAGAGAGGCCTCCAACCCAACCTTCCACAAGTCCATGGCGGGGCTGTGCCCAGGACCCACTGCAGCCAGTCCAATCCTAGGAGGTGGAACAAGCACCAGCTGTCAGTATTTAAGCACATATACCTTAAGCCAGGATCTCGCAGGATCCCCCCAGCAAAGCCCTCTCAGAAAGCGGAGGTTTATGAGTAATCACTGAGCGGTAATGAGCATGGCATCTACTTCTCTGGGACTGTACCCATTCAGCTGCTCTGGGTCTCATGGTCCCTGCCATTAGTGTCCTTGGTGGAGGAAAGGAAGTATGGTCCACTTTTTTCCATGGGCTAAGAGTCCTGCTAGCACCAGCTGCTGACCCTGAAGTCTCTGTGAGAAACCACAGACCTGCCATTTCCTCCAGCCTTCCCGCTCCTGTTCCTGGAGCCTGTTAGCCATCACCCATTAACACAAGAGTCTACTTAGTGCAACTCAAAGCCAGAAAACTCAACAACCAAATAGCTTGCCCTATGACTGGGACACGAGGGAACGACTGGTCTCTTTCCCCTCGCTGCCCAACACATTCAAGAAAAGTTCAGCCTCTGAAATCAAATTGATGGTTGATATAACTAAACCTTTTCATAAGATTTCCAGTGTCAGGATCAACCTGCTGCAAATACAACCATCCAAGGGCTGAGGAAAAGCAAGATTGTACCAGTTTCCTTCCTTTCTTACCCTTCTGGGTACACTAAGAGAAAACTCTCTTCAGAAAATCAATAAGGCAGATTGTGCCCAGCAGTCCCCCATTACGGAATTAAATCCATATGCCAACACAAAACAATGAAAAGACCCTACTAGCGAGGGACCCATCTGCTTTGTTTGACTTTAGCCAGGGAATGAGACCACAAGACTGGATATAATGTAATGCAAACCTTGGCCTATCCTGGTCATACATATGACTGACCCTCGGGGCACGACCATCAATTTTCTATTAAAGATCAGAGATTTGACATATCAAAGTCAACACGTAGCCGAATAACTCCAGTAACTTGATAATACTTCTTTTGTGGATTTCACAGTGGCTTTTCTCTAAAGTATCAGAAAGGTAGCCGATTTCAATCCTGACCTGCCAAGATCTGAATATGAAATGAAGGATTTCAGCTTGATCTCCCCACGACGTGAGGATGAACGTTCTGGTAAATGTTAACTTAGTGCTCTGAATAGCTCAGTAATAGATGGGTTTAGGCGGTAATAGGTTTAAAATGTCAACTTATTGAATAATAATTTCATGTTGTACAAATACTATGTGTAAGAAGGGATTTGTTTTGCAAATTTTGAAATAAATGAATGGATTATATAATGCCCTTGACTGTCTCGCTGTTCTGAAAATAATCTAACAAGAGAATGAAAATTTAGTTGTGCTTTCTCTGGGCTTGTTTTTCTGCATTTGTTTCCATAATTACAGGGCCTTTCTGAATCCTAGTCCTTAATTGAGTTGTCCCCTACTTTGGTCCCCAGAGCCAGGATGATGGCTTTCTTTTCTAGTAAAAATAAAAACTCAATTATCCTTGCCTATAAAATGTTTCATGACACCAATACTATCCAAACCTTGCACCAACCCAGCTGTAAAATGCTCAACTGTTCAAAACACAGGGACTGGGGGAAAAGTCAGCTTCCGTAACTGAACTCAGACCTTCAGTCCAATTACAAGATGACAACTCAACCAGTCCTAGAGGAATGCAAGTGTGGGAAAAACCAAATTGTGATGAGGGCCTGGGACAAACACCTGAGCTACGGGTGTGGGAAAGGTCTCTGGATTCTGTAGCTGGATCCCCGGACACACATACCACACTTCCCACCGTCCTGACTGAAATAAATATACTTTGTTGGGGAACTATCAGTGAGTTGGCTGAATGTTTCAGATCAGGTATTTTTCCCTCTGTGTCCCTGAAATCTCAGGAGGGGAAAGCCCACATGCCTGGCAGGCCAAGTAACTTTTGGTTTCTGAGAAAACAGGTACCAACACTTCCTGTTGGTACAAAGACACATCTGGTGACATCTACATGATCTGCTCCACTGAGCTCACCCACTCTTGCAACATAGTCCTGTCTGAGTCCTCTCAAAGCTATCCATAAGATAAGAACTCGATGCTAGTTGTTAACCTGGAAGAAGAAATCATTAGTAAGAGAATAAGATGGGGGCAGTCAGTAAAAATTGCAGCGTCAAGCAGCTTATCACTGTGGGTGACAGGAACTTGGTTCCTCTTGGGACACCCTGATTTCGGTATGGAACACCCTTAAACAGGGTTTTAAGGCCTTTCCTCAGCACTGTGACTTGACAAGAAACAATTTAAGGAGGTTGGGTTTGACACACTGTTGGGGTCCATGGCTCATTCTGCTGGGGGAGGCATGGCTGCAGGAAAGACTTTCTACTGTGACTGAAGAACTTCCTTACGTTTTTGTGAGATCAGAAAGCAAAGGAAAGGGGACATAGGCATCAAGTTAACTTTCTGCTTTTCCTCTTTTTATTCAGTCCAAGACCCACCCCATGGGATAGCGCCCACATTCACAGTGGGTCTTCCCTCCTCAGCAAACACCCACACAGGCACAGACACAGGTGTAGATCTGTGTCTTCTGTCTTCTAAAGGAAGAGAGAACACCACAGAGTAAGGGATCTAAAGAATTTCTACAAGTCTTGTTGTCACTAATGGAAGTTAGCTCTTGGGGACAGTAATTCCTTGGTACTTCTGGCTTAGTGTGTGGTTGAGCAGGGGCTTCAGGAGCCTGAGGAGACTCTCAGACAGGAATCACTCCTGGAAAATGGAAGCCAGGCACCATGCACTGAAGTGAAGACAGGGAGAAGGGTGGTAGCCAACAGCCTCAGCTGCAGACCTGACCCTTTGGTAACCATTGAGGCTTTCCTGTTGGTTTTCAACTTATGAAGTAATGTGGCTTAGAATAAGTTTCAGCAGTAGGCATGAGTAGATCTTTCTTTCTTCCTTTCTTTTTCCTTTCTTTCTTTCCATCTTTTTTAAAGACTTTCTTCCTTCTAGCCACTCTGTCTTATTCTCCAAAGTAACCACTGTTTAGCTGCGTCTGACTCTCCTCGTAAACCTTATGTTCACACACACACACACACACACACACACACACACACACACACACACACATTATGGGACCATGTTTTTATTGCCAAGCAGAGGAGATCCTACTTGGCATAATTTCCCGATGTGTGTTTCTCTTACAAGATGTATCTTTATATACTAGCATATCAATGCCTCTATATTTGTCTCGCATGTTTCAATTGATGCTAATCTGAACATACCATGGCTTAACCCATTCCCACCTGCAAGCAGGTCAGTATTTTTCTAACTTTTGCCCGTCACATGGAATATTATCACCCTGCAACATATATACGAGTTTGCAAACAATGTGAACAGCCTGTATACACGTGTACCTCTGTGTCAACATGATTTCTGAACACTTTATGAAATCATACTTCTCCCGATGATGCACATGCATTTAATAATTCCCCACCCTACAAAAGGTTGAGCATTTTAAGACTTGAGTCAAATAACAAATTAAAATGGCATCTCCCTGTGGTGATGCACATTGTTGTATCTTCTGTTTAACCTGTGAAGGGAATCACCTGGGTTTGTTTCTTCATGTCCACCTTCTTTCGAGTTTGAAAGCACTCTTTCTGAGAAAGTGGCCTTCTATTTCTATATTCCTATTATTTGTGGCTTTTTTTTTCCTCACTGTGTGAAAGTATTATCTATGCTATGAAGTTTAATGACAACATTTTGTGATTTCTATGTCTTATTTCATTTAATCAAAATTATATTTTTCTAGAATATTTTTATGGTGTGTTTTATTTTAAGTCTTCAACCTCTCTGCTCCAGTGTAGTATGGGTACAAAACATAAATTTGATTAAAAGGCATTGTTTCCAAGGCCAGTAAGTTTAGCTCATAAAGTGTCTTCAACACAAGTCTGATGGCCTGAGTTCCATTCCCCCAAGAAACTTATAAAAACATGGAGAAAATCAATTTCACAATGTTGTTCTCTGATCTCCACACATATACCATGGCATACTCACACCCATACACAATCATAAGCAAACATAATAAAAAATGTTTTAATAAAAATATTGATAGGGCTATAGAGGTGGTTCATTGGCTAAGAGTGTGTAATGCTCTTGCAGAGGACACGAGCTGAGGTCCCAGCACTCACATCAGCTGGCTCACAGCCTTTTGTAACTCCAGATACCTGTGGCTTCTGCAGGCACCTACATAGCACACACACACAGACACACACTAACACACCAAACACACACTCACATATAAACACATCCAACACACACTCACACATAAACACACCAAATATACACACACATTCAGACACAAACAGACACAACATACACACATACAAACACAGACATACACACACATTGACACACTTGTGCACACTCATTCACACATTGACACACCCATACTCATACACACTCACTCACACTCACTGACACACATTCTCACACTCACACATACACACACAGAGAAACACACCAAACACAACCATAACTATATGTATGCATCAATTCTTAAATTGCATGTTTAAATATTGTTTCCAAATTGCTGCTTAGCTGCCTCCAGCTAGTACTCAATTTTTCTTGTATTGGTTGGAAATCTTTTCATCAATAATTGGTTCCCATGTGAATTCTATTTCTGACTTGTGTGTTGTGTTCTAAATGGCTTGTGTTACCATGGAGAATCTGTCCTCTGTCTTATCACGAGAACTCTCCACATTCACCTCCCCAGTGGAAAATAACGTGACTCAACCTGGAGCAAAGTAAAGTATGTGTTTTCATGGAAATTACTTGAACATCCAAGTTAATTTAGAGAAAACTAACATGTTTGCAATATTTATTCTCACTAAAAACGAAAGACACATTTCCACTCATCGCTCCTCATTTTCTGTCCTTCAGAAAATATTTGTTTGCCTACATCGTGATGCTCATGCCTGAGGTAAAGTTAAGGAGGCCGTTCTCAGGTGTAACAAACGACCACCATGTTTTCTCAAGGAGAGAGATAAACTCATTGCCTCTGTTCTGCTGCTTCCCCCTTTCAGTTGCCTCATGATCGTGTTTACAGCTTTGATGAGCCACATGCTCTGCCACTTTATATTTCTTAACTTTTTTAATGTGTGTATAAGATAATGGGTTTTGTTATGACATCATCAAACAAGCATATCATACATCTTGCTCATAATCACATAACAGACATGTCTTAGTTAGGGTTTCCACTATGATCAAGGCAACTCTTACAAGGACAACATTTAATTAGGGCCAGTTTACAAATTCAGAGGTTCAGCCCATTATCATCAAGGTGGGAGCATGGCAGTGTCCAGGCAGGCATTGGTGTTGGATGAGGTGAGAGTTCTACATCTTGTTCCGAGGCAAACAGGAGAAGACTGGCTTCCATGGGGCCTAGGTCAAGGGTCTTAAAGTCCACGCCCACAGTGACACACATATTCCAACAAGACCATACCTACTCTAAGACTCATAGTGCCACTCCCTGGGCCAAGCATATACAAACCATCACAACACACATACACACGCTGACACACACATTGACACACGCACATCAGTCACACACAAACATTGACACATACACTCAGACACACTGACACACACACTCACACACATTGACACAAACTCACTCACATACATTGATACATACACACTCCCATACACTCACACACATACATTGACACACATCATGCACACTTAGTCACACACACTCTCACACACATACTCACATGCACACACATTAATACACTCACACATTCACACACACTCACGCACATGCACACACGTGCATATGTGTTACACACCACATGTCTTCTCACCACCTTTGTCTCTCCCACCAACTCCTTTCTTCCCTTCGTTTTTAATCTTTGAGATTATAATATAATCACAATATCTCCCCCTTCCTTTCTTCCCTGCAAACCCTTCCATATACTCTTTAATCTCCTTCCAAGTCATAGCCTCTTTTCTCATTGTTAACGCATGTATATATGTATGTCTACATGCATATATATTCCTAACTATAACCTGCTCAATCTCTATAATGTTACTTGTATGTATGTTTTCAGGACAATATGGCACTGGACAAGTTGCAGTTTGGATTGTGACCTGACTCTTTTGTAGCCAACGGTAACCCACTTGCTAAGTCCACCCTGACACTCATTTTTTGTAATAAAGTTTTATCAGAATGTGGTATGTCCATTTATTTCCATAATCTGTGACACCTTTTATGCTACAGTGGGTATTGTCACAGAGCCTGTCTAGACTCCCAGGGGTAAGCTGTTTGCTCCCTGATCCTTTAAGAGAATGTTTCTTTGGCTAACAAGACAACTCAGTCTAAAATGTCCTTGCAGCACAGGCATGAGGAGCTGAATTTTGATCCTCAGAATCCACATTTAAAAAAAAAAAAAGCGAGGCACGGTAGCACATGCCAGTAATCATGGGAGACAGGGATAGAACCACCCCTGGGTTTGCTGGCCAGCTAGCCTCGTCTATTTGGTGAGCTATTTGTAGCTCTGGCTTCCACACACATGCATACATACATGCACACGCATGATGCACAAACATGACACACAATGCATGCATGCATTCATACAAACACTAAAGAAAATTAAAAGGGCTGCTAAACCTGACATACAACACAAACTTGTGGGAGCAACAGTTTAATCCCAACATGTTGTGTGTCCCAGCACTTCACAGAGCTCACATGCCTGTCCTTACTTGCTTTGTACTCCTGGAACTAAATATTCTGACCATGGGAGGGAAGGCCTTACACATCCTATCACAGGTTATCACTAAGGGAAGCCAGGTCAGGAACTGAAGCAAAGACCATGGAGGAAAACTGTTTTCTGGCTTACACTCCAAGGTCTCATTCAGCTACCTCTCTTGTACCTCAGAACCACAGGCCTGGGGTGCCACTGCCCACAACCGGCTGGGCCTTCCCTCATCAACTGTCTATCAAGAAACAACTCACAGACTTGCCTACAGGCCAGTCTGATGGAGGAAATCCTCTTCCCAGATGACTAGCTTGAGTCAGTCACCTAACCAACACAATGAGGTAGTCAATAAACACATGCCAAAAAACTGGAGAGAAGGCACATGTGTTTCCCAAATTTCAATAGTCAAGAAAAATGGGCAAAGAATCAGAGTCTCAGAATGTCAGATGTCACTACAACAAACTTCAAGTGTCTCTCTGACTATCACCTCCTCAGCATCAACCTCCCCCCCCCCCCCCCCCCCCCCCTCCTCCTCCCCCTCTTCTTCCTTCCCCTCTTTCTCCTTCTTCTCTCTCTCTCCCTCCCCCTCTCTCTCTGAGTAAACATTACAAATGAACATTGATTCTCTAAGTGTTCAGGCAACTAGAATTTCCACACCCTCGTTAGAAGGAATTAAGCAACTCTGACACTTATGAAGTGTTTAAAAATTACAAAATTATTAAATCCACATCCATTTGCTCTGAAGAATATATCATTCTCTTTGATTAATAAATCTGACTGAAATGAGGTATGGATGTTTCCACATGGTATTGTACAGCCTTCACAAGCTCCTAAACCGGTGTGGACTGCCTCCATACTGGGCAGTCTAGAAAGTACCTCAGTCTGCACGCTCAGAACACCCACAGGTCTCTGCACAAGGACCTGGGCTCCCCTGGGTTTCAACTTGGGGAGAGACTCCAAGCACGGCCTAGCCTTGCAGGCGCAGCATCCTGGCTTGCTTATAACAGCGATTTCAGCTCACACAGATCCACAATTTATTTGCAAACAGATTAATTAATGTTACAGCAGCTGTTTGCAGCCAGTCTGTGATCTCACGGAGCACAGATGACACTTCGCCGTCGTCTACTCCGTAGGGGCAATTCCAGCAATGCTCAGATTAGGTCTGTGCTGCAGAGACCCTCAGGATGAAATAGGTTGAGTCCTGAAATCACCACACTGTCTTTCCAGGATCCTCAAGCCACCAGCTCTCTAGTGATGTCTCTGTGCCTCACTTTCTGAGTGTCCTTCTCATTATGGCCCCAACAAGCCAGTTTGTAAACAGATTGTGAGAAGAAAACCAGGCATTGTTTTTGGTTGGTTTATTTATTTAAAACAAAATGGTTATTTTCTTGTGCTTTCAGGTCCCTCTGGGTTGGTGTTCAGCGGTGTGAACCACTGGGTGTAATAAAAGAAAATGCTTGAATATTTTTCAGTAACCTGACAGAATAAACAAATGGCTGAGTAACTGTGGAGGAGCCGCCAAACAACCCTGTGCATCCATGAGGTGGACGGCTCCTGACTACACAACGTGGCTCTTCCGATTGTGTTTCTCTTTTAGAAGGAAAAAAAACAAACCAGAAGACAAGACAAAATCCCCAAAGCCTCGCTAGGCTAAATTTCCTTCCTTTCCTTTGAACAGACTACACAGATTTTGTTGACTAATTGGGATCAATCCCAGTTGTAAATCGCCTAGCTATCCTGCAGCTCTAATTAAGCTACCAGAGGGAGCTGTTTATCAATTAACACTTGTTACAAATTATTAGTAATTATATGGACTTTGTATGTATACTACAGCCTGCAAGACCACAACTGCCTTCCCCAGTTGTTAGGAAAGCAAACTGAACAGTTAGTGGGCTCGTTGGTACCAGTCCAGCCAGTACTTACAGAATTCAGCCATTTGGCGGGAAGATTTGGGATCTGCTCCAGCGCTAGGAACACAGGCATCAAGCAGAAGCCATGAATGATAGGCTCGGTTTGTTTTTTTTTTTTTTTTTTTTTTTTTTTTTTTGCCAGAGCTTAGTGTTGACTGGCAGGCAGTCTAATGTGGACTCTGGGTCTGTATTTACTTTTTGAGTAACAAGCATAAATGGATATGGGAATTCTATGTAAAAGTTGGTAATGTATGCAAGCATTACAGCTACCTCTCTCAGTATGCACTTGGTTCTGTGATAATTTTAATTGGCTTAATTGAGATGCACAAACCTGATTAATGTTTAATTCCTTTATATTAAAAAAAAAGAGTCAAGTAGTTCGACATTTCTTCAATTATGTTAGATCTTTCTAGACTTCAAAGGAATGTTACATTAGACAGCCAGATACGGGGCAAACTGATTAAAGAATAAAGACTGCTCATTATAATCTAAGAGTACAAAATTGGTTTGTGTAGCCTTTGAAAGTCAAAATTGTGAGCTAAAACTTGAGCTACAGTAATTAACCCAATTTATAGTCATTTTTGCTTATCTGTTTGCTTATGATTAGTAATTTAAAATGATCCATGGGATTGATTTACACATCTAAAGCCCATTCTGGGACCCAAAATGTTTTGTCCATGATTCTCAAAACACTGGAGGAATGTAGTTAATGATAATAGAAAGCACCTACCAATCAATGGAAGTCGAGAGGATTGAAAAGACTTCACTGTAAACTGCATGACACTAGACGCATAAATATGAAAGTGTTTGTATACTGCAGTCTACTCGCAAAACATTTAAAACCTAACTTGCATTTTCTGTGGCCCTCTAGAATATTAAGAAAATAAGTGTAGGTGAAAAGTGAAACTTCCAAGGACATGTCACCGCATGCAGCCCTGACAAGGGTCTCACAAACCCATTCTGCCGTTCACTCCTGAGAGCAGAATCAGATAATATCAGGCAGAGAACTACTAGGGAGTCAGAGATATCCGAGGTGTGTCTGCCAGTAGTAAGTATTCGGGGCTGAGAAGAGGGCTCAGCCAGCAAAGGATTTGTCTTGCAAGTATGAAGACCTGGACTCCAGCTCCAGAACTTACAACGGGGAATGCTGAGGAGTGGTACCCAATGTTGTCTGCTGGCTTCCATGTTCACACACGTGTATGTACACCTGCATACACACACATGCAACACACACATGCAACACACACACACACACACACAAAAGATGTATATTCAGAGTGATAATACATTTGCTTAATTTTGAGGACTTACTTTTATTTGTGTAGGTGTGTTGGGGTAGGTATGTTTAGTACAAGTGCCTACAGAAGCCAGAGACATCATCTCTTCCTACAGGTGGGGTTAAAGGTGGCTGTGAACCACCTAATGTGGGTATTGAGACCCAGATTCAGGTCCTCTGAAAGAGCAGTGTACACTCTTAACCACGGAGACACTTTTCCAGCCCCCATTTGCTAAGTTTAAATGTTTCCAAAATTTCAGTGATAAAGAAAAAAAAAACATCTGTAGTCCCTCCTCACCCCAGGGGGATGCTGTTGGTGACCACCCTCAAGGACCAAGGGAGCCAAGGGGGGGAGCAGTTCAGATGTCATGAATATCAACAGCTTGACTTCTAGGATCAGTTTCAGTGAGACAGATCAACTTTATCTGAGGTGAAGAAGGGCTGTATAGATTTGGGGGAGCAGATAGGAGTTTCAAAGGGGGTTATGTTATTGGCTAGGATGGAGGCCTGGGAATACTTCATTTACATAAAGAGTAATTCCATTGCCTGGCAGATTCTTATCCTGGAGGGAAGTAGTTGAAACTGCAATTTGACCATAGACTAAAAGTCTGACCTGTTGGACAGGGGAAAAGGAGCAGGGAGAAAGTGACCTAACTCCTGCCAGTCTCAGGACGAGATTTTTAGGGTTTTGGGTATATCTCAATCTCGCTCTTGTTCCAGGCCAGCTTCCCCTATCCTGGCCCCACCCTGACCCCGGTTGCATGTGCCCAAGGTCATTTGATGAGAGACAATAAAAAGCTTAGAACAGAACAAAATGGGGCCAAGACAAAGAATCCAGGCACCCAGTTCAGATCAAATGTTCTACAACCTGTATGGCCATGCAACTGTGCTAATTACCATGTGAGGAAGTGGTTGGAGCGACTTCCCTCGACACTGGTTCCAGTGTTGCAGTGAACTTGATGTAGATGCTCCCTAGCAAGGGGATTCCACAGACAAACAATTGAGAAATTTCTCACTGCTTTCTCTTTTTGAAGAATCATTTTAGCCATTCAAATATTAAACATTCTACAAATTTTATTTAAGAATTTTTTTGTGAAATGCCAACTAATATCGTCCAATAGCTTAAGGCTGCAGTAGGGAACATTTGAATAGAAATGAGACATCTGCACTCATTATCCCAGAGCTGTGGTGATCACATCTGTCCACAGGAACTTTTCCTTCACACCTTACCAGGGCGGGACAAGTCTGCATGCGAAGTGTGAGCACAGCCTTACTGTCATGCCCTTCTTCAATAGGTGTGCAGCAGTGGGAAGACATTAGTTCTGCTACTGCTTCTGCCTCGCTCACTGCAGCGCTGCATGCTTGACTGTTCCATGTAGCGCATATGCTAGAATGCTCTACTTTAAAAGAGGTGGGACAGTGGGAACAACTCAACATTGTCATCAGCCTCACAACCTGAGTGCATCCCAGTGACTCACATGGTACACAGAGAGAGCAAACTCCTCAAAGGTGTCTGACCTACACACACACACACACACACACACACACACACATACAGACATGCACATATACACACATACATATATGCACACACTCACACACACAATCACACACTCACATACATATACACACATACATACACAGAGATGCATACACATACACACATGAATACATATATGCTCACACACACACAACATACCCATACACACACATATATGCAGAAACATACACTCACATACATACACAAACATGCACATACCCACACATACATATATACACATACTCATACACATTCACATACAGATATATACACTCACATATATATACACACATACATACAGAGACACACACATACACATATGCATACACACATATACACACATATAGGCAGACACATACACACACAGACATATACACACATATGCACAGAGATACAGAGACATACACACATATACACACATACTCATACACATACATATACAAACACTCACACATACATACACACATACTCATATACATATACACATGCACAAACACACACACATATATATATATATATATATATATATATATATATATATATATATGTAATCTTAAAAAGAAATGAGAGAAATGTGTTCCAGAATCAAAGAAGAAATTAGCCATCTTAAACTTGAAAGTATGAGTCCTGGACATTTTCTTAAGATACCATTTCTTAAGATTCCCAATGACCTATGACATAAATTAGCAAAACTTTGGTTTCCATGATAGATATAAAAATTATATATCTAGAGGTGTGTGTAGGGGGCTGTGTGTGTATGTGTGTGTGTGTTCTAACTTCATCCAATGAGAAGGACTAGAAATATGGGCACCTACAGTCAGCACCCATATCTTAGTTCCTACAAAGTGTAGTGGCGCACACCTTTTTCACCAGAGGTAAAATTCTAGTAGAGAAATTTACACAAACCCCAGTGGTCAGAGTTCAAAGCCTAGTGACTGCTATTGAGGCATGTTTATAGCAAGGCGTCTCCTGATGTGACTCGCCAACATTGTGCTCACGGTCTGAATAACATCATAAGGAAATTAATAAATGCAAACTGAGAGACTCTGCAAAAGTGACTGGCCAGAACTTCTCAAAGATTTGAGATCATCACTAAGAAAACTGAGGGGGCTGTGCAAGGTGGCTGAGAAGACAGAGTGGGTGAACAATGAACTAACTCAAAGAAATCCTATACTGGATTTTTTTTTTTTTTTTTTTTTTGGTTTTTCGAGACAGGGTTTCTCTATGTAGCCCTGGCTGTCCTGGAACTCACTCGGTAGACCAGGCTAGCCTCGAACTCAGAAATCCGCCTGCCTCTGCCTCCCATGTGCTGGGATTAAAGGCGTGCGCCACCACCACCCGGCCCTATACTGGATTTTTAACACAATTTGTATTTAGTCTTTGAAAATCACATTCAAGCATACAGTTTCAGTCCTATTTACCCCAGAATCTGCTCCTTAGCTTCTCCCAGCCTCACTCCATCCCTCACCCTGCGTGTCTCCCCCTGACCTCCCCCCCACAACTCCATATCCTCTGTTTGTCTTTATTTATAACCACTGAGTCCAGTGAATACTCACTGGAGCATGGTCACCCTACCAGGGACTGAACCCTAAAGAAAAAAGACTCTCCTTCCTCTGGAAGATGTCATCTCAAATCAAAATTTTTTCTTCTCGGTCTGGGCCTGAGCACTGAGCAGCTCTGCACCCAACCTCACAAAACACAGATGAAGCGGGGCTACCAGGAGCTCTAACCTGGGCAGTATCTCAGGTAAGGAATCAGCAACACTCGCCCCAAACAGGGAGTAACTGGGACACACAGGGACCCAGGAATTCACTAATGGCCCAGAGCACTAGTTCCTTCCTGTTTCCACTTGAGCACTGAGCAGATCTTGGACCTCAGCTCTAACCCTAGCAGCAACACCCATCCCAAACAGTTCTGACACAACCAAGATAATAGGAAAGACAAGGCTCCAGTCAGAGACAGTTCAGGTAGCACCAAGGAGATCCAGATGGCGAAAGGCAAGCCCAAGAACACAAGCACCAGCAACCCAGGGTACTCGGCTTCATCAGAACCTAGTTCTCTCACATTAGAAAGTTTTGAATTACCCATATCACCAGGAAAGCAAGAGTCAGATCTAAAATCACTTCTAATGACGATGTTAGAGAACTTTAAGAAGGACATAAACAACACCCTCAAAGAAATCGAGGAGAACACAGATAAACAGGTGAAAGCCCTTAAAGAGGAAACACAAAAATTCCTTAAAGAATTACAAGAGAACACAATCAAACAGGTGAAGGAATTGAACAAAAACATCCAGGAGATAAAAATGGCAGTAGAGACAATCAAGAAATCACAAAGGGAGACTACCAGGGATATAGAAAACCTGGAAAAGAAATCAGGAGTCATAGATGCAAACATCACCAACAGAATGCAAGAGATAGAAGAGAGAATCTCAAGTGCAGAAGATACATAGAAAATATTAACACAACTGTCAAAGAAAACACAAAATGCAAGAAAGTTCTTAACACAAAACATCCAGGAAATTCGGGACACAATGAGGAGACCGAACCTAAGAATAATAGATATAGAAGAAAGTGAGGATTCCCATCTTAAAGGGCCAATAAATATCTTCAATAAAATTATGGGAGAAAACTTCCCTAACCTAAAGAATGAGATGCCCATAATCATCCAAGAAGCCTACAGAACACCAAATAGACTAGACCAGAAAAGAAATACCTCCCACTACATAATAATCAAAACACAAAATGCACAAAACAAAGAAAGAATTTTAAAAGCAGTAAGGGGAAAAGGCCAAGTAACGTATAAAGGCAGACCTATCAGAATTACACCAGACTTCTCACCGGAGACTATAAAAACTAGAAGATCCTGGACAGATGTCATACAGACCCTAAGAGAACATAAATGCCAGCCCAGGATACTATACCCAGCAAAACTCTCAATTACCATAGATGGAGAAACCAAGATATTCCATGACAAAAACCAAATTTACATAATATCTTTCCACAAACCCAGCACTACGAAGAATAATAGCAGGAAAGCACCAATACAAGGAGGGAAATTATACCCCAGAAAGAGCAAGAAAGTAAGCCTCTTCCAACAAACCCAAAAGAAGATAACCACACAAACAATGCCTCCACTGTTAACAAAAATAACATGAAGCAACAATCTCCTCTCCTTAATATCTCTTAACATTAATGGACTAAATTCCCCAATAAAAAGACATAGACTAACAGGCTGGATATGCAAACAGGACCCAGCATTTTGCTGCATACAGGAAACCCACCTCAGTGACAAAGACAGACACTACCTTAGAGTAAAAGGCTGGAAAACAATTTTTCAAGCAAATGGTCCTAAGAAACAAGCTGGAGTAGCCATTCTAATATCAAATAAAATCAACTTTCAACTTAAAGCTATCAAAAAGGATAAAGAAGGACATTCCATACTCGTCAAAGGAAAAGTCAACCAACATGAACTCTCAATACTGAACATCTATGCGCCAAATGCAAGAGCACCTACTTTCATAAAAAAAAAAAAAACCTTACTAAAGCTCAAAGCACACATTGCACCTCATACAATAATGGTGAGAGACTTCAACACCCCACTCTCAGCAATGGACAGATCAAGGAAACAGAAACTAAACAGAGATACAGTGAAACTAACAGAAGTTATGAACCAAATGGACTTAACAGACATTTCACCCTAAAACAAAAGAATATACCTTTTTCTCAGCACCTCATGGTACCTTCTCCAAAATAGACCATATATTGGTCACAAAACAGGCCTCAACAGATACAAAAAAAAATCAAAATAATCCCCTGAATCCTATCAGATCAAGATTGAAAACATAGGTGACAGCAGATGCTGGCGAGGATGTGGAGAAAGAGGAACACTCCTCCATTGTTGGTGGGATTGTAAACTGGTACACCCACTATGAAAATCAGTCTGGAGGTACCTCAGAAAATTGAACATAATATTACCTGAGGACCCAGCTATACCACTCTTGGGCATATACACAAAAGATGTTTCAACATACAACAGGGACACATGCTCCACTATGTTCATAGCAGCCTTATTTATAATAGACAGAAGTTGGAAAGAACCCAGATGTCCTTCAACAGAGGAATGGATACAGAAAATCTGGTATATTTACACAATGGAGTACTACTCAGCTATTAAAAACAATGAGTTCATGAAATTCTTAGGCAAATGGATGGAGCTTGAGAATATTGTCCTGAGTGAGGTAACCAAATCACAAAAGAACATACATGGCATGAACTCACTGATAAGTGGATATTAGCCCAAAAGCTCACAATACCTAAGACACAATGCATAAACCACATGAAACTCAAGAGGAGGAAGGAAGACCACCAAAGTGTGGGTGCTTTGGTTTTTTGTTTTTGTTTTTTTTTTGTTTTTTTGTTTTGTTTTGTTTTGTTTTGAAGGAGTAGCAAAATACTCAACCAGAGCTCCCAGGGTCTAAACCTCCAGCCTGAGAACAGAAAGGGAGGGACTCGTGGCTCCACTTGTATAGGTAACTGAGGGTGGCCTCGTTAGGCATCAGTGGAAATGGAGGGCTATGGTCCCCAAAAGTTTGAATCCCTAGTGTTGGGGAATGTGAGAGCAGGGAGGCGGGATTGGGAGAATGGTGGGAGCACACCCTCATAAAAATTGGAAGAGGGGGTATGGGATAAGGGGTTTGGGGGGGAGAAAGGAAGAGGAGATAACAGTGAGAGGTAAATATGTAAAATATCCAATTTAAAAAAAAAAACAGATAATGGGTCTGGCAAAAAAAAAAAAAGATAGTTTACTTATTTCAAACGATTTTCAAAAGTTTCCAGGAGATGCTTATTGGCTAAGATCTTATTTTAAGCTCTTCACAAAAGAATTTATGTCTCTGTTTAACATTCTCAAGAGAGATGCAAATCCTAATTTCCCTCAACAATTAATTGACAAAAGAGGAGTAATTTTACAAAAAGTAGAAGCTCTCATTAATTGATATATTATATAGATTGATTAATTGTTGACTGTTTTTATAATAGTCCTTTGATAAAAGAGATTATCAATAAAGAATTATATTTCTTTAAATAGTGTCTTCATGACTCTCTGAGGGTGGAAGGAGCATGCCTTGTTTACTCTTATCTTTCTATAACTGAAAACTCATGACAAATCTGCCACTGATTGCCTCTGGCATCGCTGAGACCAATAAAAACTATGCCACAACTATGTGGAAGAACCCACTTACCCTTTAATGGAATGGCCAGGACCCAGTTCCTATATGGGGCCAAGAATTGATATGCCTGTTTGATAACACAGAAGGCACAGCTAAATGGACACCAAAAAGATTAATGAATTAAATAGATACCCTCACAAAACCAGGCCCAATTATAAATAAGATGAATAACAACTGACATCCAGGGAAGAGAAATTTTCCTGAGAATTCCCTTCTTTTTTCCTTTCCAGGTAAAAATTAATCACCTGTGATGTCTGCTGTTGGGAGTTCTAATCCTGATGCTGGCCTCCGGACTTATACTATGTAGACCTTCGATGGGCCATTGACAAGGACATCAAACAGCTATAGATTAACATCACTAATCTGAAGAAATCCCTCGTTTCACTGTCTGATGCAATCTCCAAAAGTTGCAAAGGACTTTATTGGACTTGATTTTCTCTTTTACAATAGAAAAGACTGTGTACAGCTCTAGACTGTGTACAATCCTTAAAGAGGAATGTTGCTTTTACATAGACAAAACAGGGATGATTAAAGAGAGCATGAAAAAGGCCAGAGAAGGTTTTGAGAAAAGACAGAGAGAGAAAGAGAAAGATGAGAGGTTGTACAAGAATTGGTCTTCAACCTCTCCATGATTGTTAACCCTACTTCCTTCCATCTTGGGACCATTAAATTAGGTTATTTTTGCTCATTTCCTTTGGTCCCTGGGCCTTAAATAGGCTGACTAACTTTGTGAAACAACAGACAGATAATCTAATCTGATAGCAAAATCTATTCAGATACATTATCATAAGTTAGCTATGGAGGACCACGAGACTCTAGATGAGGTTGTTACTCTATCCAGGGTGTTCCCAAGTCCCATCTCCATTCAACCTAAAAGAAATGACTTCTGCCCCTAGACCAAGCAGAGAGGGGCCACCCAGAACCCCCTCTGTCTGGCGATTTGAATTCTTGCTTAGGCTGAGAGGCTTATCACTGCAAGGAAATACAAATAAAAGTTAAAAATATGTTTCTGGGTTCCCTGAGGGACAAGCTTGACTGCATAGGAATTGATGTCAAAAGTATCCCCTCTCCAGCAAAAAGACATCGAGACGGATATGGCCCTCATGCCTCACTGGACAATGACAGGAAGACTGGAGCCATTACAAGGTCTCCTTTAATTACTGGAAGTCAGGCCTCTATCCCCTCCTTGGCAAGATTAGAATCGCCACAACCCTTCTAAACTTAGAGAAGGGAGGAGATGTCAGGGGCAGCCCTGCTTATACACTGAACGCCTAAAATCAGCAATAGGCCTGACATACATGCCTGCTAACACAAAGTCTTGGGTCTCTATGGAAAAACACTGAAACAGATGGCTATAAACTATTGTAAACAGGCAGCTTTTGTGGAAATCTACCAGCCTGAGTAGTCATAGACCTTGTAAATAGGCAGCCTTGGTGGATAGTACCAAATTAGATAAGGACAAGTGAATCACAGGCAGAGTCATAGTGACCTGACCCCTGAACCTTCACCCAGCTGATATCCTGTTCTGAAAGATATCTGTATTCCCCCTGAACACCTACGCTTCTGTGTCATCCCCTTCCCCACATCCTGCATTTTTGTGTTTATAACCCCTGTGTTAAAAAGTAAAAATTATGATTCGATGATTTAAAAAAAATCTTTTTTGACCACAAATGTTATAGATTTTGTTAACTTGTTTACTTTTCAGTCATATAATTTTTGTATACATTAAAATAAGGAATATACCATTAAAAAAATTAAGAAAAGTTAAAAAAAAATTTATTCTTTTGTCCTGAAGGACAATAAAGAAGACTGGCAAGACAAATAGATGACAACTCTGTATCAATATTAGCTTCTTGATTTAGATAGTTAGACTGTAATTATGTGAGACAATGTCATTGCTTGAAGAGATAAATACCTAGGGCTGGACCAGCAAAGAGTGCTTGCTGTTCTTGCAAGGACCTGAGTTGGGTTCCCAGCACCATTGTTTTGTGACTCACATGAGGGATCTGCCAATCTCTTTTAGCTTCCAAGGACATGTCATACACACACTGACAAACACACAGACACACACACACATACATACATGCACGCACACACACACACACACACAAATACATATAGCTTAAAATAAATCAGATATATACACACATAGCTACACTCCATTCAGGAATAAAAGCATATAGCTACAATTATTCTTAAAAAGTCAGAAAAGGCATTTTTACATGTAGATATTTGTGTGCATATATTTAGAGGGGGAATAATAAACCATATATGGTAATATGTGTATATATGGGATAGATATAGATAAATAAACATTTGAATTATCCAGAAGAAGGATCAGTAAAAATGTGTGATTTTCCATTTTTTATCTCTGGAATTACTTCAAATTTTAAAATAAAGAAGGTAAGCCTGGGTCAAGGAGGAAATTCCCTGTGAAGAAGATCTGAGATGGGCATGCTAGTTTTTAAAAACATAACTAGTTTTCCACAGGATTTTACAGTTAATATTCCCTGGGGATCTGTCGCCTTCAACTCTCTCAAAGGCAGTCTCAGTTGCTTGAACACTAAAGTCATTGTCAGGCCATGGAAGGGTGTTCTGGTTCTTGGGTTGTGGGTTTGGTCGTGCACCCAGAACCCAGGCTCCTGTCATGAGGTCTAATCTCCATTCCACCTTTACCCTCCAGTCATGTACACAGGTGGAGGGTGTGACGGACAGCCCCCAAGCCCTAGAGAGATTTACATATTAATGAGGTACCTGAAGGCCAGAGGGAGGAGCCGATTAAGCATTCCTCCCCAGCCCCTTCCCCCTTCCCCTCCCTATTTAACTCAGATCTGCCCTGGGTTTAGTTGGGGGTGTGCATCCAGATCCATCCACCATCCGCCATGCCAATAAACCGGTTGTGGAAACCCAAGGACTTCCTCGTGTGTTGGAGCCACGTCATGAGGAACCATGGTGAACAGCCAGGCCTAACTTCCAGCTGGAGGAACCCAGGGTGTTCTCAGCCAACAACACACAGCGTGGTGTGAGAGATCCTGTGGTTCCCCAGTCGTTTTTATTTTTTTTTCCTAAAAGTCATATTCTTCTTTCCTTGGAAACAGGAGAGCTTGAGTTTCATCCCCAGTACCCATGCAAAAAGCAAAGCGTGGTGAGGTGTTCTTATCATTTCAATGATGGGGCAAAAACAGGCAGATCCCTGAGACTTACCAGCAAGTTACACATACGTATGCACACACACACATACACTCATATGCACACCCACACACATGTACCACTCTCTCACATACTCACACACACATGCACATTCACACACAGTGAGCACAGAAAGAATCGGTAGGGATAGGAAAGAGTTGACTTCTTGGCAGAGATTAGCAGACATGAGAACTCATCCATGAGACAAATGCTGTATAGGACGAAGTAAGAGGCTTTGAATCTCTGTTGAGAAATCTTGTGTGTATCCTGAAGGAACAGGGAGGGTGTAAATAATTTTAGCAGGATAGTAACAATCACTCATGTATTTAAATCATGACTGAGTACCTCTGACCATGTTCCAACGTCTGTCTAAATTCTGAGGAAATGGTAGCCAGCATGATCAAGTGTAGTCATGGCACCATTGCATATGGAAAGCTATACAAAAAGACACAAGTGGAAAAGGGAGATCATTTAGCTGGGCACTGCTGAAATCCTGGCAAGTGTCTTCTGCTGTCTTCTTCTCCCCCTTGGGTTAGCCAGGCCCGTAGCACACCAGGCTGTCCTGGAGATAGAGAAGCTGTTGTGGTAAATATTCAAAAACAACGGCCACCGGAGAAGCCAACTATCTAAGCTGCGGAGGCTCTGCCTAGCTCAGCCACCATGTTCTGTGGCCAGAGGCCATGTGCACGCAGCAGCTAGAAATGACCAGCCAGAAACACCAGCCCTGCCACCCACGAGACACCAGCATGCGAGATGGCTCTGCCAATCTTCCATGCTGTTTCTGAAAGGCTAGGCATTGCCCAGACCATCCCACCATCCATGCAGGCCCAGTAGGAAGATGAGACTCTAATGCTTAGATTATCCAAAGGCTTTATATATTTGGTAATGATCAATAACAAGATGCCCACACAATCAGAGGTGTAACTGTAGAGTGAAAAATTATAAAGATCATTTTATAAAATATATACAGGCTCATTAGTTCCAGGAAGGCGGAACTGAATGTAGGATTTCGGGCCTTCACTGCCCCATACATTCCTCAAGCCTCAGGGAAGAAAATCCACCTGTGGGTGGGGTAGGCCCAAAGCAGGAAGACACATTCCTGGCCACAAAGAAAAGTAAAAAGGCATGCCCAGACAAGTCCTAACTAGCCATCCTGCCGCCTCTGCAAGTTGCTGATATTTGAAATAACCAATCATGTGTAACCGCGCGAAAATTCCTTCCTTTCCCTACCCCCTACTATAAAAGGTTCCTTAGCCTACCACTCGGGGTCAAACTGTACTCTTGCACGAGTATGCAGTTTGAACGCTGGCTGCCAGCTCTCTTCCCTAATAAACCTCTGCTAATTGCATCCAGGTACGGTCTTGGAGTTTATGGGTGTTCACGACTTCCTGAGACTTGAGTAAGGGTCTCCCGAATTTGGGAGTCTTCATAACCCAATATCCAACCTAGATATACCAACTACCTTTGACTGCTAGGGACATGTGCACATCCACCTCCATGCCCTCCCCCATCTCTCTCCTAGCTCCTCCTCTTCCTTCTCCTCTTCCTCTCCTTACTCCTCCTACCTTGGCTCCTTCTACAGGAAGCTTAGCCAGCAAGGGTGGTGCAGGCAGGATCTTTGTCAGCAGTGAGTGTATCAGTGTGAGATAAAGAACACACACTTGGGAACAGCTTCAGAGAACTGACTCAGTTTAATGAAGGGAGAAAGGGGTATTTATGTCCCTGAGGAGATGGCCAGGGTCTCTGGAGTAAGGTTTGTGTGGCTGTGCACCATTGGCCAGGACATGTGTGTTGGAAGAAACTTGATCTATATACTCAGGGACTGGGGTGTGTGTGTGGGGGTTTACTATGGAGGGAGAAACTTTATAAAGTCAAACAAAGAGTGAAGCCTGGTAATTCTCAGAGTAGTAAATTCTTACTAGGGTCAACGGGGAGAACTGGCTTTCTGGTACCAGGTTGGGAGGAGGGGAGATAGCCAATTCCTGACATTCTGTGTTCCAGGTTTTGGGGTTGAAGCTGCCTTGACCCTTGATGGCCCTGGGTCATTACAGTCCCAGGGACAAGGACTAACAAATAGCATGGGCCAGGTTGGTGACCTCAGAGATAAAGAAGGCTGACAGACTTCCAAAGGCACTGGCATTACAACTAGGGCGGGAGGGGGCTGGGTGCATTTAGCACAATTCATGCACAGACTCTGGAAAGCCTCTGAAGCTTACTTCACATGGCTGCTCAGACAAAAAGCAATTTATCCAGTGCTTCGGCAGGCTTGCCCCTCTTCTCCTGCACAAACCACTATTAAAGAACGAGAATCCTAAACATGAGTCAAACAAGGTCAACACCGATGGGCATGCCAACAGATGGAGGAGAGCCCATGAGTCCTCAACCCTACACCAAGAACTCCAGGCAACTGAGTGGACCTGGGAGCAGGAGAGCTGCAAGGGCACACCAAATGGCTGCCCTGTGCCAAACAGCCAGCCCTGAAAACAAGCACACAGGTACCATACGAACTAGCACGTTATACCTAGAAATATACATATACATATATGTATGCAAGAACAATTTTTTAAAGGCCATGGATTTGAAGGAGGGAGGCAAGGGGTGTATGGGAGGATAAGGAGTGGGGAGGGGATGGGAGAAAGGTTATGATTAAGTTATCATTTCAAAAGTAAGATAAATACCAGAAGGGGGGAAAGTACAGGATACCACAAAGAAAATTACTCTACCCATGTGCTCAGTCTCTATCCCTGCACAAAAGTAAAGACGCTGGGAAGGGCAACAGAATCTTGTTCTAAGTCACCAGAAGAGTGTTGGCAGCTGCTTGCGACAACTTCTGTCATTACATTCCGATGATGTAGGCTGCTCCCTCAGGATGATTTAGCCTGCCGCACACAAAATGCTTATTGCTCCTTTACTCACGTAGAACACAAACACAAACCTAATACCCAGGCTTCAGAGCTAGCCTAACAGACCAGCGGCTTTCTATGGGGAACATGGTTGAATGGGAATTCACTTTACCAGCATGCTGCGTTCTATGTATGAGGCTTGCAAATCTAGGCCTGGTTGTGACACATGGAAATATTTGGCATACCCCAACGCTTCCTCAACCAGGAGCAAGCAGCCAATATACATTGGTCTACCTGGGGCCATCATGAACACCTTAAAACATACATGGCTGAATAAGGCCCAGCTGTGGAGGAGGGGAGGGGATGGTGAGGTGTGTGATGCTCCAGAATTTGAGGTATGATCACTGAAACCATGCAATCATTGAAAGTCCCTACTGACTGAGCACCTCAGGGAGGGTAGACCGGGACTCTGTTTTTAAAAGCTCCAAGAGGGGTGCAATGTGCAGCTGGATATGTCAGCTCTTTAGGGTGTGACTTGAGTAAAACTCAGCAAAGCAAACTTACTGTGAAACCTGCAAAAGCAGTGCCTTGATTGGGATTCCGCAAGCAGCATATTCACGTACACTCTCCTTTCTGACTCAGTGTAGACTCTGCATTCCTACTGTGCCCTCCATTTGGTTCCACCTGTGAGGCCTTCAGCAAGCTCACTGCTGAACCTCAGCCTCCTGACTAGGTTATTATAAGAGCCACCTAATTTAAGACCTGACGCATCGGTGTTGCCATCAGTAACTTACCTGTCCAAGAGCTCTTCCCGTTTTTTGGGTTTTTTTTTTTTATTCAGGTGGCCCATCCCCCTTTTTCCTGGCTGTTGTTCCCTGTATGCTCTGAATCTGCATCTCCAGCTCCTGGCCTGTCACTTGCTTTCAGGTTCACATGGTGCTCACCTGGTCCCCGTAGAACCACACCAATGCACAAGTAAAGCAAAGGAAGCCACAGCATGATTCACACCAGAGTGGCCAAGAAAGGGAAGGCACACAATGCCAAGGCCTGAGTAATTTGTTCCATCCACGCTCCCAGCCCACAGGATGGTGTCACTCAAACCTGAGATGGGCCATTCCCGCTCAGTTAATCCTCGATGAAAACACACACCCAAACATTTTTAAACACATGTTTCACTGTGTCCTAGGTGATTCTTAAGACAGGGACGTTGATGGTGAAGATTTAAGATTAACCACCATGGCGGCACACACATATTACCAACTATAACTATTCATTCCAGTAACATGTGTCCAGGACCCACTGTGTTCTCGGTACCAGACCATGATGACAAAGTACACAAGGTCTGTGCTAGTCAGCATAGGTTTAGAGTCTCATTAAAAGGTGATTATAAAGTAAGTGGTAAATGCAAAAATAGGATTTCCATAACGCACCAAGGAAAAGCTCAAGTTCTGACTTGTGGGGACTTCGGAGGGCTTCCTAGAGATAAAAAACAGACCAATTCAGGATAAGCCCATCCTGAAATTAGTCAAGGAAGCAAAATGAAGGGCACAGACAAGAAGGTAAAGAAGAGTCAAAGATGTCTGCAAGATTTGGATTGAATAGTTGTTCCTTTTCCTGATATAAGAAACTTGGAAATAAGGTATGAATAAATAATAATAAACTCTACTTTTAATGCTACACGGCTAAGGTTCCTGGAGATACCCAGGAGGAGCTGCCCAATAGGCGGCTGGATGACAAGGCTCCTGGAGATCTGGAGAGATTGATTGTGCATGCAGTGTGGGTTTAGAAGTCATTATCATGTAGATGATACTTAAAAAACGTTATACAAGTGAAAAAGATGACTCTGGTGCAGGCAGGAGGAGGAGGCTACAAAAGGTTTTGAATCTTATTCTTTCCTGCTTTCACCTAGACCTTAGTCTATCAGATACCCAACCCTCTCTTCGTTGCTTCTCATATCCCCTACTTATTCTTCCTCACAGGCGTTAAAATATGTTTCTCTAGCATATAAAATGTAATCATATCTTTTGACAGCCCCACAAGTCTCCAGCAGGCCCGGTACTCCCTCCTCTTCAGAGCTGAGCCTTGTAAGATGGATGTGTAGAGCTGAATCCTCTTCCTTGGCCATTCTTCAGCGGCCTGGTCTGCCCGTGGCTCTGTCCAAATGCTCGCATCAAAGTCATTCACGGTCTTATCGGCTGCTGTTGATGGGCCCCTGTGTCCAAGTGCTCTCCTTATCTGCTGCTATCTACCTTGCATGACTTCTCTAGGTTTTAGAGACTGGAACAAACAGTTCTCTCTTGCTTGAAGTACATCCAGCCTTGCCTTCCTTCTCCTCTTCTTCTCCACAGCCCTGCCCCCTGTTCCTCACCACAGCCCCACCCTCTGCTCCTCTCCACAGCCCCGCCCTCTGCTCCTCTCCACAGCCCCGCCCTCTGCTCCTCTCCACAGCCCCGCCCTCTGCTCCTCTCAGCCTCTTTTCACAGTCTCTTTGGGATATATTAGTTGTTTCACGCTTTAAAACTTTATCATTACTGTGTGACTGTGTACACAAATGGTCATGTGTGTAAGTTGAAAACACATGCCACAGCATGCATGTGGAGGTCAGAAGACAACGTGAATGAGTCAGATCGCTCCTTCCACTGCGTGGGTTCACGGTATTGGACTTAGGATATCAGATTAGGACAGCAAGACCTTTTCCACACCAAGCCATTTTGCTGGTCTGTATTTCTAATATTTCTATGCCTCAAGCTTCTCTGGAAGCCAAGAGTGACGGCTCATGGCTGTTTGTAACCCCAGCACTTGGGAGTGGAGTCAAGAGGGTCAGCCTTAGCTGACATCGAGATTAAGAGTCTAAAGCCATCATAGCCGGCAGGATATCCTGTCTCAACAACAGTCAAGAGTAAACATGTTTTAAATATCCTTTCGTAGGGCCTGTTTTATTATTTCTCCATCTTCCAACCCCACCCAAGTTATGAACTGGAACTAGACAGAATCCCAATGGTCCATTAAACTGGATAGAAGGAACAGGTAGCGCCCAGTGTCCTTTAAGTTGATTACAGGAAGTTAACGAGGCATCGGTCTAGTAGCTTGTGTTCATCTCTACTCAACTGTGACATGATGGTCAGAAGCCATGTCACATCCCATTCTTCCCACCAAAACCTACACAGGACAAAGAGCACATGCGACAGTGAGCACACAGGACACAGGACAGTGAGCATACAGGACATAGGACAGTGAGCACACAGGACACAGGACAGTGAGCATACAGGACATAGGACAGTGAGCACACAGGACAGTGAGCACAGGACACAGGACAGTGAGCACACACTCAGGTACAGGCTTCATAACCTTTGTGTTCTGTGACTCAGATCTCAAGCTCTTCCTTCATCAGCTCTCCTGGACGTCATCATTGCTCCTCCGTCCATAAGAAGCATGCGTCTATACATAATTCTTTTCCAGTGGGGAAAACTTTTATTTTCTTACATTTTTCACTGAATTTTTTCCTTAAGAAAATGTTCTTTAACGTTTAGATATAGGAGCAGCATCCTGCTTCTCCTGGCAGATAATATCCCATTTCGCTTCTCCCTTTACACTTGTACCATGCCATGGGTCTAACTATAAAGCTAAATCTTGAGCCAGATCCTTTCTTGATAATCATTTCATTCTATGAATGATTCATCAGCTGTAGTCCCTATCTCAGGCAGTCCTGTAACAAGGCTCTGGGGACACAATGACAAACAGGACAGGTGCTCAGCAATGGCTGGATTCATCAGATATGCTTCAATGCCATGTACTGAAGGCTGACACAGGACTGCCACATGAGTCAGCCTGGGCTACATAGTGAATCCCTAGCCCATCAGGGCCACATAGTGAGACCCTATCTCAGATAAAAGCAAACAGACAGAAAGCACATGGATACACTGCACAGTGGAGAAGCTCCAACCCTCAGTGGCTACGAGACAGGTTTGTATCTCACTGGGGCCACATGTGGCTAGACTTGCTACTACCCAGTTACTCCCCACATCACTATCACACGTGCCTGCACTGACACATGCTTCCTGTACTTCCAGGGAACAGCCTGGGATTTTGTGCAAAGACTCCAGTTCTACTCATAAATCACCAGCCATGTCACACCACATGACCAACCTAACCCCCAGAAGAGAATAAGGAGCAGTCCTTCTGTGGGCTCAAAATAATGGATCAGGGACACTGCACAGTGACAATGGCCACATACTGACAGTGGTAACCCAGGTGACTCCTGAGAACCATTGAGGGGAGGGGCAAAGGTCTAGGGATGTCAAGGAAAGCTTGTTGAAATAAAAGATATTTTATCTGAGATTCAAAACAACCACATGAGCAGAAACAGTTTATATAAAGAAAGCTGTCCCTCCTGCCTGCTCTCCTTACTGCTCCAGAGCAGGAAGAATACAGCTAGTATGTGTGGGGAGAGATAACACACCCAAAGCATGGACATTCATTAGGAGAGGAACAAAAATAAAAGAAAACTAAAGAAAATAATATCAAATAGTCTGAACTGTAAGAATCAGTAATCAGTTATGTACTCCTGCAAATGTGCAAGTGTGAAGAGGTGCGTTTAGATATAGAAGATAGATAGATAGATAGATAGATAGATAGATAGATAGATAGATAGACAGATACAGAGACAGACAGATGATAGATAGATAGATAGATAGATAGATTAGATAGATAATAGATGATAGATACAGAGACAGACAGATGATGATAGATAGATAGATGATAGATAGATAGATAGATAGATAGATAGATAGATAGATAGATGATAGATAGATAATAGATACAGAGACAGACAGATGATAGATCGATAGATAGACAGACAGATATAGACAGACAGATAGACAGACAGATGACAGATACAGAGACATGATAGATAGATAGATAGATAGACAGACAGATAGATACAGAGACAGATGATAGATAGATAATAGATACAGAGACAGACAGATGATAGATAGACAGATAGACAGACAGATGATAGATACAGACATGATAGAAAGATAGATAGATAGATAGATAGATAGATAGATAGATACAGAGACAGACAGATGATAGATACAGAGACAGACAGATGATAGATAGATAGACAGATAGATAAATGATAGACAGACAGATGCAGAGACAGATGATAGATACAGAGACAGATGATAGATACATAGATACATAGACAGATGATAGATAGATAAAAAGATAGATGATAGATTAAAAAGATAGATAGATGATAGATAAATATGTGGGTAGATAGATGATAGATAGACAGACATATGGATTGATAGAGAGATAGATGATAGATATAAATAGATGAGATGATATAGAAGATATAGATGATTGATAGACAGACTATAGATGGATGGATAGATAGATAGATAGATAGATAGATAGATAGATAGATAGATAGATGATCGGCAGAGAATAGAATGGAGAGATGGAGATAGGTGTCACTGGAGTGCCTGACCTCCACTACTTATGGAACAAGAACACCCTAATGTACTTGAGAATGGTGAAGTCTCGGGATCAAACCCCTGGAGTTTGTCTACAAGGACAGAGTTACTTCCCTCGAAGTTGAGTCTAAGAAAGAGAAACGAGTTGATTCTGCATCTCAAGCCATTTCTCCTAGCACCCAGCCTTCTCTCTGCTCACTGTAGCACGTACATCATGTAGCACCTGTGAGCGTCAGGCAGAGTAAGACCCATGTGGTTACTGTTCAGCACATAGTAAGACATCAAGTCCAGCTCCTCCTCTTTGACACACATTTACTAAGAGTTAACAAACAGCCCCAATTAGAAACTGGCATCCTTATCTTACAAATGAGAAAACTGTGTACAATGCTGTGATACCCTCCAAAGAGAAACAGCTAGTAACAGTGAAAGTGGAGATCCCAAACCAGGACTCTACCCAACTCCTGCCTGGGCTTCATTTAGCTAAATTGCTGCCTACAGAAGTTGAGCTGCCATGCTCACTTAGGATGGAGCTGATACTATGCTGGGCTGGAGTTTCTCTTCATACAAGTACATACATATTAAGCAAGTGCACACACCATGACCATAAAGTCTAATCAACAAGTCTGGAGTGATGGCAACCCTCTGGCACAGACATCAAAGAGGCTCGACTACAGCCGTCCAGTTTAATTTTAAAGTTTCTTTCTCACACTTTGATGGCCCCTCCAAATGTTCTCAGCTGGCTGGAAGAGACAGACCCTCAGAATCACGGATCTCCTTCACATCTTGAACACACTTGTTAGTGGAAATTAGAACTTGTTAAAGATTAATTCTTAAAGCATCGTCAAGCTTTCTTCTCCAACAAAGGAAACATCAATTATAGGCTCACACATAAACTTTGCCCCTTTCTTGGATGCTTGCTGCCCTTTATAAATCTTAGATTTCTTCCCCTTGAGTATTCCTTCAAAGGAGAGATTTTATTGCCTCCAGGGGTTGTTAACTGATTGCAGCGCTGCCTATTTAGAGCTGTTCAGTGGGAATTAAGCCGGTTCAATGCTGTCAGACCCAGAATATAGCTGTCAAATAGCATTACAGGTGAAACACCCTTGATAAGAAATAATGACCAAATGTCAGTCTGCTCTTCCTTAACCTTAGTACAGACCTCTACCACACAAAAAGGCAACATTCTCTCTTCCTAGAAATAAGACATTTCTGATATTTCCATCAAAAATCCCAGCGGTGTTTTCAACTATTAAAAATATAGTTCTAATGTCATCTGGGCTCCAAAACCAATGAAAGCAGTTTTTCCCTTTAATAAAACGTTTGGAAAACCATTTCAAAACCAACAAATTTTATTGATGCAAGAAAGTTCAGGATTGTTTTCTAAAACCATTTTTAATTGTATCCATTCAGATAATACTTGTTGCTGACTTTGACAGTGAGACAGTAGGGAACAAACATGGCTTCTTAAAAGCTGTTTTAAGGAGTGTACAGTTAATTCTTTAGACCATGGAAAGTGAATGAAAGATTTTAAGCATAATGTCTTAGTTAGGGTTTTACTGCTGTGAGCAGACACCATGACCAAGGCAACTCTTATAAAGGACAACATTTAATTGGTGCTGGCTTACAGGTTCAGAGGTTCAGTCCATTATCATCAAGATCTGAGCATGGCAGCATCCAGGCAGTAATGGTGCAGCCGGAGCTGAGAATTCTACATCTTCATCTGAAGGCTGCTAGCAGAATACTGACTTCCAGGCAGCTAGGGTGAAGGTCTTAAGCCCACCCCCACAGTGACAAGGCTACTCCAAGTAGGCCACACCTACTTCAACAGGGCCATACCTACTCCAACAGGGCCACACATACTCCAACAGG
>JANHMN010000028.1:3832209-3915511 GCA_030674055.1 Rhabdomys pumilio | reverse complement strand
TCCAACAGGGCCACACATACTCCAACAGGGCCATACCTACTCCAACATGGCCATACCTTCTAATAGTGCCACTCCCTGGGTCGCGTATATACAAACGATCACATATAATCAGGTTGGATTTTTATGAAGATTAATTTTTTGCAAGGGATGGTGTAATCCTATCACTAAGGAGGCTGCAGCAGAAGAATGGCAAGCGCAAGCCCATGGGCTATGCAGTGAGACTTTCAGAATAAAAAGCAATGCTCACTTTCTAGGCAGTCATTTCCCTCCTGCCTCTCTCTGTCCGTTGCCTTTGCCTTAATGAACAACTCATATACAGTCTCATATAGGTCTGTGTCTCAGGGTTGCTGTTGCTGTGATGAAACACCATGACCAAAAGTAGGATGAGAGGAAAGGGCTTGTTCAGCTAGCGCTTCCAATGGACTGCTTACCATTAATGGAAGCCCAGGACGGGAACTCAAGCAGGGCAGGAACCTGAAGGCAGGAGCTGATGCAATGGAAGAGTGCTGCTTACTGGCTTGCTTCCTCTGGCTTGCTGAGTCTTCTTTCTTATAGAACCAGGACCACAGTCCAGGGATGGCACCATCCACAACAGACTGGGCCCTCCCCCGTCAACCACTAATTGAGAAAATGCCCTATAGGCTTGCTTACAGCCTGATCTTTTGGTGACTCCAGCTTGTGTCAAGCTGACATAAATCTAGCCAGCACGACTGACCCTTTGGCAACTTTACACACAAAACACATCACTTTTTATTTTTTAAATCCTTTCTGGTTTGTCTTCAAGATGGTATATTAATATTAATATCACAGTACAAAACATAAATAACTTTAGATGTACTTACAAACTCAAACACATTGAACTTTCAATCTCTTCAAAACATCCAATCTCCTCAAAATCCCAAAATCTTTTATACGTTCAAAGTCTGTCAACTGTGGACTCCTGTTAAAATCAAAATTAACTTAAATATTTTCTTACTTCAGGAGGGAAGAACCAGAGAGAGCACAGTCACAATCTGAACAAGGCAAAACCAAAGTGCAACAGTGTACATAACTAATGTCTGCAATCTGTTCACCCTCTCCTGGACTCCTTCAAGGGACTTAGGTTTTTTTCTCTGGCCCCGCCTTCTGCAGCACACACAACTTGTCTTCCAGGCCCAGTGGGCTCCACTCCACTGCTGCTGCTGTCCTTGGTGGTCATCCCATGGTACTGGCATCTCCGTAATGCTGGGATCTCTGCTGCAACTGGGCTGCACTTTCACCAGCAGCCACGTCTGACCTCTCTCAGCCAAGTCAGCTGCTCTCCATAACCCCTTCATGCCTTCAAAGACACCTGGCTGGTTCTTACATATTACCAAGTTCGTTGGTCCCTTCTTAATCACTGCTAACTTCTCAGCTTCAGCTGACCATTGTGGGAAGCCATGGCAAGACCTTACTCTTGGCAAACACTCATCCTTGGCTCTCCTATCTACTATTCTTCTTTCTGCTTACCTTCCATGATTCACTTGTCAGTTCTCAGAACTTCAAAAAAGGCCTCATAGCAACCCACCTTAGTAACCCTTCCTCCTGATCTCTAGATTTAGCCAACATCCTGCTAGATAGATGGTTTTAGAACCCCTGGTAACAGAAAGGCTTTGTAAGAATAACTTAGACCCCACAGCTGCAGCTAGCTTCTTCCACCTGCAAAGCCCTCTTTCCTTTCCTACCCCTCCCCATACCCTGTTTTTAGAGTATATAACCAGTGTGAACCATAAAAATTTTGCCAGCTTGATCAGACTTCTTGACTTGCTGTGCCTCCTTATTTTCCTCTCACATCTCAGTCCTCTCCTCAGGGTCTAAGGGTCCCACCTGACTGTCCAGCTGGACTGGACAGACCATCATTCATTGTCCAGCAGAGTTCAGTGTTTCTGGCCTCTTGTTAATCACAGCTGATTGATTATTCAGCCCCAGCTAACCAGAACCACAGATCCTCAACTCAAAACAACAAATGGCCCTGAGTAACTCAAACTTCCCCCTGGAGCATCACAAGCCAGGCTTGTGTCATCTGCACTGTTCTCAATATTCTTATCTTTCAAACTCCCACAAAACATCCCACTGAGCTCTCAGCACTCAGTGGCTTTTCTAGCCCAAGTTCCAAAGTCCTTCCACAACCCTACCCAAACAACATGGTCAGGACTGTCAGCAATATCCCACTACACTGGTACCAATTTGTCTTAGAAAGGTGTTCTGGCAGCCTTTTGTGTGTCAACTTGACACAAACTGGAGTTATCACAGAAAAAGGAGCTTCCTTTGAGGAAATGCCTTCATGAGATCCAGCTGTAATGCATTTTCTCAATTAGTGATCAAGGGTGGAGGGCCCATTGTGGGTGGTACCATCCCTGGACTGTGGTCCTGGGTTCTATAAGAAAGCAGGCTGAGCAAGCCAGAGGACATAAGCCAGTAAGTAACATCCCTCCATGGCCTCTGCATCAGCTCCTGCCTCCAAGTTCCCGCCCTGTGTGAGTTCCTATCCTGACTTCTATTGGTGATGAACAGCAATGTAGAAGTGTAAGCTGAATAAACTCTTTCCTCTCCAACTTGCTTCTTGGTCGTGATGTTTGTGCAGGAATAGAAGCCCTGACTAAGACAAAAGGTTTACCATTGCTGCGATGAAACATCATGACCAAAAGCTTCAGGAGGAAAAGGTGTACTTCACTCACAGTTCCACCTAACAGTTCATCATCTAAGTCCACGAGCATAGGAATCAGGCAGTGCAGGACCCTGGAGGCAGAAGCTGAAGCAGAGGCCAGGGAGAGGTGCTGCTTACTGCATCCCTCTTCATGGCTTGCTCAGCCTGATTTTTTCATGGAACCCAGGACCACAGTCCAGGGATGACACCATCACAATGGGCTGGTCCCTCCTCCATCAATCACTAATTAAGAAAATGCCCCACAGGCTTGCCTACAGCCTGAGCTTATGGAGACATTTTTCTCAACTGAGGTTTCTCTTCTTAGATGTTAGCCAGCACTGCCTGTGCCCATTTTCCCAAGCACATGAAGAGAGAGACTTCCTCTACTTTGTTGTTTATTATGGAACTCAGTAGAAGGTCAGTTACGGAAACCACTTGATAATTATGTGTAGGGTGAAATGAATGAACAGATGAATATTAGAGAAGGTTGAGACGGAATAAAGACTGAACAAAATAAAATTTGATCAGTGCACACAAAGAATTCCAGCACTCAAGAAACTGAGACAGGAGGATGGTAAATTTGAGATGAACCTGGGCTACATTGTAAGACCTGTTAGAGAGGGAGGAGAAGGAGGAAAAGAAGTGGAGGAGAGGGGCAGAAAAGGGGAGGAGGGAGGGGGAGGAGGGAGGAGAAGGGAAGGAGAGGAAAGGGAGAAGGAGAAGAGGAGGAAGGGAAGAGGGAAAAGAGAAAGGAGAAGGAGGGAAGGGGGAAAGGGAAGAGGGAGGGGAGAGAAGAAGAGAACAGAACAGAAACAAATGAGAAGTACGGACTTAATGGGTTAGTACAGAAAAGCAAAGTGTTTTAAAGTAACTCAGAATTTTCTAATTTAATCAAAAAGACTTTTGATTCCAAATAGAAAAAGAGTGAATTACAAATAAAATATTATTTCTAAATGTTGGGCACAGAAAATACGTGGTTTATGCAAAGAAGATAACATGTGACCCCTTTAAAATGAAAATCAAAATGTTCTAGATTCAAAACAGGTCGGGTTTCCAAGCATTTTCTGCCCACTCTGCGCCATTTTTACTGTGCTGTGGCTTTCCTGCTCTGGACACCCCCCACCCCCATGCACTTACAGTCCCACTAAAGACAGCACTTTGTCACTCAGCCTCTGCCGTGTGAATCCCACCCACCATTCTGGACCGTGGTATGTACACAACCCACAACACGAGTCACCGTCACAGCCTGTCCAGGAAGGGAGAAGATCTGACTACAGCCCGCTGCACCTGTCTAACCATGAGTGGCTTCACTGTTAGTCCCCAGATGTCTCTAGGAAGAATTTTTGCTCTTTAAAAAAAAACAACAGACTCATCGCATTCAGAGAAAGTTTTCTGTTAGTAAAAACATGAACAGTGAGATAGAAGCTGCCTAAGGATGGTGTAGTCACCACAGAGACCCCACCCTCCCCACCCCACACACACTTTATATGTCATTTCTCTTCATGTGTTTTCTTGTAGTAACACTGGCTAGAAATACAGGACAATGCTGGATCACTACTAAGACAATCAACCTGGATTCCTGGGTTTTTAAAGGAATATTGTCTTAGTTTAAGACTGGGTAAAATAAAATGTCCTTGTCTGGTGTCCCTTATATCATCAATTCTTCTGAGATGTTTCTTGGAATAAATATAAAATGCATTGTGATTTTTGTATGGAAATTAGCAGTGATTTTTTTCTCCTTTAGTCTCTTTTTTTTTTCCTTTTTTTAAAATTTATTCACTTTACAACCCATTCACTGCCCCTCCCACAATCCTTCCTCCATCCCCCTCCTCTTCTCCTGAGAGGGTGGAGGCCCCCTTTGGTATCCCCCTCCCTACCCTGGCACATCAAGCCTCGGCACATCCTCTCCCATTGAGGCCAGACAAGGGAGCCCAGCTAGAAGAGTCTTCAGTCTCTCAACGTAACAGATTATCATCACTTCCAGACTCTGACGTCATCCCCATCTTGGACAAATGAAGCTTCCATGGCTACAATGTGTCATTCTATATTTAATGTAAGGGGACTTTGGTGCTATTTCATTTAGTTCTGTCTTCTTGTGTTTAATCACACTCATAAGAAAAGTGGGTCTGTAATTCCTCCTCTGCTGTTTTATCTCAGTTGAGAGTGTGTATCAGTGCTGTTACTCTTAAAGTAATCTTGTCTCATGTGAATTTCTCCTTACTTCTTAACATGATGACCAATGCTCATTGTTTTTACATTTAGGTTTGAACAGTTTAAAATGAAGGTGTTCTTGACTCTGAAAACCTAATGAGAATCACCTGTAAATCTGCCTCAGTGTGGGGCCTTAATTTTTAAGTGGTTGTCATTATACCATAGTACTTATTGGTCACATTTTCTATATCTTCTTGGTGGTTTGGGGGTTTTTTGTGTTTTGTTGTTATTGTTGTTTTGTTTGTTTCTAGACAGTGTCTCTCTGTTATGTAGCCCTGGCTGTCCTGCAACTCGCTGTGCAGACCAGACTGGCCTCAAACTCACAGAGCTCTGTCTCCCAAAAGCTGGAATTAAAAGTGTGTGCCACCATACCTGGCCTAAGTTTTCTATTTCTTCTTGAAATAAATCTGATATTTTATACTCTTCTAGAAATTTAGTCTTAACCTTTTTCAACATTTTGCTAAACATTTGTTTATGGCACTCATTTAAAATGAGTTGTTTCTGCTGCCCTGTCTTCTGTTCTTTGAAAACATTAGCCTCTTGTTCTGTCTCCTCGGTACAGTGCCAAGACCACTCACTGTACGCTTTATTGAGTTATTGTGGAGATAAAATATCAATGGGTGGAAAGAGTTTAAAACAATGTACAAGTGTAACCATAGAAACAGCATGATACAAGCATTGGTTGTTGCTGCTCATGGTACTAAAAGTTTCCGAGGAACTTTACATTGGCTTATTAGGAGGAATTACATAGTTGATTAATTTTGCCCCTGAGTTTATTTTTAATTGCCTTTCTTGTGGTTATTTTTTCTTAGTATATTCAAGTCATCCTTTCCAAATGTGAGTTGAGCTATTAGCTTATTAGATGGTATCTATGTTCTGTGGTTACACATTTCTCCTCCAGGTTCATTTCGCCATGGAAACACGAGAGTTTACAAGTTCTGCTCTGATCGACCTTCCTGGTGATTTTCAAGTAAAAGATGATTTTGTGTTTTTATCACAGTGTAGTCAGAGACCATGGCCTGCATGGTGTTGTTTGACCTTTACTAAGTTATCTTGGTGATACATGAGGCCCTATACATGCTAAGCAAATGCTTTGCCATGCTTCACCCCAGATGTAGAGGAATTTTAATCTGACAACATGGCTGCTCTGGCAAGGGACATGTCCAAAGAATAAATAAATCTAGGTCTTTTTGATCCAGCTGAAACACAGATGTGCCACATACCTTTAATCCCCCTGGCTGGAACACAGTCACACCCTTAGTATACACCTTTACTCTCAAACAATGGCTAGTTTGTGGAAGGAAGCAGCCATGTTTGAAAGTGATGTCTAATTGAGTGGCAGACAAAGTGATGATCAGAGAAAGATTTGAGAAAATGAGACAGAGATGGGATACACCCAACTCTCAGGAGAAGAGACAGGAAAGGGAGGCAAAGAGCATCTCAGGGAGAGTCAGGGAGTTGGGAGTCAGTGCTGTCAGTGCAGTGCAGTGGGGTTGAGTTCATTCGTGAGTTCATGTAGTTCAGTGCAGGTCAGCAGAGGCAGTTGAAGCCAGAAAATGAGAAGGAGCCAGAAGATTAGAACAGATTGCCAGAGTTATTTGAGGCCAAGCAGAGCAATTCTGTGAGAAGCCAAGAGAAGCCAGATTGAGTCAGTCAGCTTGGAGAGGAGTTTGAGCAAGAACAGCTGAGTTGAACCACCCAACAAGAGATCAGAAAGAACTAGAAAGGGTGAGCTTATTCAGTAGTAAGTCTTGGAGACAATAATTAGGTGAATAAAAGATAAATAAAAGATGTTTTTATGCCCAGACTGCCATGAAGCTTGTCATATCTATCCTTACTAAAGAAGGGTTTGTACTCTGCCGAGAATCCAGGTACACTGGTGACATAGTCACACATATGTGTTAGTTCGAGCCTGTCACCTTCATGTATCTATTTGCTTTGCTTAGTTCCCAGAAGAAATACATTACTAACTCATTACTTTTTTGTTTTGTTTTGGTTTGGGTTTTTTTTTGAGGCAGGGCCTTTACTGACTGAAACTCCCTATGTAGACCAGGCTGGCCTCAAATTCAGTGTCCGCCTCTTAAGTACTGGGATTTAAGGCACACACCACCATGCCTGGCCCTCATTGCTATTTTTAACATATCCATTTTCTTTTTAAAGATTTTCTTTTGTATCTTCTTTTTAAAGATTTATTTTTTAGTTATTCATATCTGTGTGTGTCTATAGACCTGAAAATGCTGGTGCCCACGGAGTCTAGAGGAAGATGCCAGAGCCCTTAGAACCAGAGTTACAAGCAGTTGTGAGCTGCCATGTGGGCACTGAGAACAAACTGGGTCTCTTGTAAGAACAGTACATGCTCTTAGCCAAAGTCATCCTCTCCAGCCTTGACTGTATATATGTATTTGTTTATGTACACGTGAGTGCGGGTGCCCAGCAAAGCTAGAGGTGTCAGGTCAGCTGGAGCTGGTGTTACATGGAGCTGTGAGCTGCCAGATGTTAGTGCTGGGATTCAAATTTGGGTCCTCTGCAGTAACAGTACCCACCGTAAACTGCTGAGACACCTCTCAAGACACACAAGAGTTTCTTGTCCTAGAATTAAATTTCACTGATTCATTCTTTGGCTATCTCAGTCTGGTGCTCAATTATTAAATTCTTAATTTTACAGTTTTAATTTTCTGCATTTGTTCTCCTTAGCTTTTCTGCACCATTCGTGGCTCACACACCCCACGCCCTTCCCGAGGGTCCTTCGGGCGTTGTACTTAGCTCTTCATTGTATCATTCCTCTCTGTCTGGTGTACACTGCTGACTTTATTTTCCTTCTGTGGCAGAGTGGTCTTTCTGTTCTCTAGTGTTTTCTTCCCATGGGAAATCTGCCCTTGGAAAATGCTCTGTTCCTCAGAGAGAGAAACGAAAGCCCAGACCCTTGTTTCCTCCCCTTAGTTTAGGAACCTTAAGTGGGGGAACTGCCATCTAGTGGACAGTGTTTAGCATTACAGTCCAGAGCTGACCACTTCCCACTAGTGTTTCATGCATCGGATAAGGGCACCTCAGTACAATCCTTACCCTTTAGTATTAGAAGCTATTGTGGTGTGCGGTGGTATGGAAACATCTAGTGTTTATCTGCCCCTACCTCTTCCCCAGCTGGCTCAGGTAGAGCCTGCGGTCACTTCCTGGGTCTCAGGTACAACCTGAGGTCAATCTCTGTCTCAGGTACAACCTGAGGTCACTCTCCTGCCTCAGTTATACCCTGAGGTCACTCCCCTATCTCAAGTATACTCTGAGGTCATTCCCCAGCCCCAGGTACACCCTGAGGTCACTCTTCAGTCTCAGGTACAACCTGGGGTCACTTCCCTGTCTCAGGTACTACCTGAGGTCACTCCCCTGGTTGCACCAATTAGGACTCTGCTACAACCATCCTTTGATGGCAGACAGTACCAGTCAATTGCTGCTCAGGGCAGTGAGGTGCAGAAGGACAGTAGCAGAATTAATAAGTTCTCTCTGCTGCCCCTTGAACTGCACACAGACCCCTCTTGCTCTGACCACCACTGCTTCCCCTCAGGGGCTCATCAACAGCCCTCTCTCTGGGATTTGCCACAATCTTTACGGTCTTTCCTCAGATTCAGTATTCTTCCTCCTTCCCCACAGCTCAGAGGACACAGGGTGCATTCTAAGCAGATGCTCCACCGCTCAGCTAACCCTCCAGCTCTCAGGAATCCTCAGGAATCGCCCACAGCTTCCATGGTGAGTACAATTGGGCTTGGGGCACTTGGGGAATGCTTCTGCTTGATTATAAAATATAATCTTCTGAGAGGGAAAAGGCGGGCATGTTCAGATACACACCTGAGGTCCAGAGTGTGGCTCCCCTCTGGGGTAGTTCAAGATTAAGCACTATAGCCAAGACAATGTTCTCTGCATTCAAAGGGGCTACTGGAGCAATTCTCAAGTGTCCAAAAGACATAGATGAGAACATTGAGAACCATGTGTGCACAGCACACAACACCTCCCATCAAAGTTCCTAGTTCTGAGACCTGACGGCACCATTTACCTGCTTAAGCTCCCCACAGGGTCCAGCAGCTTTTTTTCTTCTCTTTTCGCTGCCGGTGCCGCCTTCATTCTAGAGTAAGCATCCACAATTGAACTACACATTCCTGGTGCTGTTGTGGGACACAAATGAGTGATGACTGGGGACAGGAGGTATGAATAGTGTCCCAGAAGGTCGCAGTCGTCACACATGTCAAGGTTACTAATGTACACTTCAGAGCGATAGCTAGAAGAACCCTAAACAAGACTCCAAATCTGATCTTTTACACGGGCTCTGGAGCTCCTTTTGTAGCTTGCTTCACCCCTCCGAGACGGCCCAGCGTGGTGGGCCTGGAAGCTCTCTTCCTCCCTGGCAACTGTACGATTCAGCTGCATCACCATCTTGGCTCTGCTTTCAAGGGAGAGTATAGCAGGAACACATGGATAGGAAAAGTTTTTGTTCCATAAACACCACTGAAGGAGTTTGTGAAGATCAATACAAACACGTTCTGACTAAAGCGCGTGTTTGGGTTTGGCTAGGATGTGTTCCCCCACCCCAAAAGGCTCACTGTTAGGGGCTAACGCCCAGGTGGTGGCAATGTTTTGGAAAATGCTGAAAACCTCAGGGACAAAGGTCTAGTGGGTAAAGTCATGGGGAGGGTGCGTGTGGTGTGTCCTTGGGGCACTGAGTACCTATTGACCTTTCCTGTCACCCTGCTGTGCTTCTCAGCCACCATGATGCAAGTCACCATCGTCCCTGCCATGATGAACTAAACCTTCTGAAACTGACAGCAAAGTAAATCTGTACACATACACATGGTCACACATAGTCACACTCACACACACATATGACTCACATACACATACACACATGCATACACATATACTTTCACATACACATGTACACTCACATGCACATACACATGCACACACCCTGCACACACACACATACATTCATGCACACAATCACACATATCCTGCACATACACACATATACACACATTCATGCACATACATACACACACATATTCATGCACATACACACACTCACATATCCACACAAGCATACTCTCATACACACACACACGCTGCCACACTCACATAAGTGTACACAGTTTAAAAACAAAAGAATGAAAGGTGAACTCCATTCTTTGGGCTGAACTGCCAGGCCTGAGCTGTCACAGAAGCCTGAACCCTGGCAAGGCCCACTCTTGAGGAAAATGAACCTACTGAAGACAAGTGTAAAACCATGTGTTCAAATTATGCTATTTCTAACTGGCGTAGAAACCCAGAAAACATTAAGCTTTCAGCATTGGCTGTTTTACATGCAAACAGGATAATAAGAGTTCCTACCAACAGGACTATCAGAAGGTCAAACACAGTAAGAGTTAACTTAGTGCCCAGCAGGGAAAGATGAATGTTCGGGTCATTTGAGGGCATAAAAAATTGTCTTAAATCAGATATCGAAACATCTAGTAGACAGGAGAAATTTAACTTCTACCAGTTCTCAGCTTAAGTCCCTTCTGGGGAGGGTGGTGGCCTGGGCAGTGTGGTTTCCTCTGCTGGATCATCATTACCAAAGCAGCCCTGAGTCCACCTTCCCTCTTCTCCTGGCCAGGCTTATGACCCGGTCAGAAGCAGAGAGCACGGTGAAGGAATGAGGACTTCCCAGAAGTCTTATTTTGTCTTACTTAAGTTTCCTTCTTTGGGGCTAACAGTGCTATGGGTTCTTCAGAGTCGTACCCCTAAACCTCCCCACCACCACCAGTTAGAAATATTAGACTCTAAAGAAAAGCACTTCTCTCTCACACTTGAGGTCTCCTGTCTCCTCTGGCACCATCCAGGAAAGACTGGAAAGAACCGGAGGTCTTGCAATGGTGGGTTGGGTATGAACCCCAAGAAATCTAGGTTACTAGGAACTATGAAAGTTGTTTCACTTCTCAGCCTCCCTGCAGTCCAAGGAGACTTAAGATACTCAGAATCGGCAGACCGTGGACTGTACTCAGACGGCCTCTTCCCAGGGACATGTGGTAGATTTAGTCCTGGGGATAGAGGCCGAGACCCCAGGCATCTGAGGCAAATGTTCTGTTACACGTTGTAGATGGGTAGATCCACGTATTTCTTTTCTTCATATAAATATCAGTCTTTAGGATGGAGCTAGCCCTGAGGCTAAGTTTCCTACTGGGAACGCCACCACAATTGCTTCAGATTGGTAGACAGGTTCTTAATTTTTTTCTTAGTCGAAGTTACCATAAACAGGTCAGAGACATGTTCTCCCAAGTTCCAGATCCACATACCCCAAGACAGAAAGTTCAGTACAAAATTATTCTCTCCAACTTTAAAAATGGAGGTATTTCCTGAACAATAGGATATGGGGGATGGGGAGGGTCTCTTGGACTCACCTTTGAAAAATGTGCCTCTGCTGCCCTCTGCTGGTCACTATAAAATACTGCATAAGGCAGATAAAATCACTAGGCTCTCCCAATAAACCACAAACACACACATGCACACGTGCACACGTGTATGCACACACACACACCACCTTCCCACATAACCTTCCGTAACTCAGTTGGCATGTTTTCTCCGTAATCACTCTGACTCAAATGAGCAAATATATTGAGGTTCTAATGTGTCCACAGATGTACTAAGTCAGGGTACAGCAGGGCAAAGAACAACACATAATTCCTATTCTCGAATATCAGTCTGATAATTTTCATGTTCCAATCTGTATGGTTCATATCTGTGAGTCCTGCGTCATGAATTCAGCCTATCATAGTGAAACCTCTGGAGAAAGACTGACTCTGTACTGAACAGGTCGACGTTTGTTTGTATTATTCCTTGTACAAGAGTCTAACAGCTTCATCAAACTGGGTGTTCTAAACAGTGTAGAGATGGCTCACAGCACACAGAATTCTGTCCGTGGATTATAAGCTGCTGAGAAGCCCCTGCTGAGTGAAGACAGAGTCCCTTCTCTGGTAAGCTGACATTCCAATAAAAGAATGAAGTGATAAACAATATCAAATTATTCTAGATAGCGGCAAGTGACAGCAGATGCAGGCGTGACCTGGGCACACCGCGGCTTAACCTTGCTCAGTGCTGTGACCCAGTCACGCCAAGGCTGGAGAGAAGGGTGCTGTGTGTCTAGTGGGTGTGCAGCAAAGAGGCACAAGGTGGGCTGCACTGCTGTGACCCCATGACCAGGGGAAAGCAGGGCAGAGGACAAGGTCAGAAGGGCACACACCTAAACTACCAACAAGTGTGGTACCAAAGGAAGGCACGCAGGAGGCCTGCGTTTGTCTGGCTGCATTCAGTATGAGCAAGTACTCGTGAGCCAAACACGGGAGCCATGTCCATCCTATGCAGCAAGAGAGGAAGGTGGAAACTTCTCAGAAAAAAATTCTAGTCAGTGAATGGGCCACTAGAGAGGAGAATTCTGCCTGCTTTTGGTTGGTTTCTGATGAAACCGGGATACATTTGTAATTGAGGGTGTAGAATTATCATACACTGTGTTTTCTTCCTCAAATCCAGTGTCCTGCAATGTGAGTCCTTAGATTACTCTGAAGCCACATGGTTCGAGAGACCAGTTGAAGGAGACATATTCTCTCACTATTTCCTAAGGCTGACTGCACCAACATTGAGTATAAGGTTGGAAGAAAGTGGGGTCTCTGAAGGGGAAGGGAAACCCAAGGAGCCCATGTAACATGGTTTTGTTGTTGTTGCTGTTGCTGTTGCTGTTGTTGTTATTGTTATTATTATTATTATTATTATTATTATTGTTATTATTATTATGTGCCTTTATGTGGACCGCCAGACACACCTGGGTAGCTCCTGAGCTGTGATCGCCTCTTGTCTGTAAGATTCCCAAGCCAAAGATTGGCTGCTTTGTCCTTGGCTACTAAGCTCCTTACCCATCATACACATAGTGAGAATTCAGAATAAATTCAATGGAACAACAGATATATACATCTAAGAAAAGGATCTGTAACATCAAGCTCATTTTGGGGGCATCTAAATGCAGCATTCCCTGTGCTAGAAGCTAGAAACAGAAAGGGGGTGAAGCACAGACCTTTCAGGGAAGCAAAGTTGGTAAATAAGTCTACCGCATGTCTGTGTCTACTCTGCTGCATGTTTGGACACGCTCTAACAAGCTAATCAGGGGTATGAGCCTCAGGAGTTCTTGCAAGAGGAAGAGGCTAGGGAACCCCGATGCTCACTCTCAACAGTGTGAGTCAGAGATGTTTCTTTGTTTGAATTCTGCCTTAGGCCCACAACACCTTTATACAGACAAAGTTCAAATTTCATATTGTCTTTATTATCTAGACCAGCGGTTCTCAGCCAGGAGTGATTCTGCCTCCTGGGACACTTGGCAATCTCATAATCTATTTCTGATTGTTGTTAACATCATACTCTACTCCAGGACCCGGTAAGGTAGAGGCCAAGATTACTGTTAAAGAGCCCACACTGCACAGCACAAGCCCTCACAACAAAGAATTATCCAGTCTAAAATATCCGTAATGCCAAGACTAAGAATCCCTGCTCCAGAATGAAGAACCAGAGAGAGTAGGCTCAATGGTTAAGAATTCATTCTGCTCTTACAGATTATCCAAGTTCAATTCCCAGGGCCAAGTTCAAGGTAGCAGCTCACAATCCCCAGAAATCCATCTTCAGGAGATTCAATGCCCTCTTCTGGCCCTTGTAGGTAGCTTCATCTCAGGCACACGTGCACACACATTTTTTTAAAGTCAGAAACACAAACAGACTGTTTACTCAAGGTCTCTCCGATAGGAACACTGTAACCATTCCATAAGTGCCTCAACCGTAGATCAATGAAATACAAATGCAACTTGTAATGAAACAGGTGAAGTTTCTTTCACACATACCCTTCAAATACATTAATCAGTTATAGTCCTTAATATTACATATTAAGTTCAGGTCTCAGGAAAACATTACTCAATTAGCATTCCATGCTGAAAAACATCATACTTAGCTCTAAACTGTGAGGTTTGGGTTTTTTGTTTTTTGGCTGTTTTTTTTTTTTTTTTTTTTTTTATAGCTTTCTGCTTATAACAAGGAGATGGTTTATCCCATCCTTCTGAGTTTACAATTGCACCAATCATATGTTCTGTGGCCTTCAGCGGGATACATGTGTTCCCTACAGGAAGTTTATAACTTGTAAGAGGAGTTTTATGCAGCATACAAATTGGGAGTATTACACGATTCCCTCTTGAGGATGCTGAGTTGTGCAAACAGCATCGCTTTATCTGACGTAGCGGCTTTGGATTGGTATGTGTACTCACCCCAGGGCTGTCTAGAATTATGGAACAGGGACATGACTGTCGTACCCCAGCTGCTGTGGAAAGCGACTGGAAAAAAAAAGATTTATGAGCATTTGGGTTAGACTGGAGCAAGGATGCAGAAGCTACACAGCAGGGAGCCTGGTGACTCTAAATTGTAGGCATTATGCAAAAAGAAAATGCAGACTGAGGTGTCGAGGGGGTCCTCCAGAAGCAATAGGGCACCTCTGCAAGTCTCTGAAGAATAAATTTAACAGTTATTAAAGAACACCACCCCGTTGCTGCAAACACTGAACTTTATGCCACCAGAAGGGATACTGGGATTTTCAGGAAAACATCTGTCATTTAATAGTGACAATGACCTCAGACTGACGAGCAATTGGAGTCCCAGCTGAGAAGAATGATTTAACCCTTTGTGGGCAGCCAGGCTGCTATTTGCAGTTATTGTTATGCCTGCTAAATGAAGATCTTTGACGCCAAAGGAGAAAGAGTATTAGTAACTAGGATTAAATGATGCCTTGATTTTGTTAGTTTGGACCAAAAGCTTACACAGACCTTGGGAAGAAAGTATATACAAGATAACCATCAAAGTAGGCTATGAAAACTCAAGACTAACCCAACTGTCTTCAGCAGTACGGCCACAAGTAAGAAGCCATGCCCCTGTGTGGAACCTAATGTAAAGGCCACACAGAGAGACATGAAAGGGGAGAGGGATGAAGGGAGACTGTCTGGAAAGAGAAAAGGACTTAGTGGAGAGGAGGGGAAATGAGAGGGTAACTGGATGCGTAGGATTAAAATACATTAAATGCATGTATAAAATATCATAATGAAACCAATCCTCGTGTATAATTAATATATGCCATAAAAACATTTTTAAAACTAATTCAAAGTAAGAAATATTTAAATCCAAATGTCAATATTAACTCTACATATAGATTTACCAGGCCAACATTTGATAAAAAACCAAGTAATTCTGACTTCAGGTAACGTAGGAAAAGCGAAGCAGCCAGTGCCTCTCAAGTGAGCGCACTTGTCCTGTAGAGCAATCCTGTGAGGGAAGCCAATGTTGCCTTCACCTTACAGGTGAGAAATTAAGGCGTTTGCTTAAAGGCCTGTCCTGAGCTGAGAGAAAAACCATACACTGCAATGCCAGGTACGGCAGGAATGGAAGGTCTGCGAATCCCCAAACCAATAAATCATCACTCAGTGCCATCATAAGGAATCCTGTTACCACTTCTCAGAGAAGGATGGCTATTACTGATCATGAACTCCTCAGGCACCAGGACCACACATCCGATCACGCACTCAGTAATACCACAACATCCCAGGGACAAAGCCAACTTTACACACTCCCAAACCAGTTCAGCATCTTCCTCCTAACCCTTCAGTTCTGTTCCTCTTACCTCAAGGAACGGTATCAGACATCTATCTTGTGTTTAGAAATAATCAAAAAATATATGAGGGGTCATATGAGGAAATATGCAAAAACTGTTAGAAATGTCATATCTAAGTCATGGAATTCTCTTTTATTTTACAATTATATTTCTGTTTTCAATATTTTTAAACATTTACACAGTAACAGAGTATTATATCCTGCCTTAGGGTTTCTATTGCTATGAAGAAACACTATGAGCAAAAGCAAGTTGGGCAGGAAAGGGTTTATTTGACTTACAGTTCCATAGCACCGTTCATCACTGAAGGAAGTCAGGAGAAGAACTCAGATAGGATAGGAACCTGGAGGCAGGAGCTCATGCAGAGACCATACAGGGTACTGCTTACTGATTTGTCCCCCGTGACTTGCTCAGCCTGACTGCTTATAGAACTCAGGCCCACAGCCTAGAGGTGGAACCACCCACCGTGGGCTGGGCCCTCCCCCATCAATCACTAAATGAGCAAATGCCCTCATGGAGGCATTTCCTCTACTGAGGCTCCTTCTTCTCTGATGACTCTAGCTTGTGTCAGGTTGACATATAAAACTGACCAGTACATATCCTTTCATAATAAAACCAAAAATAATAGGTTGGGGGGAAAAATTTCCCCATCCAAATGTGCATTCCCTCCTTAGGAGTGCACACATTTGCTTATCCTTGCAGACATCTTCCCTGGGAATAAACTCTCTTCACAGGCTGTTACACAAAGAGCTTGGACTCTGTGTATTTACACACATGCAGAGACTTCCAAATGTGAGTCTAATATGTAATGCAACTTGCTTCTTTTTCTCTCCCAAATCAGCATATGTAGGCTGTTCATGATGGCCACAGAGCATGCACCTGTGGTACTTGTCCCATAACTCAACTATTACTCTTACAGACGAGTACACAGGTTTTCCTTTTATTTATTTATTTATTTATTTATTTATTTATTTATTTATTCATTCATTCATTTATTCATTTATTTACTTATTTTTGTCACTACCAGGAACGCCCTGAAAGCCAGCTTCACAGACCTAAGCAGTTCCCCCCACATTTGGTCATTTCTGATGCTGGGAAGCATCCTGCCACTGGTTATGAGGTAATTTGCTTTATGAAAACTTTCCAGACATCCTCCTGTAAGAACAAAAGCAGCACTGGCTTCGTTACAGCCGCAGTACATTTTAGAAGCAATTGATTCTCCTTCACTAGAACTTCGGACATGACCACTTCAGCAAATGTGTGGCTGTTTAAAGACACAACCGCTGGTTGGTGAGCATATACCTTAGGTTTTGCTATGAATATCCAAATTGCCCACTACATCTTAGGAAGGACATTTCTTCACCAACAAAGGCCATGGCAAATCTTTGGGTTAACTGGAGTCATTGACTTCCTGCACTTTTGTCACGGGCATGCACTTAAACGGGCATTCCATCTGTTACGCTTCCGTTCTGCGATGGCTTCTTTCGCTCCCACCCCCACCACCCTCAGGCTAAACTCACACTCAGAGACTAGGCTTACACTCATATTCCTCTGGTCCTCGGCATCTCAAAATGCTAGGTTTACAGCTGTAGACCACACTGCTCAGGTTTGGTGGGGTTTTGTTGTTTGTGGTGTTTGTTTACTCATTTTTTACTTATTTTATGTACCAAATATGTCACAACTTAAGACTTCTGGGATGAGTATCTTAAGAGTCTTTATTTCAAAACTAGAATTTTTTACCTTATTTTAATACTTGTCTACCCCTCAATGTACTTGAGATGTATGTGCACTGTGATATTGGCATGTCTCTTCCCGTGTCTCTAGCTCCTCTCTAGGTTATCTTCTACAAATGCTGTATGTCTAAGTTCTCACTGTACTGTTTTCTAGTATGAAATCAAGCTGCCTTGTTCTCACTTTGTAAACCGTTACTACTGCGATGTTCTTTTCCATCTCAGTCTAAAACCTCTTCAAAATTGTTGCAGAGGTTTTATGTTTGGAAGGGTATATGCTTGTATCCATGACTTCCTTCAAATCTCAGACGTCCAGAGACATTTTATTTTAAAACAACCAATTTACGGCAAGATGACTCAGTGGGTAAAAGTACCTGCTTCCAAACTCAACAACCTGAGTTAGATTCCCAAGACCCACATGGTAGAAGAAAACCTGATGTAGGTATCTGATCACACTGTGAACCCCAAGATTGTGTTGTTTACTTGGAAAAACCTGTTTCTACTTGTGGTGCCTTAGCCACACCTTTAATCCCTCTGGCTGGAACAGGACATGCCCTTAGTACACACCTTTAATCCCAAACAAGGTGAGATTAGTTGGTAGAAGGAAGAAGGGGTGTCTGAAATCGATGTCTAATTGAGGAGCAAAATTATGAATCAGAGAAAGATTTGACAGGAGTCAGAGATAGGATGTGTCCAACTCTCACAAGAACAGCACAGGAAAGGCAAATAATTAAAAGCAGCACAGGGAGAGAGAGCTGAGTTCAGTGCAGGGGAGCTGAGTCAGAGCTGAGGGGCAGTGCAGGGGAGCTGAGTCAGAGCTGAGGGGCAGTGCAGAAGTGCTGAGTTTGTGGCAGCTCAGTTCAGGGAGTTCAGAGGCAGTTTTTACCTGGAGACAGGTTGCAGAGAGAACAGGCTAAACAAAGGTGAAGACAGAATGAGCCAGGGAATGAGAAGGAGCCAGAAGATTAAAGCAGATTGCCAGAGTTAGTCTGAGGCCAAGCAGAGCAATTCAGTCAGAAGCTGAGAGAAGTTTGAATCTACCATCTTAGAGAGAAGTTTGAGCTAGAACAACTGAGTTTAACCAGCCAACCAGAGTTCAGAAAAAACTAGAAAGGGTGAGCTGTTTCAGCAGTAGGTCTTCAAGATGACATTTATGTCAGACGAAAAAAAGTTACTTTTACAGAGCATGGAGACAGATCTCTGCGGCTTGCAGGCTACCAGCCTAGTTCCAGCTTCAGTAAGAGACCCTCTCAAGGGAAAAAGGAAAAGCACAATACAGCAGGTATCACCCACAGACACATGCACCCACATATACAGTACCCATACCCGTGCACACACACATAATACTCACATACACACTTCAGCAAATGCCCATGCACTCAGTGACTTAGTGTTTTATTACCTAAGTCGTCCATCCAATGCCTTAAAATTTTGAGATCAGTTTCATTAGAGAAAAGGTTGGCATCCTGACGATTTAAGGAATATAACTCGGTGCTAAGAGGCTAGCGATTTGTGCAGCACTGCTTTTCAGTTGCACAGACTACTTTATAATGATGACTTAAAATAGTCCAGTCTCCTGTCCTCTTGGTTAATATGTAGGTAATTTTGGTTTTTTAAAGAAAAGTGAGAGAGTGAAGGAGAAACAATTATTTTTTTTAAAAAAACAGAAGGCTTGATTCTTGGTTCTCCAGGCAAAACAGACATGACAAAAGAACACAAATTATTTGTATTAAATTGTATTTTCAGGAAGATTCCAAGGTTTGACATAGGCACAGAGAAAAGAACAAACTAAAGCTAGTATAAACAAGGCCAGCTACAGACTGACCTCTGAATGTGTTAGAAAATATACAATAGTCACACTTTTTAAAAATATGACTGAGGAAAATGTTTTAATTCAAGTCTTCTCAATCACTTGAAATACTTGTGAGCTAAACTCATACATTAAGGCAGATATTGATTTTTAAATACTCATTTAATTGATGAAATGTTTAAATTGCAATCAAAGGAGAAAGTTCTTGTTTAAAAACAAAAGAAAACATTTTATTACTACAAAGGGAACTGTACACAAAATCCTTTAAGCCATCTTAATGCTAACTGCTATTCAATGTAAAAAAATTACTCAAATCAGGACAAAATACTTGTCCAACCAATCTAGAGTAAGTATTCAAAAACTGAATGCACACTAAAGGTTCACACCCAAGAGCAGCATTTAAGTTCAAATGATTACAACGGGCAGAGGAGCAACGCACAGCTAGAACCCTCAACACCAGTAAGGTAATAGAAACTAAGCTTAAAAATCATACAAACAATTTATCATATCTAAGTTTGGTATCTAGAAAAACTAAACTGAAATCATCTTAACTTCATTTTATTAAACAAGTGCCAAACATTTAAAAATTATATAAAACAAACTTTAACATGTGGAATGCATGCAACATGGTGTCAGCTCATATCATAAGCTATTCAGCATCTTCCATTTTCTACGGTGGCAGCCAGTAAGGCCCCTGTGAAGTGTGTGTCTACATCTGGCTGTGCTCACACTGCTCAGTGGCACAGGCCTGGGCAGCACAATCCTCTGTCCCCTCCTCCTCCTCTACCTCTTCCACCTCCTCCTCCTCTGCCTCCACCTCTGCCTCCCCTGCTTCCTCTGTTTCTCCCACTGCAGCAGCTTCCCCTGCTGCTGCTGTGTTCTCCTCTCCCTCCACATCCCCTTCTTCCTCCACAGATCCAGTTTCTCCCCCTTCCTCTCCTTCTTCTTCCTCCTCCTCCTCCTCATCCTCTTCTTCGATGGGTTCATCAATCTTCTCTTCATCCTCTTCATCTCCTTCTATCTGCTGATCCTGAGCATGGTCTTGAATTTCAAAAGGATTCTCTCCCTAAACAAGACAAACGGCTTTTACACTCAACACATTGGTTTTTCTATGACTGATACTTGCTGTATCTTAGGAAAAAAACAGTATTTAAAGTTCATTTTACTTATGACAAATTTATTAAATATTTTAAGTATCTACTTCATTCCAAGTGAGTATATTAACTTATTAGTTATATTCCTTAAATTAGAGCACCTTTTAAAAAGCCAAAGATTTTAACTAAATTTCTAAAATCCTATATAAAATACAAGTAGAAATATGTTTTTGATACAAGAAAACAGCTGATGCAGCTCATCTACTTAACAATGCAGCTACTCACTGGCTTCTGGCCTGGGTCTCCTAGGAGCTCAATGAGAACCGTAAGTGCCCTGGCTTTAGCCACTAGACACCATGCTTTGTACTTATACTTGCAAAAATTAGAGAAACCTATTTTTGGCAAACATTCAAAGGTACGATTTTTTCCTCTTATTACTTTTATCCCGTGTGTGTATACATAGGCACCATGCACATGCCTACATGTGGAGGTCAGATAACCATCAGCTGTTTCTTCTTCCCAAACCCAAGGATTGAATTCTGGCCACTGGGGTTAGTAGCAAGTGCCTTTATCTGACTGAGCCACATCAGCAGCCCTGTATTTTATCTTAGTAATTACTTATCTAGATTAAGTCTCATATAAAATGGACATGCTAGAAGACTATATTAATGTGGGAAACAAAGAGGCAGTGAAGCTTATTAAGATTCTATTAAGGCTGGTGCTACTTTAAGATGGATCAGACAGAAACCTGTAGGATGAAGTGGAATCATGAGTGCCTGGGTAGTGCAGTATAATGATTCAGTCTCCACCCAGAAGAAAGGGGGTGGACCCCAATGAAGACTATTCTAATAAGAATCCACCGATAAGAAGACTCTGAAAGATGTGGGCCATCAGAACAGAATCTGTATGTTATCATGGGGAGAAGAGAAGTAGTGGGGCTCACTGCATACAATTAGAATGTGAGATATACAAATGTTTAATATCGTCCATAAATAAATCTTCAGTCCATACAGAAGAGTGGCCAAAGTAAAATATTTACATGAATGGATTTCCATGAATGTCAGCACTGAGCTGACACTGGGCGCAGAGTCCCACAAGGCACAGCCTAAGGTGGGCATCAGGAGTAAGTCAGTGCTAGAAGCAGCCTACAAGCAGCCATGGGCAGGAGAGAGAGAAAGAATGCTCAGAGCAAACAGCATCTGCCAAAAGTGGAAGTTTAAAGAAAAAGTGATAAATGACCAGTGTCAAACAATAGAACAGATAAAAGTAAAAAGGGATTGAAAAATCATTAGAGTCCATCACTACTAAGATAAAGATGACAATCCTGATGTCATGCCTCGAGAGCTGTGCATCATGATTTTTAAGGCCAGTTAGGCTAGGCTAGCTCAGCAGAGAGCTCAGGGATGCCCCTATCTCTAGCCCCAAGCACTGACATAGGAAACATGCAGCCCATGTCCAAGTTCCTCTTAAGTGGGTTCGGAGGGTCACACTCCTGTCCTTACACTTGCACAGCTAGTCCTTTACCGAATGAGCTAACTCTCAAGCGCCAAGATGTTAATTTTTAAAGCAGTAAGTGTGACAACTGGATCACTGATAATCTTAACAACAGTTTTAAGTCCGATGTAAGTGGAGCTAGAGCAATAGCAGCTGTCCAAGAGCATGTCTCTACAATTCATTTCCTCTAAGTTCACAAACAGCACTCGCTTGGTCCCACACAAGTGAAAGCTGTCAAGTCCTGGAGCCCTTTCTCAAAATACAAACTTCTCGTCAACCTCAGACCTTCTGAATCAAAACTACCACAAAGAAGCCTGACAAGAATCCCTTGAGGATCGGGCAGTGGTAGTGCACACCTTTGATCCCAGGACTCAGGAAGCAGAGGCACGTGGACCTCTGTGAGTCTGATGGCAGCCGGGTCTACAGAGTGAGTTCCAGGATAGCCAGGGCTACACAGAGAAACCCTAACTTGGGAGGGAGGGAGGGAGGGAGGGGGGAGGGAGGGAGGGAGGGAGGGAGGAAGAGAGGGAAAGAGAGAGAAAAGGGGGGGGAGAAAAAAAAATTTTAGAATACTAATCTGAAAAGTTTGAGAATTAATCCAGAGGGTCTTATCTTCATAAGGCCTGAAAAGTTGCCTATTTAACCACACCTTTAAAAAAGATCCTGATTCTACTCTTCCAGGTGAGAAGTCTTCAGTTACAGCAAATAACAGGAATTGAAGAGCCCAACACAGGGCAAGCTGTCTTCTGAAGTATGGTAAGAAAAGGCAGTAAAAACAGGGAGAGCCAGAGTCCAGGAACAATCAGGGAACTGGTGAGCACTGTCTGTCTAGAGAAAACACTGATAACGGTAGGGAATCAGATCCAAGTAAGGACATAAGAATGATCAAACAGAACACGGATGAGGAGAAAATAATTGAATATACATAAATCTAAAGGAGAAACCCTTTGTTTTCCTAGTGCAAAAAACATGCATGTGGGGAGAGCAAGGATGGACTCTGGGCTAAGTGAAGAAGGGACGAGCTGAAGCAGTAACTATGGAAGACAGAAGCCAACCAACCAAACTGAGGGCTGGGGAAACACCTCACTCATGAAGCATTTGCCACATAAACAGAGACCACAGTGTGAGCCTCAGAGCCCAAATTAAAAGTCAGGCCTGGTGGCATAGGCTTGTTTATCCCAGAGTTGAGGAGGCAGAAACAGCTGGGTGGCCAGCAGCTTCACTAAGTACGCAAGCCCCAGGCCAATCACAGACCCTATGTCAAAAGCAAGGTGCACAGCTCCTGAGGTGACATACTCAGTTTTCCTCCAGTCTGCACACACACACATACACCACCACAGGAGGCATTTACAAACTTACCACATGTGACTAAGACTAACATCCTGATCCTCTAACACACACTGATTAGAGCTAGAAGGGGAAGGAGACAGGAAGGAGACAGTGAGAGGAATCCTTCCCCTTCTGTGCTTGCGCCTGTTTTAGTGTCAAGTTAGGACTCACACACATACTTATACAACGTATCCTAAACAGCTTCTGTCCAGTCTCACCTTAACGAAGCGCTCATACCGCGCCTTCACGATCGGGTTGTTTAAGATGCTTGTAGCAGTCAGCACACTCTCCCTCTTTATCTGCTCCTTATAAGCCTGTTTGGACAACAGACCACAGTGAGGTTCTAGAAAGCCATGGCATGGAAAGTTTAGAGACTTAAAGTGGTATTTTATACCCAAATTCCTACATATAAATGATTCTTACAACACATTAAGCTATGAACAATGACAGCCATTGTACTTATAATCTAACTCATACATGGACTGAGACCATGAACTGGCTTTCATAAGCCAGCAACAATACAGCACTCCCAAGTGTAAGTCTTTTACTCCGCACTTTATCAAAACATCCAACATAATCAGTCTTCTTCAAGGCTTCTAAGTTATCACAAAAAGTACTATACAGAGGAGACAAGGTAATAATATGAAGTGTCTACCAGCTGGACATCATAGCTCAAAGTGTACAAAAGAATATGAAGTGAAATTCACATCATTACAAAACAGAGACTCAAGTCTCAAGTCTCCTCTATTTAGTCATTAATTTTTAAATCTTCAAATCCATTTTACAAGTGAACTCATTTTTCACAATGTAAGTACTCATGTTTTCTGAAGTCAAGTCAACAGATAAGGCCCAGTATAAAGAAAACCAGCACGTCCTGATGAACAAGCCGCTACACGCGGCTGAAGGCAATCCTGTTCAGAAGTCACAAGAGATAACAAATGCTAACACTAGTTGGAAATGTGCTTTCCCAAACAGAAAAACAGGCCAGTCGTTATGAAATTTTCCTTTCCTTTTTGTTAAAACACACACATATTCACAAAACCATTTTGTAGCCAACTTAAAAATAACAAAAGTAAAAACAAAAACTGCTTTTCAGGTGTCATGTCCTAATGCTCACTATTACAGGCACCGTTTATTAGGAATTACATGTTAGTTAACTGACCCTAAACAAGCACAGGAGAAGGATTCCAGCTTCATCCAACAGATAAGCAAAGTTGGATACGGAACTTCTTTACCACTAGGATTCTATCCCAGAAAGCCTTGCTCCCGGTCCATGATCCTAACTGTGATATGACCCTGCCTCTAAGCTGACACACAGCTAGCTGTTCATACTCAAGACAGCACAGAATGTCTGAAACAACGGCCAAAGGAAAATTTAAGAACTGGTAGAAAATTCAACAACTGTATAGATCCAGACTTACCTGCTTCCCTTTGCCATGGTCAGGAGACTTTAGGTGCAGCTGAACTGAGCTGTGTAAAGCAGGGATGTACACGCTACAAGCACTACAGTGAACAGTCTCCACTTTCATCATGTGGTCGTCCGCAGTAACACCTACAAACAACTTTATTAGGGAAGAACGGCCCGCACAGCCTCACTGCTGACAGACCACGCTCTCCCTGGTTTCCATCATCATTTTTAATCCTTACAGCAAAGGATCTGAGCATGCAGGTGTGTGTCAAGCTCTGCACGCCTCATGTCTACACATGTAGGGGTTGTCAGATCCTCCTACAAGTGGAGTTGAAGATGGTTGTACATTAGCTCATGTACGTTTTCTTAACTGCTGAGCCATCTCTCCGGCACCACGTCACACACTCTCATCGTCACTCATAAGTCACTCATGCTCACAGCTTTTAGTCCACCTCCTCAAAAAAAAAATAACAACAACAACAACAAAATAACATCCACAGCTGAATGGACGTTATTTTAGTAAAGTAAGAATTTCATTATTATGTACATTGAGTGGGCAGAAAAGGCAAAAAAGATGCTACAAGGAACAAAACCATTCATTCTCAACCTACAGAATGACCACTCAAAGAATCTTGAGCTGACTATGTAGCTCACTGGTAGAGCCCTTGCCTAGCTCTTATTACAAAGTGGAGTGGTTTGGGTGACAATGTCCCACACAGGTTCTGGGATTTAACAACTGGGATCCATGTGGTGGTGCCCTCTAGGGAGGCTTCACCTTGTTAAAGGATAAATGTCAAATCCGCGCTGGGTTTGGAATGCTTACACCCTGCTTTGGTCTGTCTCCTGCTTGGGTTTGTGGTACAAGAGGTGAGCTCTCAGCCTCCTCTCCCTGACACCAAGCCTCCCTCCCACTGCCAAGCTTTCTATGTACCATGCCAAGGGACTGTAGCCTTACACTGTACAAGATGAAGGACCACTAATTTCCTGAAATTATGTAATCACATAATAGAATTCAAAGAAAAAAGAGAGAGAGAGAGAGAAAGAGGGAGGGAGGGGGAGAAAAAAGAGAGAGACAGAGAGAGAGGGAGAGAGAGAGAGAATAACTGAAAGGAAACAACAGAAAAAGTACTCTAACTACTCAGAGACCAGGTGAAGATTTGAACACATGCAGCATGATTTTAGATTTACTTCACACAGATGCCTATGTAACACGTAGGTGCCACTGGGGTCATTAGAGGGTGCTGGATCCCCCAGAATGAGAGCTATGAATGTTAGGAGTGACCATGTTGGTCCTGGTAGTCAAATCTGGGTCCTTGGCAAGACTAACAAGTCTTCTCAACCGCTGAGTCATCACTCCATCCCCTCAAATGCAACATTTAAAGGAGGGGTAAATAGATTTGTTCACCATGTAAAAAATCCAACTACAGGAAACCATGCTGCACATGAACGGAAGGAACTTTTGATAACTCCTTCTACTTTGGTGGATGGTAGAGCTATTGTTCAAGAAAAATAAAGTACTTTGAGTTTTTGTTTCCTTATTTAAAGACTGGCAAAGACAATGACAGAGTTTGGAGACATGCTGTTTTATCTTGATTTATTTTCATTATCTTTTAATTTTTTTGCATCTCTGTGTCTGTGTGGGTAGTGCTGGTGCCCAAGGAGGCCAGAATGTCAGACCCTCCAGGAGCTGGAGTTACAGGGAGTAGTGAGTCACCAGACAATGGTGCTGGGAACCAAAGCAGGCGCCTTGAAACAGTGCATGCTCTTAACCTTGATCATCTCTCCAGGCCCAAATGTTGAAAAGATGGCAGCAGGCAAATGAATGAAACAAGATTTCAGAAAACAGATCTGTGCTAGACCTACAGATATAATTTCCATAACATGTTAATTTAAGCTCTGTATGTAAATTAGTTCATCTGAAGGAAACATAAAGGAAGATAATAATGAAAACAATGACTGTTGAAGTCCAAAGACTAAAAGCAGATCAAGGGGATTAAGAGAACACTGGGACAGTAAAAGGTGAGGGAAGCCAGGCGGTGGTGGCGCACACCTTTAATCCCAGCAGTTGGGAGGCAGAGGCAGGCGGATTTCTGAGTTCAAGACCAGCCTGGTCTACAGAGTGAGTTCCAGGACAGCCAGGGCTACACAGAGAAACCCTGTCTCGAAAAACCAAAAAAAAAGGGGTGAGGGGAAAACAAATTCACAGACAACAGAGTGGGTGGAAAATGCTATTGAAGATGTTTTAAAAAACAATAACCATCATTTTGCGTTGAGCTCACACCTATAATCCTAGCACTGAGGAGGCAGAATTGCTGCAAGGTCAAGGTGAGGGGCTATGCGAGGGGCTATGCAATATAAGACCATATCTCAAAACAAAATATGGGCCGGCTTTCTGTCCAAGTAGTCTCAGCAGCTAATGAGAGTTGAAGCTGTTTATTAAGTGTATCTGCGAGAGCTAAAGGACGAGGTGTCAGGTGGATAAGAGTTAAAAACGCATGTGCATTGGGTTAGAGCTATATAATGCTCAGCAGTGGAGCTGTGGCATACAGAATGCTACTTATAGAATGATTGTTTACAGATAAAAAGACAAGTTATGCTAGAATTATGCTTTTGTTGGTTTTTTGGTTTTATTTTTTAAATATGAATAGGCTTACTTATATAGGCTTCAGTAATGGAATCAAAAAGAAGGAAAGACTGAAAAAAGTTAATGATCTGAATTTCAGAGAGAAATAACAGAACTGGAGCAAAGGCTCAGAGATTAAGAATCAAAACTGCTCTTGCAGAGGACCTGCGTCTGATTTTCAAAGCCCACATTGGGGGTCTGGGTGACTCCGGTCTAGGGTACAGAAAGCCACTTCTAGCGTCCTTGGGCACTGCAATCATGAACAGTACTCCCACCCGTATGATTTTTTAAAAAACTTAATTCTAAAAATAAAAAATTAAAAAAAGAAAAACAGCAGGAAAATTAAAGACAAATCCTTCATCTAAAGCAATGCTCCTCAACTTGTGGGTTGTGACCCCTTTGGGGGTTGCACAGATATCCTACATGTTAGATATTTACATTACAACTCATAACAGCAGCAAAGCTACAGTTATTAAGTAGCAACCAACTGGTTCTCAAACCTTCCTAATACTGTGACTCTTTAATACAGTTCCTCATGTTGTGGTGACCCACAACCATAAAATTATTTCATGTTATAATTTTGCTACTGTTAATATGTTTTTGCAGACAGAGGTTTGACAAAGTCAAGTCCCACAGGTTGAGAACCTCTAATCTACACTGAAGACAAACAGGTAACTAACTATAAGCAATAATAAACACGCAAGCTAGAAACAAGAAGTTAGGAAGTCTACGCTTGATACGCTACAGCAAGTATGACTGTGAATTTATCAGTCTTGAGGTTTTCAGGTTATGATACATAAAATATAAACATAAATTTATAAAAACAACTTGCCTAAATACTCACCTTCCATAATATCTTTTTCAATTATTTTGTAAGCTTCTGGGTGATTAAGTGTCTGTTGCTTACGAATAGATGCTTTTTTAAATTTATTCACCATACATTCCTAGAAATAAACAGAAAAAATGCAGACTCTTCAAGGAGCACCTACTGTATGCTCACCCTACGGGGAACACCATCACTGACAGGCATTGCTGCTCTGTAAGAACAAGAAACCCACAATTTACTTGACGAGATTATCATGAAACACTAGAAAACTGCTTCACTTTTCACAATGTCTTCTAGGCATCTGGAGTGAGAAATCAGAGGCTGGATGGTAACCTTCTCAGGTAAGTGGGTGAATCATAACTGACAGATAGAAACCTATTATGGGGAATTACAGCAAAAAAAAAAATTTAATCTAATCAGAGGACATAATTCTGCTAGATATAGAGGTCTGAGTGAATACTGTATTTTTAACTTTCTACCAGGTCAAATTAGCTTTGTGCAATTAGCAGTTCAGCTCAAACTTCCTCTTTTAGCATTTCTGACAGAAAGCACTGTTTGCTTTTTCAAGTCCCACAGTATTTCTGCAGTCTTGGCATTTCTACCTAAATAAAACTATCTGTGAACCCTTGAACATGTTTTATTTCCAATTATAGTCGGCTCATTAAGAGTAATGCTAATGGTCTTCAAAATAATCTATTAAATTGAGAACCACACAGAAAATACAAAGACACCAAACAGACGCCATTCTTCCCTGGCACTTAAGTTCTGACCCTGCTGTCTAGTGACATGGTCATTTAGCTTCTATGGACATGAGTTCATCTGAGATGAAGGATTAATATACCAAGCATATTTCCAGGTACACAGTGGATTCTGCAGGAATGACACATGAATCTGAATCAGTGAATAGCTAAAGGAATTCTTCTTCCTGACAACTTTTTCAGAAATAACTATGAGAAATGAGTTCTCAAGTTAAAAATCCAAATTCTAATATGAAATTCATATCTATCTAATTTTAACAAGTTTCCTTAAATGAGTAATTATCAGTTTTTTAGAAATATAAACAGGTGAGAGAGAAATTGTAAAAAGTGATCAAATAAATGTAGATTAAACAAAATGTTTCCCATTTCAAAAAAAAAAAAAAAAATCTACTTACATGTAAAAACTCCATAACTACTTTATCAAATTTGGTTTGTTTCTGAATATGATCTAATGTTTCCTGGTGTGAAGGACTTTCCAAGTGCAGTTCAATATCCTTTTCTTCAAAGGTGCGAAATTTACAAAATGAACATGTGAATGCCATTCTATAAAGAAAAGAAATTTTCTTTAAATATTACCTTATTTGTTTAGAGCCTCTAAAAACAGTTTTGTTTTTTTGGTTTTTCGAGACAGGGTTTCTCTGTGTAACCCTGGCTGTCCTGGAACTCACTCTGTAGATCAGGCTGGTCTTGAACTCAGAAATCCGCCTGCCTCTGCCTCCCAAGTGCTGGGATTAAAGGCGTGCGCCACCACCGCCCAGCTAAAAACAGTTTTATTAGTTGAAATTATTCTCTTTCTAAATTGAGGTAGAAGGGAAAAATAGTATTTAAGTTCCTATTCAAACAGCACAGCTACTGAAGTACTTTGTATTTTAAGTTTCTGCTATAAAAAAATCTAAGGACCAAAAAGGTGATAACCTCAAGCCTGGGCCATTGAAAAACTACAATAAATGTAAAGAAACATTGAGCTCCAAAACCCCCAAAACAGATGTTTTGGCCACTCACAAGTTTCTAACCATTTAAAACCACTTCTAAAGGCAGATAGAGAGAAACTAGTAATCATTCAACTCCACAAAGCTCTGGGATGTAGAACAGTTATGTCAAGAGGACTAACAAGCCTAGAACGCACAAATATACATTATTTAAAATTTGAAAATCCATCCAGAATGAATTCCTCCACAACTTTCCTACTTTCTTTGTATGCTGTTATTTCTTTTTTCTTAAATTATGACAACAGCCTCCTGACTGGGATCTTTTTGCACTGCTATTAGAGCTAATTGAGCTAACTGCTCAGTTCATATCGTTATCTCTGTGATCGTGAGCAAGTTATTTCTCTGGCTTCAGTCTTCACAGAGGTGACACATAAACCCCTTAAGATGGCTCCTGTCACAGTCATTCAGTAATTAGTGCTACTTCCTACAACAGGTTACTGCTTAAATGCATCACTGACTCCTTAATACTCAAATGGGTGAGGGTGAGAGCTGCAGGGGGCTCAGCGGTTAAGAGCACTGACTGCTCTTCCAGAGGTCCTGAGTTCAATTCCCAGCAACCACATGGTGGTTCACAATCATCTGTAATGGGATCTGATGCCCTCTTCTGGTGTGTCTAAGGACAGCTATAGTGTATTCATATATAAAATAAATATTAAGAAACAACAACAACAAAAAAACCCCAACCAACCTCAAATGCTTTCAGATGCTACTCTCTCCTCTTTTTATCTGTACCCAAGAATCTCTTAGCAATATATAGTACACCCTATGTCTTTACTCGACATTTTAATTATGTTACATTGTTAAATCATTACTTCCTTCTAATCCAGTTTTCTACCACCATATAATCAGTTAAATGCCTACGTGTTTGCCTTTACCTTAAGGCAAGCAATCTACCTGGTCGCCTCTCCAATTCTTGCAGTTCTACTATTCTATCAGTTCAAACAACACCTTCATCACGTTGCCTCCTAGAATCTACTGCCAGTGATTCAAAAATTATTCTAATAAGACTGACTACTTCCTATCTCTCTTTTGGCACTTTTCCAGCATATACTGCTGGGTCTCACCCCAGGCTCCCCTAAGTAGTACACACAGTTTCCTCTTCACCATAGTGAAAACATTCAAATGTCAAGGAACCTATCCAAACGTAGTCATTTACCATCAACCTCAAACCTCCTAACAAAGTAAAACCGCTCTGGTTAAACTTCTGTACAGGTGGCTGTAGATGTAACTCACTAGTACTGCATGTCTGTAATACGTGTTAGGCCCTGGTTTAGTCATAAGTATTTCTGCAATATGTGTTAGGTTCTGGTTTAATCATAAGTATTGTTTTTAAAGTCTAAAACACTGTAGGATTTTTTTTTTAAGATTCATATTCTATAAAATGACAATTCAATTGAATTGCCAGGCTTAAAGCTATAGAGGAAAAAAATGAAAAACATAATCCTTTCATTTTTTCCTAATTGCAAAATTCATTCTACTAACAGTTATATCAAATTCAAATCTATTTTCAAATTTCAATGGGAAAAGTATTCAGAATAATTAAATACAAATTTTAATTTTATAATAAATAATCATACTTAAGATTTCTATATATTTAACACTGTTTAATTAATTTCAACACTAAAGTATAATATAACTATTATTTACGCCAAATGGAATTTAAAGAACTATGGAGCAGTGGAGAAACAAAACCAAATGGTCCTGTTAAAACTCCAACTCCACCAACCCAGACAGATCCTTCACCAGGGTCTGGTTCAGCAAGTCTCTCTGACCTTACCCATTCACCCTTTTTCCCCAATCCTTCAGACATATCCCAGACCTCACACCTAATGCCCTGGCCTAGGTTTCTGCCAAAATACTGTCTACCTACCTGTCAACCCACCCATTCCTCCCACGCTACATCTAACCTTTGCACAGAGCCTGACCCAATGCCCACCTTCCAGGCTTGGACCATATCTTGTCCACCAACCCAGTCCACCTCTCTTCATTCCACCCTTTAGTTCCAAGCCACCTGCACATTCTCTTCTGCCCCAACCCATTTGTATCAGACTGAGAGCTAACAAAACAACTCCACATGCTAGATCTCATCAGAAAAAATACAAACAATATGAAAGAACAAGGCAGCATCTTCTGTCCAATCCTACCACTTCTGTAGAAATGTTTGCCAATAAAAAATTACCTAAATGAAACTGAGGACACAGAATTCAAAAGAAAAATAATAAACTTCACCAAAGAATTCAAGAAGTTTAAAAACACAAAAAAATCTCAATGAAATTAAGGAAACAGAACTTAAGGAGAATAAATTCCTAAGTGATACCTGAGAGAACACAAACCAGGCTGAAGGAAATGATAAACACAGGCCTGGGCTTAAGAATGGGACTCCATGAGGAGACAGAAACACTGCGGACTCAAGCTGAGACAGACAGGGAGAGTCCAGTAACTCAGCTAGAGCCCACAGGAACCCTGATAAGAGAGAATCAAACCTAAGATAGGATACAGAGAAGAGGAGAGGACCTAGACCAAAAAAATCAAACATATAAAAATTAAAAAACAAAAACCATAGGAAAGAAACATACAGGAAAAGTGGGACACCATGAACTAATCAAACCTTCAAATTATAGGCACAGACGAAGGAAAAGAATCCCAAGTCAATGGCATAGAGCAGATGTTCAACAAGATTACAGAAGAAAAGTTCTCAAACTAAGGGAAGTCACACTCATACAGACAGAAGTATACAGAATATCAAACACACTAGACAAGAAAAGAAGCTCTCCATTGGCATAGCATAACTAAAACACTAAGTATATATACATACAAAGATAAAGAGAGTTGAACACTGTAAGAGAAAAACACACAAGTCACACATAAACAAACCTATTAGCATAACAGCTGATTTCTCAAAGGAAATTTTGAAAGCCAGAAGGGCTTGGAGCAATGCATCCCAAGTCCTAAAAGACTATGACAGTGAGCCCAGACTAATATACACAGCCAAAACTAACAGCAAAACTATCTACCATGATTGAAGAAGAAAAGAAAACCTTTCCACGATATAAGCAGCACAAAAAATATATCCAAAAACCAAACCTAAGGAAAATATAGAAAGCAATAATTTAGGTTGAAAAGAGCCCAAATTATTTGAGCATAGTAGAGACTATGGAAAAAAAAAATGAAGCCATAATTATTAAAACACAAAGTACCACTGAGAACACAACACCAAGGATCAACAACATGATGACTATAATTAACAAGTACATTTCAATAATAACTTTAAATATCAGTGGCCTCAATTCTCTAATCAAAATACACATGCTTATTGAATGGGCAAGAAACAAAATCTATCTGTTGTCTACAAGTAACACACATATCTTTAAATATAGGCACCGCCTTAGAGTAGAAGGATGGACAAAGGAACTCTAATAAAATGGGACCAGAAAGCAAGCAGGCTTCTCAATCCTAATACCTAACAAAACAGACTTCATTCTAATAAAAGGGACAGTTAACTAAGAAAACATTACCATCCTAAACATATAAGCACCAAATTCTGGAGCATCCTATTTTATCTAAAACAAACAAACAAACAAACAAACAAACAAAAAAACCCACTACTGGATTTAAAGACACAGATTAACATCAATCCATTAATAGTAGAGTATTTCAAAAGGGCCATAGTGGTACAAGCCTTTAATCCCAGGACTCAAGAGGCAGAGCCAGGTAGATCTCATTGAGTTTGAGGCCAGTCTGGTCTACAGAATGAGTTCCAGGGCAGCCAGGGCTACACAAAGAAGCCTTGTCTCAAAACCAAATACAAAACAAAAATTAGTAGGAGATTTCAATACCTCACTTTTCCCCAATAAACAGTCATCTAAAACAAAAATAAGAGAACCATCAGACTTAATTAACATCATACATCAAATGGACTTAACAAATATTTACAGAATATTCCACCCAAACACCAAAGAATATACATTCTACAAAGCAGCACACTGATGCTTTGCTAAAATAAACCATATCCTGGGAACCCAAACAAATCTTTACAAATTCAAAAGGACTAAAATCACTCTTTGTATTCTAGTTGACCACTATGCAATAAAATTTAAAGCTGACAGCAAATGCATTTCTAGTAAATACACAACTCATGGAGAATGAAGAATGTGTTGCTGAAAATGAAATGAAATGAAATGAAAAAAGAAATAAAAATTTCCTGGAGTTAAATAAAAATGCAAACACAGCAAACCCCACCCCATAAGGAGAGTCTGCAGGTCAGGTATCTACATTAAACAGAGTGCAAGTGAATGACAATGAAAGAGAACAAACCAAATCCAAACCCAATCAATGGAAAGAAATAAAAAAAAAAATCAAAGAAATCAATGAAACAGAAACAACAAAAACTGTACAAAGAATCACTGAATCTAAGAGCTGCTTAAGAAGATAAACAAAATTGACAGACCCACCTCTCAACAACCCCCCATCCAAAAAAGAGAAAAGGAAGGAAGAAAGGAAGGCAAGGAGGCAAAAGAGGATCCAAAGTAACACAATCAGAAATGACCAAGGAAATATTACAACAGACACCAAAGAAATTCAGAATATTATAAGGAAATACTTTAAAAACTTGTATTCCATCAAGCTGGAAAACCTAAAAGAAATGGATAGACTTCTAGATTCTGCAAAAACTACCAAAATTAAAGCATGAAGTCAGCAACCTTAGAGCTTCCCAGATTAAAAACAAAAAGGCTGGGACCAGATGTATTCACAGCAGAATTCTACCAGACATTCAAATACTATAGCAAACTCTTTTCCAACTATTTCAAAAAATAGAAACAGAAGGAGCACCTCCAAATTCCTACAAAGCCAGCTATCACTCTTAATACTAAAAACCAGGTAAAGACAGCCCCTTCCAAAAATAATAATAATAATAATAATAATAATAATAATAATAACAACAACAACAACAACAACAACTACAGGCAATATCCCTCAACACAAGACTCAAACATGCTCACTAAAATACCTACAAATAGAATGCAGACATACATTAGAAAGATTATCCCACATAACCAAGTTGGCTTTATCCCTGAGTGCAGTGATGGTTCAACATACTCAAGTCAATAAAAGACAACAATTAGATGCAGAAAACTGACAAGATCCAACATGCCCCCAAGGGCTTAGAGAAGACATAACAACATAGTAAGTGCTATGTAGGAGACACCCACAACCACTAAATGAAGAAAGGGTTGAAGCAATCCCACTGAAGTCAGGAATGAGACAAGAAGTCTACTCTCCCCACTCCTTTTCAATATTGTGCTTGAAGTACTAGCCATAAGGCAAAAGAAGGAAATTAATTAAAGGGGTACAAATAGGGAAAGAAATCAAACTATCTCTATTGCAGATAACGTGATAACTATATAGACCCCAGATATTGTACCAGGAAATTTTTATAAATGACATATTAAGCAATGTAGCAGGATACAGAATTAACTTGCATGAATCAAGCTATTGAGCTTTTCTATACACCAACAACAAACATACAGAGACAAGGTCTTAGACACACGCCCACTCACCATAGCCTCAAAGGAAATTAATTATCTCTGAATAAACTCAACCAAGAATGTGAAGGACCTCAAAAATGAAAACTTTAAGCCTCTGAACAAAGAGAAAAAGACAGTAAAAAATGGAAAGACATCCCACACACAGGGATTGAAAAATTAACATTAAGAAAATGACTGTTTTAACATTTGTAACTAGCTTTTAGTTACAGATTCAAAGCAAGCCCAAATCAAAATCCCCATCTCATTCTTCACAAAAATAGAAAAAAAATATCCTAACATTCATATGGATCCATGAAAGTTCCCTGATAGCTAAGACAATCGTGAGCAAAAACAAAACAAAACCACAATGCTAAGAGGATTACCGTTCCGGATCTTAAGATCCAATACAGAGCCATAGGAATAAAAACAACATGGTGCTGGCACAGAAACGGACAAGCAGACAACGGAACAAGATAGAAGTCCTAAACATGAGTACACGTACCTTCAACCACTTACTATTTGACAAAGATGTCAAAAACACAATCTGGAGAAAAGAAGGCATCTTTAACAGACAGTGCTGAGAAAACTGGATTCCACATACAGAAGAATAAATGCAGACCCACATCTATCACCTTGTACAAAAACTAATTCCAAATGGATCAAACTCCTAAAAGTGAAACCTGAAAACGCTAGAAGAAAACACAGGCAATATCCTACATGATACAGCATAGAATTCTTGAATAAGACCTCATTTGCCCAAGAATTAAAGATAACATCTGTCACATGGGACTTCATAAAATTAAAAATTGTCTGCATAGCTAAAGAAACAATCCAAAAGGGGAAACCTACGAGAATCTTGGCCAGCTACACATCTGACAAAAGATTAATATCCAGGCTATATAAAGAACTTTAAAAAAAAAAAAAAGCCCATTCAAAATATGGGCCTGGGTCCTGAACAGAGTGGTCTTGAATAAAGCGGGGCGGGGAGACAGCAAAAAAAAAAACTAAAAAAAAATTACCCAACCTTAAAAAAAACAAAAAAAAAAAAAAAAAAAAAAGCCAAACAAAACAACTTGGAGATGTCATCTTACCTCCATCAGAAGAGCAAAGATTAACAAATTGACCAACAGCAAGTGCTAGAGGGGATGCAGGGAAAAGGAACCATCATTCACTGTTGGTGGGATTGCAAACTAGTGTAGCTACTATGGAAACCAGCGTGAAGTGCTCTCAAGATGGTCTAGCCTATGACACCACTCCTTGGCTATGCCCCAAGAACTAAACATCCTACTCCACAAATACTTGCGCAGATGTGTTCGATACTCTAGTCACAATAGCTCAATGTCCTTCAACTAACAAATGGATAACAAAAATATAGGTAACTGCAAAAAAATGGAATCATGAATTTTGCAAGTAAACAGATGAAAGTTTAAAAAAAAAAAGTACTGAGTGAGTTAACCCCAACCCAGAAAAATAAATGCTGCATGTCGTCTCCAAGTGCAGCAGTGGCACCCATACCCTGGCAGTAACCAATAGCTCTCTGACTGGACTTACAACCTACTCAACTAGAGGGAAATCATGGCTGATCCTAGAAACCTACCCTAAGGCTAGTGAGGCCATGGATCTGAAGAAGAACCTAAAACCACCACTTATCACACCAACATAATGCCCAAGTACACTAAATGTAAATACTTGTCCTTGTAGCCATGGACAAGTGCAGTCTTCACCTCTCAAAAAGGAAACTTGTCTTTGCAACAAACAAAGACCATTATAGAAAACCACAACCAATCAAAATGCATGTGGAACCTAGTCCCAAAACAACTCCCATACATGAGTCTCAGAAACACTGCAGAAGAGAAAAGACTGTAAGAGTCAAAGGATCAGGGAATTTGTTGTGACATTGTGTCTCCTGGTAATCTCAGAAGCTACGCCTTAAAAACTCACCAACATGACTGCCTAAACATGAGCTGAACAAGGACATGCCAAAGTGAGGAAAAGCCCACAAGGTCTCTACACAACGAACTAGAGTCAACTACAGAATGCTGAACAGCAGAAATGCTCTTCCCCAGAAGAACACATCAACTAATCATCCAGAGGCAGTCTGCTCTGAAAACACACGTGCAAGTAACAGTACACTAACTCACATTTAGGAACATACACATAGATACATATATATGCATGCAAGTACAAGTTAATAAAAGAGCCCACACCCACGAATTTCAAAGAGAGGAAGGAGGCAGATATGGGAGAGTCTTCAGGGAAGAAAGGAAAGGAGACAATAACATAATTACATAATAATCTCAAACATAAGAAAGTTTCATACATGAACAAATTGCAAGTCTTCTTTATAGAATAACTTATTATATAATCATGTTGTAATAATACTTTCTGTAGATTAAACTCTGTGTTTTTAGGTTATGTACTTGGTAAAAATCAATGGATACAAAGTTGCTTAACTTTTTTAAACTGCCATCTGATTTCTAATAGCTATAACATTATACAATTACCCACTAAACTTTAAGCTAATGTGCTTACACCACAGCTGGCAAATCAGTATTTCTCTAACAAAACAGCGTGCTACTTACTTTTCATTTGATTTAAATTACTATCTCAACATTTTCCCTCAAGCTGTTAACTAGCTATGTTCCTTCACTAACTAAATTACACATCAGATATCTTAGTTGTCTTTCTTTCAAAATATGTGGGTAACTTTTATAAAGGTTAATGTTTAAATTAGACGACAGTCACTTCTTATAATTATATTTTCTAAGACCACTTGCTTTCCTTTCAAATTTTGTGGCTTAAAGCTGAAGAAATGGCTCAGTGATTAAGAGCACTTGCTGTTCTTGCCGAGGACCCCAGCTCAGTTCTTAGTACCCACAGGGTGGTGGCTCACAGTCGTAACTCCAGTTCCAGATCCTATGCCCTGACTTCTGCAACTACTGCACACACATGATACATATGCATACATGCAGGCAAAGATCCAGATTAATGAAATATCAGTAAACCTTTTGTTTAAAAAAAAAAAAAGAGTCCACAGTCAAATCTATTCATCTTTTTCTAAAATTCATTTTACTTTTCTTTAGGTGGGAGTGGGGGTAAAGGGGGTTCCCCAAGGACACCAGAAGAGGCTACTGGATCCTCTTAAGATATAATTATAAGAAGCTGAAGTAACAGGCAGATCTGTGTCTCACAACATGCTAGGAACTAAACATGGGTTTAGAAAAGCAATACATTCTTTTTACTGCTGAGCTATCTTTCCAGCCCTCTTCATTTCTTTCATACCTATAATAACTGACTTTAAGCCTGGGGGGGTGGGATAAAGAATGTCACAGAGAAGAAAATCATTCGTTTTACTCTCTTTTTGCATTTTTAAAAAATCTCTCTACCTAAGAGGCTCTAAACTGACTCTAAAATTTAGTGATTTAACCAAATCTTTTTATTTAGCGTGCGCGCACACACACACACACTATATAAAATATGTAATATATATTTACATGCTTATATAAATGCAGTCTGTTCACAGGCTAATAATTCTGTCATCAGCCTTATCACAACCTGTCTTCAGTGCTGGGCATCATACCAAGCACTTATCAGTGTGCTTTCCTGGATCCTTTGTACACTTGTGTAGTTGTGGGTTCATGAACAATCATAGGAAAATCTCCTATTTCCTTCAGACAAGATGTCTCACTGGGTCTTGAACTAAGCTGCAGCCAGTAAGCCTCAGCAATCCTCCTGTCTCCACTGCTGAGAGCACGCTCGCTACACCTACCTTTCTGTAGGTGATGGGGATCCTCACGCGGGTGCGTCCTCGTGCTGTGCAGCACACACTCTTAGTCACCAACCCACCTTCCATGCCCACATTATGACCTTTCAATGTGTCAATATCCAAAAATGCCAGTGCCTAGTCATTCATCATTCTTTCAGAATCTGCTCTGGCATCTCTATTAGAAATAACTTATACACTAATAAAACTCAAGCTTCCCTCTTAAGAATATCACAATGTCTCTGTAGTCAAATCTCAAGACTAGTCTTTGCCCTCCGCCACTCAAGTGCTGAGATTATAGTTACGTACTGGTATATTTGGTTTATGTAGTACTGCGTAATGAGTAGTTTATCAAGGCTTCGTGTATCCAAGGCAAACACTCTACCAACAGCCCTAGCCCCATTCCTCTATTAATTTAGTCAAATCTCTGTTGATTTGAACTTTTTCATATTCTATAAAATATACTTGCCAATTTTAGCAAACTATCATCTAATCTGAACTAAATTAACAATCTTCCTGCATAGCCTTATAAGTACAGGTTATAGGAAAGTGATACTACGCTTAGGAAAGGCACCTAGCTTTAAAAAATCTACCTTTCAATAAGCTTCATTTTTGATTTAGTGACCACAAACCTGTATCCATCTCCATATTTCTCACTGTTTTTCTCTCGTCTACGTCTTTGCTTCTCTCGCCGAGCCTCAATTCGCCGCTTTTCTTCTTCTTCATTTTTAGGATCCGTTTTTGCTAAGATTGGGGAGAAAGAAGGGGAAAAAAAAATCTTCATTTTAACACATTGTGACTTCTATATCTGCTTCATTTCTATGTGACTATTTGCTACATATTTTTGTTTAAATCTGATTATTTTTTGCTTATTCTTGTGTTTTATATTCAGTATATCTGGAGAAAGTATCTAATACTGTATTTCCTATTTTTAAATGATAGATTAAAATGTCTATAATTAGAAAAGTTTTTTCAATTATTTTTATGTATAAGTATTTTTGTTTGCATATATGTATGTGCACCACATGTATAATGTATGTGCAGTGTCCATGGAGGCCAGAACCTGCAACTAGAGTTACATACAGTTGTTGGCTGCCATGTGGGTGTTATGAACCAAACCTGGGTCCTCTACAGAAGAAACTCTAACCACTGAGCCACTTCTCCAGCCCTGAGAAAAAGTTCTTTAAAATTAAGAGGGAAGCTGAGGAGATGGGTAAGAGTGCTTAGTACACACGCATGGAGCGTCTAACTCCAGCACTCAGGTAAAGAGCAGGCTGTGGTTACACCAGTACCTAAAACCCTAACAACACTTTGGGGTGTGAAAAAAGGAGAGTCAGGGGCTTTGCAGTCTACCAGTCTAACTTCTGATTCAGTGAAGGAGTTTGTCTCAAGGACATAAGATAAAGAATGATACAGCAAGAAACCCCAAATTATCCTGTGGCCTCTGCATATGCACACACAGATATGGGTACACACAAGTGCATACAACACACACACACACACACACACACACACACACAAATATATAAATGAATGAAGAGAAAGGGAGGGTGGAGGGGTGCTGTGGAAATATAGCTCAGTGGGTAAAATGTTTGCCACACAAGCATCAAGACCTGAGTACAGACCCCTAAACACCCACTTAAAAAGCTGGGCAGGGTGGCAGACACTTGTCATTCCAGGACTCGAGAGGCAGACACAGAAGGATCTTTGAAGCTTGTTTCAAACAATCAACCAAACTTGCTAAGTTCCAGGTTCAGTGGAAAACCATGCCTCAAATAAACAAGCAAGTGAAGCAGATGCCTGATGTTGACCTTTGGTCTCCACATACATGAACACATGTATCACTCATCATTTCAACATATATATATACATACATAGCACAAAATATAAATAAATCAGGTCCAGTGTCCTGTGCCTATAATTTCAAGCACCTAAGAAGGAGAGACAGGAGCATGCAGAGAGATGGCTAAACAGTTAAGAGCACTGAGTCTTCTTCCAAAGGCCTGACCTCAATTCCTAGCATTCCTCAATTCATCATTCCTAACTATCCCTAACTCCAGTTCCATAAAATATAAATAAATCAATCTGGAAAAGTACCCCCCAAAAGAAAAAAACACTTTAAAATCATGCTTTTATCAAATTGTATACACTTACTAATCCTTAATTTAAGTGGCAATAAAACATTAAAGAACAAATACACTATCAGTATTTCAAAATTATAATAACCACCTACTTTTAAATTAAAATGTATTTAATTAGAAACTATTTGGGGCTTGATTGTTCCCCTACTCCTGTTAGGAGGAATTCTTACTATCATCACTGTTGTTTAAAGCAATTCCTTCAATGAAACTACTTAATAAGAAGCTCGGATTTTAAAGTTGTTTTGGTTTTAAAAAAAAGTTTATAATTTTCTCAAAACGTTTGAAAAATATGACATCACTTATATTGCAAAAAACTTCTTATTTAGTATTCTCTTTGTATATACAATCCATCCTTGGCCAAAACACTGCACAGCACATAGCTATATATGCTTTTGTGTGGACCGCTAGGTTTTTCTGGGCCTATCTCTAGGAATGGATTGCTGAGTCACATAATTCAGTTTCATCACTTGAGGGATGCCAGGCTCTTTTTCAAAGTGCATGCCCCATTGTTCATATGTGTAGACATTTCTCCATGGCTACCAAGCACATCGGTAAATGGCCATAATTTCAACAATCAGGACCCAATGCAAGAGGATTACCCTAAGATGGTCTATTTGTGGCCAAAGCTAACCTGACCACCTTGAAATGGAAACCATCTCAGATTCTATAGGCCAATACTGAACCAGCCAGGACTACAGAGCATGATCACATCTTCAAAAGAGAGGGAGAAGGAGGTAGTGAAATGACTCAGCAGATAGTGTTTGTCATGAAGTCTGGCAACCTGAAATTATCCTTGGAACCCACAAAAAGCTAGAAGAGCCAACTCTACCAAGTGGTCCTCTGCGTCTTCCAGAAGAACATGTGCACCCTCCCTCCCTCTCTAAATCAATTAATTGATTTTATAAAGCAATTCTCTCCACAGACATGCTAGGCTGGTTAAAGCTCTTCCTATTCCCCCATTCTGGAGGTCTGGAGTATACAATATGGAACTTTCTGCATTTATCTGATAAGTGACTGCTGATGAGCTTTACATGTACTTATCAGTCATTATAGGTCTTTTTGAAAAATTATTGATATATTCTGTGTCTATTAAGTTATTTATGTCCTTTTGCTAGTGAGTTAAAGTTCATTATATACTCTGGCTACAAGTCTTTTCTTAGATACACAGTCTACAAAAATATTTTTTTACATTTTATGAAGAGTAAAAGAAACAAAGTCTTGGGCTGGAGAGATGGCTCAGGGGTTAAGAGCACTGATTGCTCTTCTAGAGGTCCTGAGTTCAATTCCCAGCAACCACATGGTGGTTCACAACCATCTGTAATGGGATCTAATGCCCCCTTTTGGTGCATCTAAAGACAGTGACAGTGTGCTCATATACATTAAATAAATAGATGGATGGATGGACAGACATACAGACGGACGGATGGACAGACAGACATTTAAAGAAAGAAAAGAAAGCTACAAAGTCTTATGTATCCGACACGACTTCACATTCACAATCCTTCTGCCTCAGACTCCCAAATCCTGAGATTACAGGTGTATACCATCATACGCAATTTCTTATGATGGCCTTTGAAGCACAAAGCTCTTTAATTTTGATGAAATTTAGTTTTTGTTTTTATTTGTTCTCATGCTTTTGGTGTCCTGTATAAAAATTCCTTGTTAAATACAAAATCATGAATACTTACCCATGCTTCTGCTAAGAGATTTTTAAATTTTGTTCTTAGAAGCAGTTCTTTCATGTTAGCATCTGTATAAGGCATTTGACACAAAGACTGTTCTCTCCTAATCTGAATAGTCAGTCTCCACAGCCTTGTTAAAACCAGTGGATCATGTATGGCTCCCTTCCTGTTTCTCAACTTCCTCCCACAGATCCATATATGTCAGTCATTGAATGACCAGGACCTCTTTGTTTGAATTAAGACTGCAAATTGTCAAGTGTAAATTTTTCATTTCTTTTTAAGCTTATTACTAAGTGTGTCCCACCCCTTGGCACTAGTGTAAATTATCTTATTCCCACCTTCATATGGGCTTAAATTTTCAAACTCTGTAGTAACAGAAATATGATTATCTCTAAGAGATATCATCTCCAGAAGACTAAAAGCAAACTAATTTTCTAGAAGAAACATATGACCTAATGCCAGAGATTAGGAAATTTTTCTTCCCTTTGTCCTGATAAAGAGTTCTGTGCATTATGACATATACTCCTCCAACAAATAAATATAATATCCAAGAAAGAAGTCTGAATCAAAGTGATCTGCAAAGCCTTTTAAAAAATACACTATGCTGGGTGTAATGGCACATGCCCTTAGTCCTACCACTCAGAAGGCAGAGACAAGTGAATCTCTGTGAGTTCAAGGCCAGCCTGGTCTATATATCAAGTTCTAGGCCATCCAGAACTATATAGTGAGAACTTGTCTCAAGAAAGAGAGAAAGAAAGAAAAGGGTAACTTAGGCTCAGAGAAAAATAAACTGACTAGTGCACATTAATTTCAAAGGTACATCTGAGGGCTGACAATGGATGAGCAAGGAAAGGCACCTGCCACCATGCCTGACGACCTGAGGTCAATTCCCGAGACCTATACAGTGGAATAACAGAAGTAACTCCTGCAGGTTGTAGTCTGCCCTTCCACATGCATGTTGAGGGAAGCACATGCCCACATACATACATACATACATACATACATACATACATACATACAAACATACCAATCAAAAATACATTTGAATAGTAACAACTGGCTAATAACTACATAAGGAGATTCAGTTATAACTCTCATACACTTTTCTATACGAACACTAACAGTCACCATAGATGAGTGTGTTCTAAAAGTAGAAAGCATCCTGAGCAAAGGTCTTACTTACTAGGCGATTTGCTGAGGTTCATCTTATCCATAGGTTTTGCTAGCTTAGGTTTCTTGATAAAGGCTCCCCCGGGCTTAATAAATATTTGCATCATTTTTCTTTTTATTCCTCTTGCAGTAGCAATCGTCACATTGGCAGGTTTGTTTTGATAGTCAACAATAATTCCAGGTCTATGGAAGCTTCCAAAATCACCCATATGCTGTAATTTGTGAAATCAAGAAACATTAGCATAATGTCAATAGATAAAATATGAATTAGTACAATTCGTTTGTCGTCTATTTACTAGTTTTCACCTGAAAATTCTGTGGAACGTAACTGAATTTTACATGTCCACTCTGAGAAAGCACATATACAAATTTTATAAATTATTACATGAACTTAACTCCAATGAATTTTCAATATTACATAGGTGGGTATGTCCTTTTTTAAAAAATTTTTACAATTCAAAATTATTTGACATAATAAACCGTGTGCCTGTCAGAAGGTCACCACTTGCACAACTCTCTGACAACTCCTCTTCAGAGTTCCTACTTGATGTTTCCCATCAAAGACCTTAGAAGAAATCTTTATTTTACTAAAACCTTGCTAAAAGATGATCGTATTTGTAGTTAAAAGTAAAAAGAATCATTTAGGATCTCTCCCTGTTGGAAGCGGGACTGAGAAGACGAGGTGAAACGTCAGCATGAAGTAGGAGAGTTAGAGCGTAAGCATGCATCACCTTCCCAGCCCCACTTCAGATACAGACTGCATCTGACGTGCCATGTACACTCCTACCTAAAGAACACAGTAGGACCCCAGAAGCCCAAGAAACAAGTTCATAGACGAAGAGTCATACCAGCAAATGACTCTGTACCCCTTCCTCTTCTCTTGCCAGTAACAAAATCCACCAAGAGGCCACGTGCATAGAAATTTATTCTGCTAGTCTTACTTTTAGAAAGTAAAGATTGAGGAGTAATCTAAAGAGAAGACCCCAAGGGGAATTGCACAAGTGAAGGTTAAAATGCAGATCCTACAAGCTCATCTACTTGGCTAACAGAGGAAGGAAAGGGAAGTCCACTCAGACCAGAACGGTAAATACAAAGTACAGGAATACTCAGTTCTACTATCAAGAAAACAAAATAGACGCCTGAGTCTTCACTAAGAAAAAAATCCTTTGCCTAAAATTATACAGCAAGGAAGATATTAAATATTTTTCCAAATTTTCAAACTAGAATGTATTTTCAATGTCAAAACCCAAAGCCTACTACTCCAACTACTTTGAACTGACCTAAAAAGCATCACATACAGAGCACCAACACTGCTGCTTACACAGTAACATCATTACAAGTGTCTAACTAACCTGTGAGATTTACACAAACGTTTCATGTAATTATATGGTCACATTAGAAAAACCTTCAGTACAAACATTAAAGGTGCAATGCATTTTATGTAAGTAAAAAGTGACTGTTAAAAATGCAAACTGTCTACAGTAAGACAAACCACAGTGGTGCTCAGAGGCTAATGGACACTCAAAGCCACATGCCCTACTACAGTTCTTCCCAAAATACTTTCTTCTGCAAAGAGAATAAACACAACTGACTTTGATAAAACATCTTATACTATAAAAATATAAATATACAATAGCATTTATATGACCAAACTACATAATCCCATAATCTATACACCCTAAGTAGGTAAAAGTTTATCACCAAGTTACCCAAGACCACAAAGTGTACTTGTTACACTATATTCTGAAATTAAACACCTATAAGCTAGTATATTTATCCAGTTAGGCAATAACTTGCAAAATATTACTTCCTAGGAAGGAACCATAAACATATATACAAGTAAGAGATTCTCAATAGAGCTAGGGAAAATTAAACAGTCGCCAATAGGGCATATAGTAAAAGAGCAAGTTAGCAAAATAATATCAACCTGGAATCATTCTGCCTTCTAGAATCCACATCAACTGCTTCCCCACGTAAACACAGCTGAGCTTTCCTTGTCTATCACTGACTTCTGACCTCATGTGTTGAACAAGAAATGTGGAACACTGATGGGACCCTACTTGCTAGCGTTTAGTTACAAAGGATAAACATTGTATTATACATTGCACCTTTAACCTACTCAGAAGCTCAAACAGGGTTCAGTAACCTTTTACAATAATCCAACAACTATCTCACTAGCAAAATTGCTAGTGTTTACAAGGAAAAATGCAACTCCTTTTAACCCCTTTTAGACCAAACCTAATATCCTCACCTTTTTCATAAAGGGAGATTTGAGATAACTTCATGAATAATCATCTCACACTGCAACTTATTTTCTGAGGTGCTGGAAAACTTTTGCAGCCAACCTAAAATGTTATAACTCAGCTTCCGGTTAAAATACACTGGGACAAACAGTGTTTGTTCTTGTTGAAAACCATGGTCTTGAAAGGGTTTAAAAGAGTGACTATTGAAAAGAATCTGAAAAGATTCTGTTGTACTTACTCCTCGGCCTCGGCCTCTGCCTGTTGATGGTCCTCCAAAAGCATCATAGTTTCTGCTTCCAAACGTACTTTCAGGATAAGCAGGCGTTCCTCTCCCCCGAGAGCCTACAGGTGCAGGCTTCATATGGGGTGAAGAAAAACTGCTGTAGGAAGAGTAATTCTCTCTTCCTCTGTCCTCCATAAACCCAGGCCTCAATTTTGAACGGGAGTAAGGTGCTTCCCAGCTAGACCCGCCCTGGTTTCTACCTCCGAAAGAGTCAAGGCTATTCCGGTAGGAGCTCTCAAATCGACCACCATAACTACCTCCGAAGCGGGTTTGTTCGGGTTCATTAAAACCATAGCCAGATCTGTACAGATCTCGCCCACCCAGAGAAGACCTGGAGTCGTAAGACTCATAAGGTCCAAACCTGGAAAAGTTGCACAGTGAGGGAAAAAACAAAAGTAAGCTTACTAATGTTAGACAATTCAAAAGACAAGTTATCAGATGACATTTATCAACTAAAATTCATTTATACCATAGTGGTTTGCATAGTTCTACGTTTGCTCACACTTGATTAGGGCTGGGCAGTTCACCATGAGACCAGACAGAAAGCTATCTGAGTCAGTTTCTAAATATAAATTGAGCTCAGTTAACCTTAGTTTTAAACTCTGCCTTTTAGCAGCGTTTCTATTTTAATAAGACTCGTCTGTCTAATAATTAAAGCCCAGCCCTAGTCTTAGAAAAGATTATTTGCTAAAGTTTACAAACTATTTAAACTTTCTTCGAATCCTTCCCTAACTCTGAAAATTACAAAACATTTACAATATTCTGGCTTTTCCTAGGGACACAAATTGAAGACTGCGTAAGTGGGGAGGAGGGGTCTTTGTGACACTGACCCTTTGCACCTCAATCATCTACATCACAAAACCGCCTCGTTTTGACTGTAATAACCAAAGCTGAGGAATTATCTCAGGTTATAAAGTTTGACATTCTGCCAAACTTCAGCAAGGGCCAATCCTTACACGCTGAAATGTCTAACAAATCTAGAAGACTAAACATGTAAAATAGACCATAAAAGACCACTAGTATATACCCTCTACATATGAATATTCAAAGCAGATGAGAAAGAATACATTCTATAATGCCTGCAATTATTTGAAAAAGTATTTCTTATCAGAAAACTATCAGGTAAAACTACTCTAAAAGGTAAGCACGCTGTCTCAACAGAAAAAAACAAATCATTTTACTTATCACAATCCAAAACAAGGATTACAAGAAGTTGCTTGTTATCTTAAAACAGTTTTTAAAGCTCACAATTACACAGGAAATGAATGATAACAGCTACAGAAATACTGTATGCACGGCACACTTACAATGTAAGAGGCAATAACCGATACATTGAAACATTTAAATGAGGTTATATTGGTCAATGATTTACAGCTCATTCAATTGAAAATACTATTTAATTCTGAAGCCTGGTAGCCATATAAATACTATTTCACTTTCCAACTTTGCATTTCAAACATTACAAAGGACAGTAATTAACTGTTTGTTTTCTTGATTTTACTCTACTATAAACCACAGTGGCACACTTGAAGCACAAAGAAAAGCAAGCATCACTCAAGCCCATCATTAAACAATCTGGATCCTTCAGTTTACGAAGGACGATGATCTCAAATGACTAACTGGTTTGTATTTAGAAGCAAGTTTTGTGTCTCAAAAAATCAGACCCCTTTAAAGTTACTAAAATATGAGCAACCCTAAGACCTGTGGTTGTTTGGTTTAAATCTCACAGAGTGTCAACACTGAAACAGAAATAGTCTAGGATGTAGTTACAGGTACAGTGTTCATCGCTTGACTACAACACCCCTAATTTTTAAGCACAAGTGTTTCCAATGTAAGCAGTAGCTGCCTGTAACAACTTGGACATGATTTAAAGAATAGTTCTATTATTACAGTAAGCTCTTCAAGCTTGCCTTCAAATTAAAATGAAGTGTTTCTTAGACCCTGAAAGCTGCTACACGGGTTCAGGGAAAGCCTCTAGACAGGCTATTTTACTGTTACAGTGCCCACAGCAGAAAAAAAAAAGAGAAAAAAGGAAAAAAAAAAAAACTTTTTTCAACAATTATAAAACAATAATTCACAAATAAATAAATAAATATTTCCAATAATATTTTGTATTATTTCATCAGGACATTTTGACTAATAAGTTAAAAGTAAAAGAAGTTCTTTTTTAAGTGTCCACTGTTAAAGAATGAATTATTCTATTACACTGAAATAAAAGATAAATGCTATCCTCCTAAAATAATGTCTGCCAATGAGACTGAGAAAAATTGTATGGCCACTAATTAGTACCTTTAAATATTTAAGGTGAGTATTCAATACTAGCAAAATTCAAGTATCATAAAAGCCTAAAGAATACTTAATACATCCAGAATCTTACAGCTGTCTTATTATTTGGCCAAGTGATTAAGCAATTTATTACCTGCTACCCCCACCACCACCACTGTGATTGTCCATGCCATAGGACTGGTTTAGGTAGGAATCCATGGATCTTTGACCCCCATAGGATCCATGGCCATAGTCACGATCCAGCCCTATAAGAGTTTAAAAAGAAAAAAATTACATGCTGCTCACCTTTACTGGCACTCAAAAGAAGCATTTTTAGATAAATATCCTTGAATGCCAGACCTCCGTAAGCTCCAGGGCCATAATCACGATCCATTCCTGAAAGAATCAACAAGAGATTATTTATAAAATACAGCATTTTCTCCACACAATGTTTCATTAAACACAAAATATTCACCAGGCAGTGGTGTTGCAAGCCTTTAATCCCAGAACTCGGGAGACAGAGGCAGGCAGATCTCTGATTCACGTCAGCCTGGTCTACAAAGCAAACTCTAGGACAGCCAAGGCTACATAGAAAAACCTTCTCAAAAAACACAATGTATTTATACAAATCATCTAAAGCAATAATCTGCATTAACATTTTAACTCAATAAATACAAAATTAGCAAAATGATAATCTATTGAAAAACTATTTGTTTACAAAGCTTTGTATTTCAAAGAAAACTAGACCATCAACTACAAAATTCTGCCTTAAAATTATTTTCAGTGTCAAGCAATGTTTAGTGGACTACAGTGCTACTACTATAATGCCTTATATTTGGTTCTTAGTATTATAGCATTACAAAAAAAAAAGGTAATATATAAACTTAACGCCAGCATTTAATAAATGCCAGCAGGTTCTCTGTCTGGAGGATACTAAGATGAAAGTACACCACACTTTTTCTTCTGTTCTAAAATCTCAGTAATATTTATATTTTCAACTAGAAATGTTCACAGTTACTGATACAGATATTAAGTAAAACCACGAACTGAAACCAATCTTTTGGCCCTGTGCCTGAAAATAACAAGACCTCAATGAATATTTCAACTCTCAATTTTTTTGAATAAATGAAATGGGTGTGAATTTTTGCATCACAAACACTAAAAAATTCTAGTGTAGGAGGAAGCAAACCTATACTAAAAAACTAAAGATCATAAAATTAATTGATAATGACTATAAAAACTGCTGATTATTTAAATGTTTTGTGTAAAGTCCCTAAGGTGCCTCATTACTACTATCCCGTTTTTATCATAAATACAGCAGGACTGAACTAAAAACCTTGATTTATATTTTTACAAGCATTGAGTTGTACTTACAACTAGTTAATGTCTCTACTCTGAATAAAGACGATGACTTTAGATAAATGCTATTCACTATCTTGCCTTTTAAGCTTGAAAGCGACTTTAATCAAATAAATGAAAGTATTATTTAATCTTTGCACTTGAGAGGTTTGCAAACTAACATCCAAGATGAGGAAATGAGCCTCTTAGTGTCTTGTGGGTGTTCCTCTATTGAACTTCATGTTGGTTTTCATTACATCAAACATTTCTTTCTCCCAATCCAACTATCTGCTTAGTCTTTTAACTTTTTAAAAATCTATTTTAACTACTAAGCCATTGAAGGAAATTTTCAATGGCAGTCTCAGATAAATATCATCTTTCTTCTATTTCCAAAATCCTATAGGTTTTATACAGTATCACAATAGTCTGCTGTTGTAGCCTCATCCTTCACTTCTAATTTTTATTTGTGAGGTGTTGTGTGTGAGCACATGTGTAGAAGTCACAAATTCAGATGGTCAGGCTTAGCAGCAAGTGAGCTGTGAGCCATGCTACCAGCTTGTAATTTTTTCTTTCCAAGACAGGGTTTCTCTTTGTAGTCCTGGCTGTCCTGCAGCTCACTTTGTAGACCAGGCTGGCCTCAAACTCACGTAGATCTGCCTGCTTCTGCCTCTGGAGTGCTGAGACTAAAGGCATACATCATCACACCCAGAAAATTTCTAATTTTTAATGCATCTTAGAGGAGCAGTTGCCATAGAACAGTTTGCTGACCAGAGTTCCTAAGTCTCTTTCCAGGAATCCATAAGGCCAAAACTATTTTCACTAAATAACAAGAAAATTATTTGCCTTTTTAATAGCATTTGCATTAAAAAATATACAAACATTGTGGGTAACTAGAGTTTCAGTACAAATTAAGGAAGTATAAAGCACCAGGCTAATCTAGCAGCCATTACAATAATATCACATACACTCACACACATGAAAAACAACCAAGTTTTATATCACCTTTGCTTGAAAATGCCCTTGATGGAATAATTGTTAATTGTGATTTAATTACATCTTTTTGTTACTCAATGTAATGAAACAGGAAATGCGCAAAGCAATTGTGCTACATACCAAAGTATCAGTTCTCTCCAAGAAAAGCCATTGTAGCATTAAGTAGCTTTTATAAAGAACACTTTTTAGCAGGAAAAATGGAAAAAGAAATTATGGTTTTCATGGTACTATAAACTTGGTCAAAGGCCCATAGCTGAGTAACAGGCCCTAGGAATCTATCCCTTACTGTGGTCTTATTAAATGGAGTCAATGCAAACTCCTTCTAACATTTCCGTTTATACTCATAGGATGGTGCTGCTCTTACAGCCTTGGTCAGGAGAAGCTTCTTTTTACAGCAGGCAGTAGTTAATAGAGAGATTCATAACTGGTCAAAGTACTATAAAGCACATCAGCATCATCCCCTGCAAGGCTTGGAAACGCTGTGAAGATGGGACAGAAAGACTGTAAGAGCCAAAGAATTGCTGTGCTGGACAGGACAGCAAGAACTGTCTTCTGGACAGGACATGGCAGCTGTACTCCTACCTCCTGACTACCTATGAGTCAGTTTCTATCGTGGACTGGAGATGGGGCATGAAACACAATCAGTAGGCTGAGGAACTATTGGCAGTTAACGGCTGCTCAGGGAGAGGGAGTCATTTTGTTTAAGGTATCCACTGGTAAGTTGCCCATGCTCCATGTTTATTTAAACACACACCCATGCTCATTCAAGCAACCCTAATTAAACTCAGCAGGTCACAGAAAAGAGACATGAACATAAAAGGGGGATTTGGGAAAAAGAGGCACATAGAGAGTACAAGAGGAATTTGAAAGATAGTGGGGAGAAATATAGCAAAAATACATTTGTATCATGTATGAAATTGTCAAAGAATAAATTACATTTTACAAATCCATTTTTTAGACATGGGCATTTAGCAGACATTTTTTCACAAATGCAATAAAACTGTTGCTATAAAGAGAAAAAAAGCTATACTTTAAACTGAAAAAACTCAAAATTTGTATCTACCCCTGCCAACCTGACAGCTACCCAACACTTAAACAACTTACATGTCTAAGTGCTACAGACACCTACCACATAGGGACCAAGGATGCCGCTCAACATTCTGTAGTGACTGCACAAAATGGGGCTGCACACACATTACCCTATAGAAATATCAGCTAATTCAAAACGTCAGCAATGTCCAGGTTGAGGAAACATATATGCTCTGCCCTATCTCCTCTTCATCCCAAGGACTACCTTACAACCTCATTTGTGCCACTCAATTTACACAAGGCTCCTTGCTGTTTCCAGAACACAGCAGATGTATACCCATGTTTCCACTTACTGCTCCCTCTGCCAAGCATGGTTGTATCTGTGGTGCTCATTGACACACCTCTTCTTCATTTTCGGTTGATTCTTATATATAAGCAGATTGCCTTTGATTTTTCAATGCCTTTTGGCATCTCTAGCCTTGACTTCAAACTGCTCAGCAAAAATAGTCTGTTTTGGTGAAACCAGTCTTCTTCTCTGAAGTCCAATCCTCCTTTGTCCATGCATTTCCCTCTACCAAAAATGTTCTCTCTTTTCTCTCTGCTATTTACATAAGAAGAGATGAACTAGGGAGACATGTAGGACTAGAGATAAAAATCCTTCTAAAACCTGCTGTGAAGAAAGTCTGTATCAGAGCCTTCTTGTTTATTTCAGTACAAAGACAGGAAACGCAAGGCTAACAATCTATTATTGGCTTCATTTGGAACCAACACGACTTGTTAGTACTTCTAAAGTCTGTCACATGTTGCAGTCTTTGTTCAGACTTCCTCGAAGTTTGCATCCTCACCTTCTCTAATCCTATGCGCAAATGTCATTTGTTTCTTGAGCCTTTCCCTCAAAATTTTTATCTTCTAACATACAATATATTATTTTTAAACTATATTCTGCGTGTTTAATCCCTTTAGACTGGAAATTAGTTCCACAAAGGTGGAATTATTTGTCCATTCTATTCACAGGTAAAGTCCCAGGTCTCAGAAAATAACCTGGATACACAGCAAGTACTAAAAAGATATTGTTACAAGAAGTCAAACAAAACCCCTGAAATTAAGTTTCTCATTTATAACATGCAAACAACTAAGACCTCCAAGCATTTTCAAGTAGGGGACACTAGCCAGAGGTTAAGAATACTCTGCCCACAGTTAAGGACCCTTTGCCTAAAATTAAGCACCAAGAGGTCTAGGCTATAGTCTGAACAATACTCATGTGGCAGTGTTTCTAAGGAATTATGGCAATATCTTCAGAGGTGAATCACTACTGCAGTTACATTAGGAAAAATATAAAAGATCCAAAATTAGGGATTTTTTTAAATGTTAGTAATGAAATAAACTTGGCATATATAATTTTGAATTCTAAGTACTACCTTTAGAAATCAACTCTTAATTCTCCAGCAAAGCTTTCTATCATTTCAGAAACCCACTAACCTTATTTACTTTAAAATCTTGGACTCATTTTTATTTAACTGTTTTCTACTTATTATTAATAGCCTCTACATTCTATTAATTTCTTACAGGAAACATCTTAACATGTTTTAAAATGAGTAGTATCACTTCCCAACACACAAATATATTAAGGTTTTCTTTAGCCGACTTTCCATCCTCTAATCTACCCTTATGTTGACACAAAATTAAACTTTGTTAATTTTACTACAACACTGTCTTCAAAAATATTCTTCAGCATGCATTAAATACGTATTACTTTCTATATGACAATAGCCTTTCTCAAATCTGAAGTATCTCTTAATTTTTAGAGACTCTAAAAATTAACTATATCCATAAAAAGGGGTCTGGAAAGACAGCTCAGCAGGTCAGAGCAAGAGCACCTGCTGCTCTGGCAGAGGACCCAGGTTTGGTTCCCAGCACCACATCAAGGTGCACACAACCACGTGTAACCCCAGCTCCAGGGGACCCAATGCCTTCTTCTGGAGTATTGCACACACATGGCATACACACAGAAAAGCAGGTACACACACACACACATAAAAATTTTTAGTGGCACAGACTTTAGTAGTACATCTGCCTTGGTTTCATGAATATATATTTGATATCACAGCTGGATCTTGCATTTCTCTGGTAGTCAAAGGTATTTATTTACCACTCCCTCATGTCTTTCCTGTAATGCTTTATTCTTCTAACCTCCAATTTATTCTGTGCTTCCTTTTTCTGTTATCATCTTGGGCCTTAACGCTAATAACCATCAAAACAGTATGCATGGTATTCTGCATATCTCTTACAACTACAGCTAATCACAAGCCAACATCGGGTTTTTGTTAACAGTAACCAGGCCTCTTTATGTTTTCTTTTGGACAGCTTTTCATCACACATTTGGTCAGAGAAAACTGACCTCAAAAATAAAGCCAACATGTATTACAACCAAAGTTGCATAGAACCAAGATAAAAATCTACTTCATCTATGTAACTTAACACCAATGTCTTGTCAACAAAAGAAATTCAGCCCGTTTCCTGCAAATCAATCACTGAGAAAGTAGTAAGATATAAAATAAAAAGAAAATAAGTAAAATAAAACAGACATAAAGTCCACGTAATCTAGCTTCTTGTTCTGATCCCAAGTCCAAACCCAGAACTGAAGGTATCACTGTGGCAGAATATCTGGATGTTGTTCATGAGACTCCTGGCAAGTGTACATGTACAATTTCTCACACATACACACACCAGAAAAGCAAACACTATATATAGTATGACACTAACACCGAGATTTATAAATCAAGAGTCAAAAGAATATCTGAAACAAAGTGGGTCAGGCTTTCTGCATTACTACTTGTGTTTGTGTGGATATGAAGAGAAAAGCCAAACTATATCCCCTCAGCAAAGTTAAAAGGAAATGCAAGAGGATACTCACCATTAAAGTCCTGATAAGCACTCCTGCAAGTGGAGTGCACATAATCTAGGAAGACACATAAACAGCAAGGAGTTAGTGTGCTGTGAGCAAAGCCCAGACTTAACATAGTCCTCTACTCAGCCATTAAATCAACTGCCAAAAAAATTGGGGTACAAATATCCATTTGGGGAAACACATCACTCCTTCAATGCCTAATGGCAATATAAAAACTAGTGTATGTCCATATTTCTAACTACCAAAGGAGGAGACCCAATATTAATTTAATTTGCACAAAGTAAAGGTAGAACAAATTTGCAAAAAGGGTGATGGACGTGAAAACTGATCCTGTGGAAGACAATGTTTCAAGGTCAGTATTTGTTTCACTATCTCATCTGTTCTCTCTAAATACTTTAGAAACTTGTCTAAAAAACACATATGCATATATGTATGAGTGTGTGGGCTGTATCCATCCAGGCATAATGTTAAAGCCTTTATTTAACTCAACAAATAAAGACTGAAAGAACAGAATTTATTACAGAGCTTCTAGATATAACCAAACCCTGGCACATGACAGAATCAGATTCAGATACACTCAAATCTACAGCCCAACTGGGGCAGTGGTGGCTAAGGATGGGCAACTAACATTGTTTATTATTTTTATTACAATTATAATCAAAGCCAACACGCCAATTCTGACCGCTATTTTTAATTCTCTACAGAAAATGGATTTCCTTACTGGCTGACTCTTCCCTTTCGGCACACACACACTCCAAGGTTAACTTCTGGCACACCACATATCTTGGTAGTGTCATCAAACTTTGGTCTAAAACATACTTGTTCTTTTCAATGTCAACTCTGACTATTGCAAATAGTTGGAATTTAGAGTCATCTACATCAGAATAAGTCACAGTCCAACACCAAAGCACAAGCAGATAGTATGCTATTCTGAAGAGCTCAACTATTTCAAAGCAACTGAAAAGTACTCCAAAAAAATGTGATCCTTTTTCCTATACTTACACTTGACTGCCTTAACTTCTTGTAGCAAATCAAAAATCAGAAGCGCATGCAGTACAGAGCCAAAATAGCACACCTTATTCAATGTCAAAGCCCGTTTCTGGTGGAGGCAGAAGCTTCCTTAACAAGAAACGAACAGGTTTTATTTAGAAATACCTGGCTCCTCGTGATTACACCTAGTTTAATCCTACAAACTGTCCCTTGTCTCCTAACACTGTCACTACTATAGATCACTTTATCTTGACACTGATTCCTATAAAAGTTGAGCAAAATTAACTGTACTTCACAGCCCTGGGCAGAACGGCTCTAAGAACTAATGCAAGGAGAACTGAAAAGCAAAGTTACAATTCGGTTTATTTAATCAGCAAGTCCAACACGGGCTGCTGTGCACCGATCTAGCTGAACGTGAAGGGCATCTGGGGCTTTCTGTGCCAGAATTCTAACTTAGTTAGCATTTACACACAAACCCCACCATCATCACCTCTTTAAAAAAAAAAAATGTCCTGGGTCACGGAACTGTTTCAGAAGCGGTATTCACAAGCAGGTAAACGGGGTGAGATATTAAACAGCCCGGTCTGCTACGTGATAATAACCTGCAGAATCTGCTTCTGGGGGAACCGAAGCCCACCTCGATGGAACGCTTGGAGATGCCCTTTATACTCGAGACGAGTATAATCGCACGAGCCCGAGGCAGCCTGTGTCCAGCGAGTTTCCAGAGCCCGGGGCGACGCGGTGAGGACTGGCTCCACCCGCCACTGGGTCGCTTGCCCCGAGGGCCCCGTGGGCCCCGTGGGCCCGGTCTCAGCTCGCTCGGCGAGGCTGGGAAGTTGCAGGCGGCCGCGGGCAAGGCCGCAGGGCTCGCAGCGAGGCCGACCCCCTAGGCAAGCAGCAGCCCGCTCCCCCACGCCCCGGGCCGGCCGCACCTCCGCGTGCGGTTCCCGGACCACAGGGCTCTGGCCCGGGCCCGCGGCCGCCGCGCGGCCCACAGAACAAAGCCATACGGCCATCTTGAGGCGGTAAACAGACCCCCGGCGCAGGCCGCCCGCCGCCCTCCCGCCCGCCCGCCCGCTGCGGCGGCCCGGCCCGCGCGCCGCTCACCGTCCTCGAAGTCCATGCTCGACGTCGCGGGGCTGACGGTCTCGGCGCTACGCTGTGGCCCGCGGCAAGCGCCCGCGACACAACGGTGTCCACACGACTGGCCCGCGCGACAGACAGCGGCGCTACTGGCCGGGAAGCCGCAGGCCACAGAGAGGCTGGGGGCGGGGCCGGACGAGCCTGCCAGTCGTCGCAGCACTGCCTTCGATTGGCCGACGGGGGCCGGTGGGCGGGTCTCGCATGGGGGGCGGGAAGCGAGGCGGTTGTCAGACTCCTGGGTCCTGACCCTGGGGAACCCGGCTGACTGAAGGTGAAACGGGAGCGCGGAAGGCTGGAGAAGGATGTTCTGGAAGGACTCCGGGTGGCCGGCCATGTTGGAGCCTGACAAAAGCGACGGGGTTAGGAGGAAGTTCCTTTCTCTTGCACAAACTCACCAAATCACATGGCGACCTTTGGCTACTGTTGGCTGGAGGAGTGAGGAGGAGAGATTTTTAACTGCTTATGGAGTTCCTTCCTCTGACACACACAAGTATGGGGCGTGCACAGGAGCCCAGATTGCCAAATACAAAACGATCATGAGACTCTCCTAAGACAGGCTTGCTAGCCACTGCTGGGCTTTAAGGTGTAAAACAACTGTGAAAGTTCACAGATGGGAAAGATTTGGCAGGAAGAAAGTAGTCCACAGCTCGAAGGAGAGAGAGAGGGAGGGAGGGAGGGAGGGAGGGAGGGAGGGAGGGAGGGAGGGAGGGAGACAGACAGACAGACAGAGGTAGACGCAAAGGTATTCACTCCAGAACACTATGGGAAGACTATTTTGGTCTTGAACCACAGTTTTAAATGACTTAATTCTCTTTCTGTTTTCACAAAGCAAATGTCGGTAACAAATTGGTTACCAGATAGGAAGCCAGAAATCAAATTCTTCGCACTTCTTTGGGGTTCAACCAATCTGCTAAACCCAGTTCGGAGGAAGCAGGAAATAAAACGGGAAACACAGCAAGGTATGCCACAGTAGCCCCAAATCTGGGCACGGCACTGTCCTGTGCATCTCTTCCTCCTCCACCCTCCTTGACTCATCCTGTTCTCCACCCTTTCCCTGATTCCTTCTCTTCTCCCTTCCCACGCATGTGTTCTGTTCACCTGGGCTGAACGTGTTGGAAACTGAACTCACAATTTCCCTTCTCAGACCTGCTTATCCATGTGTATTCTTCCGGCTGTTCACGGCGCGACCTGACAGCCCACTAATCCCAGTCAGAAGGCTGACCGCCACCCACTCAAGACTCCCTCACTACTCTAGCTTCCCACTTCCAATCCACGTATTGAAGCCTTTTATCTGCTTACTACCACCTAAAATATCTTTGATCCTCTCCACCCTTGCCATTTGCACGGTCACTACCTGAGTGAGGACACTCAAACTGTCTCCCTGCGAAAGTCTTGCTTTACAGGGCTGGAGAGGTGGCTCAGTGGTTAAGAGCACTGACTGCTCTTCTTAGAGTTCAATTCCCAGCAAGGCACAGTGGCTCATAACAGTCTGTATGAGATCCGATGCCAACTGGTCATGTCATTTCCACATCAAAGGCTCTGAGGAGATCTGTCTGTCAGAGTAGTCTAAAACAAAAGGTGGAGATACTGCCTGACCCTTACCTGTGTACCTGCATACTCTGTATTTTCCCTCCCCCTCTTCCTGTTCTCCCTCTCTTCTCTCTACCCTTTATCAAGACTTTTTAAAAATTATGTGTAACTTTAATTTTTTCAAAACCTATTTTTACTGATGGTTCTTAAATGCTTTAACCTTTTAGCCCACCACCCACCAGAGGTAGTGGGAAAGGAAGGATACTTAGGGAAGAAGCAGATCTGTTTAGAAAGGTTCTTTGGAGCAACTCCCATCTGTGTTTTCTGGAAATCAGCAGTTCAGTTCACAGGTCAGCAGTGGCAACTGGATCCACTCACAAACACTTCACAGACACACACCAGCCAGGTGTCCTATCACGTGCTTGCTTTAGCAGAACACCCTTTACCTGTGTCTGCTTCAGTCAAACATTCCTTCATGACTCTGCCTCAGTCTTTCTCCTATGTCCACTTCAACTAAACGTGCCTTCACCATCCAACTGACTCGCCAAAGAGCCCTTAAGTTTCCGCTTCAATTATGAATATACTTTGTGTGGAGGTATGTGCACAAGCGCAGGTGCCCGTGGAGGACGGAAGAGAGCATCAGATCCTCCTCAGCTGAGATTACAGGTGGCTGTGAGCTGTGGAACACGGTTATTAGAAACTGAGCTCAGGTTCTCCGAAAGAGCAGCAAGTGCTCTTAAATACCAAGCCAGTTCTCCAGCCCACTCTCCACACTTTGATTATCAGTTTCAGACTCCTAATTCTCCAGAAAGCCCTGTGCTTTGTCACAGCTCTTGACCTTTGTCCCTAAATATCTGCCACCTGATGCACTCTCCAAACATAACTCAGATTTACTTTTATAAAAAAAATCTCAGTTCTCATTCCCATGTTCTAAGCTTGAATTGTCAGGTATACCTTTGAACATGATTCAAAGACTTATTAAAACAGGTTCACAGACAGTCACGCTGGTTGGAGGCCAAGAATGTCCATTCCCACAAGCCTCCAGGGGCAGCAGCTGCTGGTAAGCCACACCCTAAGGAGCAAGGCCTTAGAGCGCTGTCTCACCCGCAGACTTGGCTTTGAGCCCTTGTCATTCAAAGCCCTTTGCCATCATAATAAGGTCGTCTCTGTCCCCTTGCTGTCAAGAGCAAGTGTGTTTACCAAGTCAGACTCTTCCCAGTGGGTTTTAATGCTTTGCTTGTTGTCATTCTTCTCCCATTTTACCAGAATGGCAAAGGAAGGATTTGGTAACCTGAGGTCCTAAGACCTTACCTACCATGACTGAACGGGAATGAACTATAGGGTCACTATTCTCTCAATCTCTCTCTCAATCTCTCTCTCTCTCTCTCTCTCTCTCTCTCTCTCTCTCTCTCTCTGTGTGTGTGTGTGTGTGTGTGTGTGTGTGTGTGTGTGACTACATTCTCCTCCCTCACCTTCCCTTCCATCCCCTGGAAGAAAAAATGGCCAGGCAAGTTGCTGCTGACTCAGAAGAAACCTAATCTCAAAGGTGTACTGAGAGCCAGCACACGCACATATACACAAACACATACACACACACACACACACACACACACACACACATACACACACACACACACACCTCTTCCCCTTTCTTTTTCTTTCCCAAACAGGAAGCATTCTTGCTTAGGAAGTCTGCATACAAAGCCCCCTGTGTCTGTTACTAAAAAAGTTAAAAAACTGCTGTGAAGAAACATCATGACCATGCCAACTTATTTTTGAAATGATTTAATTGAGGGCTTACTACAGGTTCAGAAGGTGGGTCCACAGCCATCACGGTGGGATTCTGGCAGCAGGCAGGGAGGCATGTCACTGGAGGAGTAGCTGGGGACTTACATCCGATCCATAAGCAGGAGGCAGAGAAACTGGACCTGTCCTGGGCTTGAGGAACCTCAAAGCCCAGGCCTACACCTCCTCTAACAAGCCCTCAACTCATAATCCTTCCTAAACAGCCCAGCCGGCAACCAAACACGCAAACGCACGCCTACGGGGCTGTTCTCATTGGAACCACAGCGTCCTGTGCTGCGTGAGAAGTCATTAGCCCGTCCCACATTTGTTTATTCAGCAAACTCTGAGTACCAAGCACGTGCCAAGCACTGTCATCTTACGTCATGTCCCCTTGCCTCCCAGAGTCCAGCTAGGTTCATCTTTGTTAGGCTCAGCTCTGTACCCTGAGGGCCCAATCCTTTGTACAAAAAGCCATGTGTAATTTCGTCTTCTGTATATTTTACAGCAGACAGCTGGTTACTGGGTCACAGACCAACAAGTCTATTAAAAGTTTAAAGAGATACAGGGGCTGGACATTTATGTGCAGAAGTCAAAGGATGTAGGGATTGAAGTCAGGCACAGGCTACAGGGACAAGAAGGAAAGAGAAGTTAAACCTAGGACCTGTTCTTAAGGGAGTTACTTCAGAGAAGCTTCGACCTTGAACCCAAGGAGAGTTAGGTGTCTGAACTCATTAATAACCCAGAGTCCTTTGTTCCACAGCCCCTAACCCTCCGCCTTGACACCATCAGCCTGGGATATCTGCCTTTCCCATAAACAAACCGGCACTTTCACGTGACCACAGTTTTGATTACCTTTTCTGTGCTTCCCCTCTTCCGTCTCTGTTCTTCAAGTTCACTATGAATATTGCCTCTTTCTAAATGTCTCTTTAAGGTCTTCATCTGAACCCTATTGTGAGTTTATTATAGTTTTTCCTGATACTCTGTTCATACTTTTTTCTTAGATTGCTGTGATTGATGGTTTGTATATACTTGGCCCAGGGAGTGGCACTACTAGGAGGTGTGGCCCTGTTGGAGTGGTTGTGGCCTTGTTGGTGTAGGCATGTCATTGTGGGCTAGGATGAGGGTCCTCATACTAGCTACCTGGAAGTCAGTATTCTGCTAGCAGCCTTCAGATGAAGATGTAGAACTCTCAACTCTTCCTGCACCATGCCTGGCTGGATGCTGTCATGTTCTCACTTTGATGATAACGGACTGAACCTCTGAATCTGTAAGTCAGCCCCAATTAAATGTTGTCCTTTATAAGACTTGCATTGGTCATGGTGTCTGTTCACAGTAGTAAAACCCTAAGACAATTGCCTAGTTGTCACTGTGAATGCTGAGAGGGAAGAAGCATTCACCAAGAGCATTATGTGCCTACAAAGACTGGAGGACATTGGATCTCCAAAACTGGTGTTACCGATGGTTGTGAGCCACCTCGTGTTGTGTTGGGAGTGACACCTGTGTTTTTTGGAAGAGCAGTAAGCACTCTTAACTGCTGATTCACCTCTCCAGTCAAACTGGAATGTCTTTTATACCTAAAACTTACCTGAATTTTCTCCCTGATTTTAATTTAGGCCTTTAAAAGAAACAAAGGCATCTCCAAAAGCTGAAAGGAATAATAATAAAATAATTTTTGTTACAGCCTAAGCGCCAGTGAGTATTGGAAGCACTTTGCATGTGTCATCTACCTGTGATATGTGTGTTTCCATCACTCCCAACTTACAAATGAGGAAACCTTACTTGCACAGGACAGGACGCCCAGCTAACAAAGCATAAGGAGTCAAACTCAGTCTGGCCCTAGAGCCCAAGCTTGTGTGTCTAGCATTGTAAAGTGCCTACTGTGCTCTACTGAGCAGCTGTCATATGCCAGGAAGTTTTTAATAAATCTCTCCAATTAAAATATGACATCATTTCCCCGTTCCTTTTCCTCTCTCCAGCACTCCCCCACCCCCCCACCCCTGCTCTGCCGTGTATGCTCCTTGCTCCCTCTCGAACTCACGACCTCTTGAAGACCTGGGGAAGCAGATTTCTCTGGCTCTCAGTTCCTCAGTTGCCGGTAGTTCCTTGTCTGTGGATGGGGCCCTGTGACATCCTCCTCCCACTTTGACATGTATAGGTCTTCTACTTCTTCAGGTCGTCTTTAGGGAGCCATCTTGTCGAGGTAGCATGGGTGAACCTTCCCTGCGATCCCCAGGAGACAATGTCACAGCAGTTTTCCTGTGAAGACTCTGGGTTTTACAATCCTTCCACCCCCTCACCTTCCAAAATGTTCCCTGAGCTTTAGGTACAGGGATTACGTTAGAGATTCGTCAGTGGAGCTGGAAACCCCACAACCACGTGTCCTCTGCATTTGACCCACTGTGTGTTTCTGAACTGATTCCTGGTGGCAAAGGTAAAGCATCTTTGACCTAGGGTGTAGTGCCAAGGAAGTGTTTGCTCCTTCAAAGAACAGATAGGAGCTAATCTGATGCAACTTACAGCAAGGTCTTTATTCTATTCAAGCTAGCTGGGCTCCCACCCCAATGCACCACCATCACACAGGACAATTTTGGTGGTGGGGGAGCCCCAAATGTCTATGGGGCAAGGCTTTTTAGTAAGCAGCAAGTAGGGGTTGGGGGGGTAAGTGTACAAGCATTTAATTGGAAAGCTACTGTGGCCTCTTACATAATTAGCTGGTGCTAGGAGTCATATCATAAACAATTTCTGCTTCTCTCTGCATTGGTGGTCATTAGGCAGGGGGTGGGCTTGTAACCTGGGGGGTGCAGGTTTGTTGGGGGAATAACCTGGAGACACTGGTCTTGTTGAGGGTGTAACCTGGAGATGCTGGTCTTGTTGAGGGTGTAATTTGGAGATGCTAGTCTTGTTAGGGATTAGCCTAGAGACTGGAACTAGGCTTGGGTTTTGTTGGGGGACAACTTGGAAACTTAACCCCTGAGCCATCTCTCCAGCTCCAAGGTACCCTCTTTTTTGTTTTTTTCGAGACAGGGTTTCTCTGTGTATCCCTGGCTGTCCTGGCACTCACTCTGTAGACCAGGCTGGCCTCGAACTCAGAAATCCGCCTGCCTCTGCCTCCCAAGTGCTGGGATTAAAGGCATGTGCCACCACCGCCCGGCTAAGGTACCCTCTTTTTAAGGAATGCCCTCATTTTTGTCTTTCTAATATGTGATGGTCCACCATAGCCTTTCCAGGTAAATTGAGAGCAAATTAGCTGTGACGTCTGTCAACTCCAGTGACTGTAAGAATAGACAAGCCTCAGGGGTAGATATGGTTTTACAATTGAGAGCACTTGCTGTGTAATCTTAACAGCTCAGAGTTCAGATCTCCGCACCCAGATCAAAATCTGGGCAAACCACAAGCATCAGTAACTCCAGCTCTGAGGGATCTGAATGTCCCCTTCTGGACTCTTCACATACACACAAACACACACCAATAAATACACTTTAAAAACTAAAGGATAGATGAGGCTTTCCAACGAATCGACTTATTTGCTGTATAATATTCAAGTCTTGTTGAGGAGGTCACCCCCCCTTGCTGTGGCTGTGTTACTGAGACCCTTGAAGTGACACTGGCATGTAAAACTTGCTTCCTGCTGTCTCTAGGTCCACAGTGATAGATTTGGCTTCTTGAGAGATTGTTTAGTATGTTTGTTGAATGAATAGAAAAGGAAATCAGGACAAGTTTTCATATCCACACAGCCCTCATTATACATTAAGGCCACACTTAGAAATATAAGTACGTGGGGTGGGGGCCGGAGAGATGGCTCAGCAGTCAAGAGCACTGACTGCTCTTCCAGAGGTCCTGAGTTCAATTCCTAGCAATCACACGTGGTTAACAATTACCTGTAATTGAATCTGATGTCATCTTTCTGATGTCATCTTCTGGTGTGTCTGAAGACAGCCACAGTACACTCATATAAATAAAATAAATAACTATTTTTTTAAAAAAGAAATATAAGTACAGACACATAACATCTAAATATAAAGAACTTTCCTACAGGGAATAGGAAAGGCACTATCCTAGAATGGCCAGCAGAGGGCACCACACACCAGATGTTGGCTCTGTGTTTTGGGGCACAGGTTCCTGCAAATCAGAGGAAAGTTAAAAGAACATCCACCAAGGTAGAGAATGGCCCAGTAGGGCTGTGTCCCCACCCAGCATTCTTTCTCTTCAGTGGGACTGTATTTCCACACCAGCCTTTCTCTTTGAGTATAATCAGAGACATAAACGTTCCCGGTGCCTCATTTCATCAGATACTATTTTTTTAGAACTTATTAAGAAAAAAAAAAATGCAACATATTAAAGTGACAAATTTGAAGTTCAGGATATGAAACTGCACGTGGGATTTGATGATTACTTGTTAACTAAACACAGACAAGCTGGGAAGGATCCAATGCATGACTTTTGTGCTGGCTTTTCATATGCTCGTGCAGACCGTGCATGCTTACTGTACACTCTCTAAGACAAAATATATATGGTTTGACATAAGACGGAAGGTTTACTTATACCAATATTCTAACAAAGCTTACGTCAATCAAATACTCTCTCTGTGTCTCTGGAAATATAACGGCAAGAGGCTCTTGGCTGTTCACATCGGAGCTGCTCTGGATTCTTAGAAATTCTTAGTGAATTTTTAGAAGTGTCATTAGTCATTGTCTCTCCAGGGACTCTGGCTTGATGATAAACCTAAAACTGTCACCAGTATTTAACTGTTGAAAGAAATGTTATTTTGTGTTTCAGTAACTTGTATTTGAGAAAATGTCAAGTCTGGAAAAAGGAAACTTTGTAGAGATTGACTAAGCACACATGACCCAGTGAGTTAGTGTTGGGAAGCTACAGCAAGCCCAGGAGTCAAGACTGGTACAGACTCCCGTGCCTCCAACAGCTCTGAATACTGGCTCTGGCCCAGTAATTTTTTTTTTCCTAACTTCCCCAAAGCCCTTGGGAGGTAATTAGTGACGACAGTAAAGGGCTTTAAAACGTGAAATATGTTGTGTAAATGCTAAGCCCAGGAAACACACAAAGGATTTGCATTTCTTGGCCATATTTCTCAGCCATAGACAATTTGATGCATCTTGTAGCCAGTTTCTCTTTTGCAACTGAAATCTCTCCAATCTTTCTTCTGAGGAAAAAAAGAAGGAGGAAGAGGAGGTTTTAATGGCTTTCCTACAAATCAAAGACCTAAGAAGATTACTTCTTTCATGACTTCAGAAGTGGAGTTCCTGGTTCAATAAAATCCCAGGTTTTACTGGGGGCTCTCTCTGTCTCTGTCTCTGTCTCTGTCTCTGTCTCTGTCTCTCCCCCCCCTCTCTCTCTCTCTCTGTGTGTGTGTGTGTGTGTGTGTGTGTGTGTGTGTGTGTGTGTGTGTGTGTGTGTGTGTGATGAAGCCCAGGCAGCCCTCTGTCTTGCTTGGAAGCAGGCACTGCCCAGATGAAGCGCAGACGGGGCCCAAGAGAAAGCGAACACCAGTCTACACTACTTTTGTTGTTTTGCTTTTGTTTTTGAGATTTTTTTTTATCTGTACCTTTTAAAATATTTATCATCATAGTCTTCAATCAAGGCCCATAGCAATGGTGGCAGGTTTTTCTTTCTTTCTTTCTTTCTTTCTTTCTTTCTTTCTTTCTTTCTCTTTTTCTTTTCTGACTCAGGGTTTCTCTGTATAGCCATGGCTGTCCTGGAATTCACTCTTAGACCAGGCTGGTCTTAAACTCAGAGATCCACTTGCCTGAGCCTCTGAGTGCTGGGATCAAAGGTGTGTGCCACCATGCCAGGAGCAGGTTTCTTTTTAAAGCTTAGTATAAAATATTAAATGTCTTCCCCATTTTGATTTTACATTGCTTTGTCAAGGCAAAAATGTTAAACTCAAGTTACTTGAAGCTGGGACATACTTCCATGATTAGTTTGGGGAAGGTCAAGAAGTGGCCTTGCTTTTCCTGCCCTATAAGCAGATCTAGGCCAGAGAAAGATAAGATCAGATTATCATTGGTTTAGAGAAGTGTGCTATAAAATGAGGAGACCTGTTATCAGCTTACAAGAAGAGATGGACATTTCAAGAAAAACCAAACCATAATTTCTGAAGTACCCCACTTTGTAATTTTTCCCCTAAATGGCTGGTGGAACAGTAGAATCCCAATATAGCTTAAAATCCAGCAGGGACGCCCTCCCCTGCCTCCAGCCCCAGCCCGGGAATGGAAATGGGAAGTTTGTTGCTGGGCAGCCGCCTGCACTGAAGCCTGACAGAACTCAGTTCTCTAAGAGGAGGGTTCTTCTAGAAACAGACAGCTAAGACTCTACCTCTTGCTTCAGCAAAGAAGTTGGTTTTAAAAGCGCTTGGGAAATTCCTCTCCACCCCTCCCATGGGAGCGCTCAGAGAAGGGTGGTCGGTAGAACCACCTTCTCCATAGTGGGATTCCTGACAGTGGGAGACTCCACGGAACTGGGCAAAAGCTGCTGCCACCACCCAGACACGGAAAATCTGATGAGACTGGAACCATATGTCCAAGTTTCCAGGAAAGAAGCACTCAGGAATCTGAGCAGCATGATGGCCAGCTCCATGTATGTACCACAGCTAGATGAGGAGATGCCAGCCCATCTGACCCACTGTGGTGGCCTTGACAAAGTCCTCAGCGGTAGTAAAGTACACGGTGGGTACCGCACCACTCAAGCCGAGTCCCAGGAGCATGCCTGCTCTTGTGTGGGCATTCTTAGGAGGGGCAAACCAACCTGCTTTGCCACAATGAAGGCAGAAATGCCCAGGACACGTGATGGAGGAGCAGAGGAGCTGAAACTGTGAGGAGCAGTCGAAGGAAGAATAGAACCAGGAGACAAAACTCCTATATCTAGTAGAGCAATCCCGGGAATAGTCCAGTTTGGAAGAAGTGAAAGAGACTTTGTGGAAGACTCAGGAGAAGCTGAGGCAGAGCCCTGCACCCAGAAAGAACATGCCCCAATACACTTTCTCCTGTAGGGGAGCCATGATGTACACATTTGCTCTGAGCATGGTCAAGGTTCCCAAAAAAAGAAATAGCATGAAGCCAAGTAGATGGCCTTAGCCCAGTGGTTCCCAGCCTTCCCAATGCTGTGACCTCTTAATACAGTTCCTCGTGTTGTGGTGGCCCCAACTATAAAATCATGTCATTGCTACTTATATGAATCATGATGTAAATATCTGACAGGTAGGATATTTGATATGTGACCTTAGTTTCTATGTGGATGCGGACGGTGCTCTTGAAGCCAGGCCAAAAGGAAGGCATAGGTGGTCTATGGCCACGTAGCAAGTAGTCATTGTCTTTCAGCCAGTCAGGAAGCATATCATATGAGATATGAGATAACCCTCAATGACTATATATATAGATATTCCTCCACCCACTCCATGGCATGGTGAGCTTGCAGAGGAAGCATCAGTACCAGCACCTCCTCCTCTTCCTGAGGCACTGGGTGTATTTGTTCTTCAGCCTTGGGCTCATGATTTCAGGTCCATGGTCATTAAGCGTGTCGAGCAGAACATCACAGCAGAAAGCATAGGGTCAGCAAAACTGCTCGCTTCATGGCTTCCTGGAAGCAGAGGAGAAAAGGAGACAAGAAACCCTCTTCCAAGGCATTCCTTTGGTCTGCCTCCTAACATTTACAACTCCTCTAAATGGCAACAGGTAGGGAAAAAACCTCTGGGAAGCAACATGGATCCACACTAAGGCATCCTGCCCTGGCTCCCAGAGGCCTGTGCCATGCCTCACAGACCCCACAGGACCAGCGTTTTAGTCCACCTCCACGAACCCTCATCGTCTTAACAGCCCAGCAGCACATGCAAGTCCAAGACCAGAGCCTTGTCTGAGACTCAAGGCAAACTCTTGGTGTCTGTAAAAGTCAAAAAGCAAATTATGTACTTCCAAAAATACAATGGCCCAAGAGAAGCAATTTCATTCCCCAAAGGGAGAAATAGAAGCATAAAATCAGAGACAGAGTTAGAGCAGTGGGCAGTGCTATCTTGAGGAGGCGCCATCTCTGGGCATTGGTCCTAGGGTAGAAAGCAAACTGAGCAAGAAAGGAAACACAAGACAGCAATTGGTGATCCTCCATTTCTTCTGCTTCTGTTCCTGCCTCCCAGTTCCTGCCTTGAATTCCTGTCCTGACTTCCCTCAGTGAAGAATGTGATCTGAGAACTGTAAGCTGAAACAAACCCATCCTACGTTATCTTATTTAATATAACAATTAATGTGAAAATATTTACAATAGCAAATTGGAAATGATCTATGTACTTATTAAATTAATAGATAAGTAAATTGTGGGATATCTATACAATGAAATGTAATAAAAAGAAATGAACCACTTCTAAAGGCATCTGAATAACTGTATTTTTAAAACACGTAAAAGATGCCAGTCTCAGAAAAATATATACTATATAATTCCTCATATGTGAAATTCTAGAAAATGTACAACTGCGTACAAAAACAGAAGCAGAGCACCAGTTGTCTGGGGCCAGGTAGGACTGGAGTATAACTGCAAAGGACATGAGGTAAGTTCCGGGGCGGACCGGAAGAGGAGATGTGTGGTGGAAGCTGGGCTCAAACTAACCTAAACTCTCAGTCCTGCCTCAGTGCTGAGCGCCAGGATTACAGTGTTATCATTCCCAGAATTCAGAGACTTGTTAAGTAGAAGAAGCTTACTACAGCTCGATTGAAGTCAAGGTTATGTGGAGTGGATGCATTTGTCAGAACTCATACTTACTGGTTTTACTTTGTCACACATAGGATATATTTTCAATAAAGCTGATTTTTTGAAGCTAATGTACCTTTTTAAAAAGTGAAATCATAGAAGTGGTTAAGAAAATGTAGCCCCTACAGTGACACTTGCACATTTGCAATTTTGTCATGTGCTCATTTTCTCAGTTAAGAGCACTGGCCACTCTTCATGAGGATCTGAGTTCAAGTCTCAGCACCCACACAGCAGATCACAACTATAACTCCAGTTCCAGGAGAACCGACACCCTCACCCAGACACACATGCAGGCAAAACACCAATGCACATTAAAAAGTAAATATATATATATATATATATATATATATATATATATATATATTATTTAAAAAGATGTCACTGTAGAACTGAATATAACTACAAAGAGAAGGGAGTGAGCCAGTATTAACACATGTTTGCAAAATCAATGATTACGAGTTTACCCAGCCAACACTGTATTTAAAGAGGTTGAGGTCGCTCTATATTTTCGATAGGAATGTTTACAGCATTTTAAGTAACAAGGCAGTCAACAGTGTGCATGACATCATCTATTTTCATAACTACACCTTATGTAAATTCATAACATAATATATATATGTATGAAATTTTACAAGGAATCATCTATACTCACCTGTAGAACACTTAATTGGGAGGTTAACTGTAAGGTAAGGATTTTCTCACTTGCACATTCTCCTGTGTTGCTCTTTGCCACAGGAAGGTCTGCGTGCCAGGTCAGCAGAAACATTGGTGATACTTCCATTTGGAAAAAGGGACAGGCATAGGAAGAGTGTGGCTTGACACACACCAGTCAACATCAGTCACTTTGTCCTCCCCAAGCAGGGAAGAGCTGGCAGAGAGAGATCTACTCGACTGGATGCCTAGAGCCAAGGACACATTGAGTAGGAAGTCTTTCCGCTTAGCTCTCCCACTAACCAGCTCTTTAAAAACACAACATGTGATTTAATTGAGATAGAGGAAACATGGTGACCAAGTCTGGTGAGATGGGAGCTCTCCTTGCCTGTTCACTTTTCTCACCTCTCAAAGACACAGTCAACATCTTTTTCAATCTGGACAAGAAACAGAAATATTTACCTGGGTATGTGGCTTAGTTGGTCGAGTACCTGCTTAATATGCAAGAAACATAAAACTGGGTTTGTTGGCATGCAATCCCAGCACTTGGGACAGGGAGGCAGGAGGATCAGAAGTTCAGGATCATCCTTAGCTACCTAGTGAGTTGGATGTCAGCCCGGTCTACTTAAAACCCTGTCTCAAAAGCAAACAAATTAAAAATAAAAGTCCCAGAGCCTCTGCCCCTACACCCTTTATGACGACACACCACAAAAGTAACACGATCAAGACCACAGTGGCACAGAACAGCTTTCTCTGCAGACCGACCCCTGGAAACCATTGAAGAAATGAAGATTTCAGTTTAGGTTTTGGTTTTTTGTGTTGTTGTTTAGGGTTTTGGTTTTTTGGTTTGACAAGGTTTCTCTGTGTAACATTCCTGGTTGTTCCAGAACTTGCTCTGTAGACAAAGCTGGCCTCAAACTCACAGAAATCCTCCTGCCTCTGCCGCCTAAGTGCTGGGATTAAGGGCTTGCAACACCACTCTGTGCAAAGGCTTTGGTTTTTTAAAGATTATGTATCATAGGCCTTGAATTTGCTCTGTAGCTGAAGATGACTTTGAATTTCTGACCTCCCAAGTACTAGGATGTTAGAAACGCATCTCTGTTTTATTCAGTGCTGGGTATCCAGCCCAGAGCTTCTGCATACCATGCCAGGACTCTGCAGCTTAGCTGTACTCCAGCCTGTGTCCTGTTTGTAACGCTAACCATGGGATGCAGTGGAGGGGGGCTTTCTCAGTCATTCTGTCAGATTCCAGCAGAATCAGAACTCTGACAATGCTGAATGCTCAGACAAAACACCCCAGACTCCCCTTGATGTAACAGACAGTGTCGGAGAGAAACACGGCTCAGTACAGCATTGTTCTCAAGGAAGCCTCAACATCCTGTCATCCTCTCATGCTTAGTTCTGCAATTAAATATTCTCTCACTGCCTTCTGGAGCTCCCCAAGTCTAGACACTATAATTATCATGGCAATTTCCCCAATGCCCTAATTAGCAGAGAACTAAAAACCCTTGGAGAAGAAAGCCAGGACCCCTCAGTACTAATATCTGCCAAAGCCCACAAGAAAATTAACCTAGCACAGAGAGGGAGACTCATCCCCTTCCTCCCTTCTCTGTCTCCCCTCGATTAGCCTTCCTGTATCCTTCATGAAGGAAGATGTCAAAAGTTTGTTCCTGCTTGCCCTGTCCCTTACTTAATCTTTCCGTCCCACACGGCACCACACAGGCCCATTTTTAACCGTCAGAATTTAATAGAGACTGTGCTGGACCAAGACATTCCAGCTTGTGGTGTACTTTTGAACATTCGTTTTTATGGATAAATCGGGATGGGTCACAGTTCAACCTGAATGTAAGCAACTTGAGCCCATTCAGACAGGACTCTGGTTTGCTCTTGTTTGTTTCTTTAGGCTTTTAAAGACCAGCTTCGGTGGAACCCAGGCTGGCTTCAAACTCAACTATGTAGCAGAGGCTAGCCTTGAATGCCTAATCTTCCTGCTTTGTTTCTGCTTTTCAAATGCTGGGATTTGGGTTTGGGTTAGGGTTTGGGTTTAGGTTTAAGTTTGGATTCAGATTCGGGTTTGGGTTTGGACTTGGGCTTGGGCTTGGGCTTGGGCTTGGGCTTGGGCTTGGGCTTGGGCTTGGGCTTGGGCTTGGGCTTGGGCTTGGGCTTGGGCTTGGGCTTGGGCTTGGGTTTGAATTCGGATTCGGGTTCGGGTTCGGGTTCGGGTTCGGGTTCCAGTTCAAGTTCCGGTTTGGGTTAGGGTTTAGGGTAAGGTATCATTAACATAGTGTCTATGTAGTCACCCTTCCTTCTCAGTGTGGAGGAACCTGGTAAAGTTAGTAACAAAGACACTGTACATATCAAGGCTTTGTTTGACCTCAATGGCTCCCTCAAGAAGTGAGTCATGGGGTCCAGGGGCATCCAATTGTAGCTTTGCCCAAGGTCAGAGGCACTTTTCACGCAAAGGGCCTGACATTTCCTGGCAGCTACAGGATGTTTAGCTTTAAGCCAAAATTCCACAGAGCAGCTCATTTGTGTGGGCCGAACGGCCCAGCCCTTCTTGGAACTCACACCCAGTGTCTCCTTACTTCAGCCGGTTCACTGTGGCCGCTCCTTTCTCAGACCTAATTGTATTTCCTGTGTGCCTTTTCTCTCTGTCTTTATAAACATTCTCAGGCGGGAGCGGGGGTTACTAGCAAAGTGCAGGCATGAATAGGAGAGAGAGAGAGAGAGAGACAACATGGAACAGGCTCTTCAGTTCTGGGTCACTGATTTGACACCCGCACACACTCTACCCCAAGTACTTGTACCATGTGAGAACCCGAGGACAGAGCTCCCGGCAGTCATGTGACTGCCCTGCCTTAGTAGACAGGAGACTCCCTTCCCAAGCTCCCACCATTGTTACCTGTCATTGTTCCCTCTTAGATGCCCAAGCAACCTCTTACAAAACCAAAGATAGAGATGACTCCAGAGGTTATCCCTACTGATAACGTTCTCGTTAGTATAATATTTGACGGGTTACAAAGCACCTTTGCCTGTCCCTTTACTCCACGTAAGCCTCATTGCGGCCCTGTGAAAGATATCGTACTGTGGTCCTTTATTACAGATAAGGATATCCGAGTGCTGACTACTCAGGCAAATTAGGCACCCGGTGGCCAGAAGTCTCAGGGACTATGTTATTCCACAGCTGCTTCTAATAGGAAGAGCCAAATCCCTGGCCCCCAGGCTCAGAGGAGTCACATGGGCGCATGCCTGTACAAGTCACCAACATGACTAGGGGCTGGGTCAAAGGTGTCCACCTGGTTTGAGGCAGACCTGTTGATGGCTCATAAAGATGCTTTGTACAGAAGGATCTACTCAAAGGGCAAAGTCATTCGCACTAGCTCTCTCTGGGCTCAGGCCAAGGAATTATTATATTAGTCTGCTAATAAAAAGAGGAAAATGAGCAGACATATCACAGGGAAAGGGCAGCAAGATGACATAAAGGGCTTAATAGTCACCGTGAAAGAGACAAAGCCTTCCCTACAGCTGTCTCCCTCAATCCCTGAAGAATTTTCCAGCTGCAGCTGTACAGCTAAGTGAAGCTCTCTCACCCAGACAGTCTCTGATTCTCCAGTCCAGAGAGAGAGGCTCACCATGCTCCACCTGGAGTGAGATTTGCAGAGAGACTTTGGCCAAGCCAGTCAGTGTAGCTTCCTGAAATCTCTCCAGGTCCACCAGTCAGGCAAATGACACCCAGGACAGGCTACTGAGCCTAGGGGACTACTTCTCTGGCTCTTTAAGGCTCAGTTTTATGAGGATCAAAATGTCTGACTCAGAGAACATTTTCTATAATAAGGCAAACATGTAGTTTTGGTTTGCCCAGAGCATGCTCTAAGAGCAAATGACAGAACAGTCTTTCTCAGTAAGAGAACACAGACATTACACGATGAGCAAATCTGTTTCATAAACACCTTTGTGGAACTAAAGCTTTACAGGAGGAGGAAGCCAGACAGAGAACCTTTCTCTCCTCAGAAAGGTTTTCTTCAGGAAGCTGTACCTTCCACTCTGCTGGGCCTAACAAAAAGACAGGCTCAACTCTCCTCCTCCGCTCTGTCTTTTTCCATTTCCCCTTCAGTCATAGGGTTTTAAGCTCATCTGTGTCATTTTTATTGTGCCCAGACTTTGGGGAAAAGCCATCTTGAATACTTTCTACCTGTTTTAACAAGAAGCATCAACAGGACAGCCCCAGGAGCTTAAATTAGGGTTCTTCAAAAGGCTGTTGGCTCTGTGATCCCAAACATATAGAGTCTACAAATATGATTCAGCCGATCTTGCGGTACAGCCTGGAGGCTTCCAAACAGCTTAGCAAGAACCAGAACAGGAGAGCGCCATGGTAGTGTACATCTGTCAGTCCAACACCAGGAAGACAAGGGCATGGGATTACACATTGTAGTCCAACCTTGGCTATGTAGTGAGTTCTAGGCTAATCTGACTAAGATGGCCCCATCTCAGAGACAAAACAAAAGGAACAGATGGGAGAAGAGGGCACACGACAGTCAGTGGGTACAGTCCTCCAGTGCTGTGTGCAATGGCTCGAGCCCTGGATTTTAGTGTTTTGGCTTCTGTTTGTCCCTAGGGAGGTGGGGCCATGAAGGAACCAGTGAGGAATGTGTTCAGCTACAAATAAACAAGGGCCTGGGATACCTGAGAGTGAGAGATTTAGTAACCTCTCCCAACATTTGAATGAGAACAGATATTTTGACATTCTGGCTTCTGTGGCAGAAGACAAGTAAAAAAAAATTTGGTTTTGATATATAAGATATGTTTACATAAAAACTTGAGGCAAACACAGAAATAAAAATACATTAGAAAACAAAGAACAATGGGTTTTGATAATCTAAAGCTAGTGTGTGCCACCGACAGACAGTGAATGAGAAATGGCCTAATCTCCCTCTAAGATGGGGACTCTAGGTTTATCCCCACAAGACAAGTAAAGAGGGGCCTCACATCCTCTTCCTGCCTGGGCAATGCCTCTCTCTGGTTCCCTGCTACCTGATTCTTCAGGGTCCAGTTTAGCATACGTGGTGATTTCTCCAGACGCTCTGCTTTGACTTGATATACTATATGAGACTTTGCTCCGAGCTCCCACAAACAATCCTGAAAGTAACCCTCTCTTATCCTCTCTCATTGGTATGCTTGTTTGATGTCTTCTTTTCCTGTTAGACATGGGGAGATTTGTTTGTTTGTTTTTTTGAAGACAGGGTTTCACTGTATGGCCCTGGCTGACCTAGAACTTGCTATGTAAACCAGGCTTGCCTTGGACTTGCAATGATCTTTGTATCTGCCTCCAAAGAGCTGGAATTATGCTGTGTACCACCAGGCTCTGTGAGCTGGGTCCATGCATAATGAGCACTTGCTGAGTACCTGATCACTCATCGATGTGTGCCCTCTGGCCCTCATTTTCCTAATCTGTAAAGATAATCACTAATAAGTCACTGTGACGATAGCTGCTCAAGTCACCGTACGAGCCTAAGATCTTAAATATGTGCTCGCTCTTCCCTTCCTCTCTGTGATCCTATAGACAGAGGTTTTGGGATTTTCTAAAAGGATTTGAGAAAGGACAGGGAATTAAAAGAAACTTAGATGGGATTTAGTCCCAGGAGCTTTAATTAAAAAAAAAAAAAATCCATGAGGAGAGTAAGAAGGAGAGCAGACTCTCAGGGCTCCACGACCAAGTGCCAAATCCTGGGTGGATTAAAATGTGGGTTCTTTCATCTGGATGCTGGACCTTGTTTAAGGTAGCCACAGCATTTTTTCTTCTGTCTTCGGCTTCTGCTGAGGGCCAAGCAAGAGGAAAGACAAATGGCTTTAGAACTCATGGAATTCGGCCCAAAGATTCCCACAGCCACATGGGTGAGCCCCAGTGTGGCACGCTGAGGACCACGTGCCCTGAGGACTCCATGCTGTTGTGGAGTTCTGTTCTGCTTGCTTTCCTCACATCCCTCTTGATCTAAGAATTATGAAAACTCTAAGGGGGCTTCCAGCCTCTCACTGGGCAGTGTCTCTGGCACTCATGATAATAATGTTTGATCTCTTTCAGGCATTGCTGCTGGAACAGATTAAGATTCAATCACCACCCTAGGGAAGAACTTAGATTGTGAGCAATGACCACCACCCTTAGAAAACATTTGGAAAAGTAATGTTGTTAGTGAAGCCAGGTTGAGACCCTTTTGCTACTGGCTCTGATACAGAACACCTTATGGAACAACCTGAAGTTCAGAAAGGCACACGCTTAGTAGTTAAGCTAGAGACCTTTTATGGTCAGGGAACAAGAACAATGGCAGCACTGGCTGACGTGACTCTCACTGAGGCTGGACTGGTGATGACTGATTTCTTATACCCATTTGTGCCCTCAGCTTCCTGATATGATTTATTAAGAATTGCTGATGAATAGATATGCATTCTGAGGATTTAAGGTTGATATGACTTTGTAACCGAAATTGCTGCCTGCCAGTAACAGAAACCGGCTGAGGAAAGTACCTTGCTTGTTTACATATAACAAGTTGCTTAGTTATACACATACGTGGGTTTTGGAGAATAATTTGTTTTCTTTACCTGTACTGCGTAAGGTTATTTCTTATAAAGGTATTGAAACACACACTGTTTTTTCATAATCATCCACTAGGAGAAAACTAAAACATAATCACATTGTAATTTTCTACTGCTTAAAAGATTTTGCTGGGATATACAAGCTATGGAAGAAAGAATAAAGTATGGGGGTTGGAACACTGTTTCTCCCACCCATCAGCTGTGTGTATGTCGATATATATGTGTGTAAAGTTTGTGTGAGTAGGGGTTGGAACATAATTCCCTCCACTAGCTATGTGCATGTGCACTAGTATGTACATGTGTAAGGTTTGTGCGGATGGGGGTTGGAACACTGGTCCTTCCACCCATCAACTATGTGTGTATACTGACATGTAAAGCTTGTCTGGGTGTGTTGGAGCTTGCTCCACCCACCAATCATGTGTATTTACATATGTTTGCATGTGTAATTATCTATATACGTGTGAACTGCTTGGAGCCTGTTTGCTGGAGCTTTACTCTAACCATTCTATGTGTGAATGTGTACATATCTGTCTGTAGTTAAGTATGTATATATACATGCATACATATGCATACGTATGTATGTATGCACATATGTATAAATTTGTGTGTATAAAGTTATTCTACTCTGCCTTTTGTTTCATCCACTTGTGTGTGTGTGTGTGTGTGTGTGTGTGAATTTTTTTTCTTTCCTTCTCTTTCTTGATGGCCCCAAGGAGTTAAAAGAGTTCATAGTTTTTTCGCTGGCTACAGGGAGTGCCAGCTCCAGTAAATTAAACTTTGTTCCCTCAAAGAAGAGTCTGCTGAGTAACCTCTCTAATATCTGGCTGCCACTGGCAGCAGCCTCTCTAGGTATCTGGATCCACCTGCCCAGAGGCTCTAAGCACTGACCTCTAATAGCTGCTGCCTCAGTTTACTCACCACATGGATGCCACTGCCCGGCACTGACAAGCTTCATGTGACCCTCCTTCAGTGCAGATGAACACTAATCCCCGAGTTTTATAAGGACAGTAAGCATGTTGATGGGGGCCACGCCAGCCATATGACCTAACTGTAATGGTTATTAGATTTATTTAGTTTTGAGCAAGGTCTCATGTAGTAAGGGTGAGCTTCTGTCTCTGGTCCTCCCACTTTTACCTGAGTGCTAGGATTTCAGGTGTACCACCATGCCTCGTTTATGTGGTGCAGAGGATGGAGCTCACACCTTGGTATATGCTGACACCCTGCTTTTAAAATTCTACTTCAAATACACCTTAAGGAACTAGGAGTTGATGCTTCGTGGTATATAGTTTGCAGGAAACTGAAGCATATAACATACATTTTCAGTAGAGGCTCTGGAAAATAGTCCATGACTCTCCTCAGCTAAAGAAAATCTCACAGCAGAGGTTAATACACCTTAAATGCACGAAGGCCACCAAAATGGCTGCCTACTAGCCACCAGCTGGTTTCTATGTGATACTTCACACAGATTCTGGCAAATCCTGGGGAAATCAGTAGACCGAGTCAAAAAAGAAGGTCAAGAAATCCGAAATAAAACCCATTGACTTACAAATTGTTCCTGAGAGAGTAGGAACAGGTAGGCTTGGAGTCAGTGACAAAAAAAATTCATTTACCATATCCTGCGTTGTACTAAAAATGGGCGATAGTTCTTCTATACATTCCTCACACTCAGTGAGGCACATAATACATATCATTACTACATTAGTCACTCATGCTTTACAGTGTAGGAAACTTAGATGAAGAGAGATTTGGTCACAGTGAAATCAAAGCCTGAAAAGCCAAGAGAGCTTAAACAGATCTACATAATTTGTAGATGGGTTTCAACCTGAGGACACAGGGACCATAAGGACCCAGGAGAATAAAAACAAAACAAAAAACTAACAACAAAACAGAAAACAAAACCAAAATGAGGCAAACCAAGTAAACAGAAGAAAAGGTGAGGCAAACCTCTCCTGCTCTCTACTTTCTGAAGGGAGGGGCTCATGCATCATTTGAATGCATGCTGGAGGCCCTGAGTACGAGGAATACAGATGCCAAACACCCCCACATCTGGAGTCTAGCTACACAGCTTTATATCTTATCTGTGTGGGAAGGGTTGGGGCTCAGACCAGGGTGGACTTTCCCCACTTTGGAAAGCCTGTGGAAACAGGTCTCTCCTGTAGCATTCCCCGACTTAGAGCTGTCTCTAGGACAATGAATCTCCGCCCCATTCTGTTCAGTCCTTTGTTGCCATAATTCCTTTGGAGCCCTTCTTTTGCCATCATGAAATAAAATATTTATCCTCTATGACACACATACCAACATACATTACACACATATGCACATGCGCATATATGTTACACACATGTGCACATACATTAGGGGCAAGCACATCATCTAGGATGACCAACAGTCCTGATTTGCTTAGGACTGAGGTTTGCTGGAACACAGGACTTTCATTTAAGCTGTAACTATAATATAAAAGGGGAACTAATGAACAGTAATTAAAATCAATTAACATGCACAAGAAACCCTTGGCTGCGTTACGTTAGTGGACTCACTGAAAGTAAGTGGATGGACCAGAACTGCCCAGCTGACGAATCTGCCAAGTGTCTGAAACTTACTTGAAGACACACAGAATCACCGTATCTATAGCAAAACTGAAGTTTTTGAGTGAACACATATCAACCACTTCCTACATGTAGACCAAAAGACAAAAAAATAAATTTCCAGCTGATCTCACACCAGGGTTGATTCTGGGGAACTTGGAGGGCCTGCCCTTTCATGCAGATTGAGTCCTTGGAGACTGGCCAGCATGTGCTGAGGAGAGCCCAGGCTGTCGTGCTATAGGGTTGTTTAGTCCTCTCTAAGCGCTTGGGGATCTCCCATCCTCAGTAAGGACCAAGATGCATCGGACCTGACTGTGGGAAAAGGTACGGAAGCCAGGCTGACAGAGGTCTAAATCCCACCCACCATAGGTTAACGAAGTTGTCGGTTTTAAGAACTTGCCTTGTGCTTCAGTGTCCCACTTAAAAAAAAGATCTGTGATGTTGTAATGTATACAAAACACTGAATATACCTCGCAGGGACTGCATGACAACTACTTCTTTACTGTTCAGTGGGAGAGCAGCAATTACCTCTAAGCAGAGGAACGTGGGGGAACGTTCCACGTGGCCTACTTCTTGGAGAGAATAGAAACACAGAGACGAGAGGAGGACTCAGTAGTGACTAATCCAGGAGGAGCCGACACTGGAGTTACTGTGTAGGATGAAATCACCTGGGTTTGCCATTGGTGACTGGCAGCCTTGGTGCTACACAGTAGCTCAGAGGGAGTTTCATATTCAGAAAACCTGGCTTCCCAGTTACCCTTCTTGTCAGTAACCTGAGAGGGAAAAAAAAAATCACTTCATTTCTCAGGATCTTTATAAGTACAACCGGTTTAATAATACCTGACTCTTGAGTTCATTTTGACAGTAAATGAGACACGGGCAATGCCTGGTCCTCAGCCACACACAGACATGGCCACTCTTAACTAACTAAAAGCTGTGACACCAGCATTGGAAGAGACTCCTGCGGGAGAATCCCTTCTCTAAGAAGACATTGAAAAGGCATCTACACCTCTCCCCCGTATAAAGTCCCAACAGAACCAAAGTATGATTCCATTCAAATTTGCTCTGGGAAACCAATGAGTTTATTGGGCTACTTACAGAGCATGGGTAAGGGCCACAGGCAGGCACACAGGTGCCCCTGGTGCAGTCCCGCAGGAAAGCATCCCCTAGCACCCGTGCTGGCTTCCCTGTTATACTCCCCAGCCTATATACTCCAGGAGCTGTTGTGTAATTAGGATAAAACTGCACACAAATGGCTAAGAGAAGTGATTAGAACCCCAGGTGAGGGTCTAGTGACCCTCCGCAACCCCTCCTTCTCTGAAAGAGGGTCGGTGGTCATCAGGCGTGCCCCTGGTGGCCTCTTTGTAAGCATGGCTTACAGGATAAAGACCCTACAAGGTCTGAAGATGGACCCAGTTCTGCTCAGAAAGCCACATACCACGACAGGACTGAGTATCATGACCTAGTTCCTAGTGTTTCAGCCATGCCAGGCAGTTTCTGCCGGGGTTACAGGTAACACCCAGAAGTCTTTCCATTCATTACGCAATGTTGTCTTCAATGTGAGCCTCATGCTGACAGAGCTAGCCAGTTCAGAAGCATGGCTGGTTGCCCTGACACAGAAAAAGTAAGACTATACAGGGCATCCTGAGGTGCAGTGTTTCTATGCATATTCTGTCTACCAGAGCAAATGATGTAGTACCTACCGCCTCCAATAGGTGGGAAACAAGGACTATCAACAGGGGTCTGCAGCAGCTCACTTTGTAGAATGTACATCTGGCATTCATCAGGCCCCGGTATCGCATAAAGTGGGTATGGGGTCACACACCTCTAATCACAGCTTTCTCGATGGGAAGTAGAGGCAGGAATTTCTCCTCAAATTCAAAGCCAATTTGGATTGTATAAAAAAAAAATAGACCATAGGTTGGGAAGAGAGCCAGAACGTATATGAACAGCCACAATGGCTTCAGGTAGCAAAGACTTCAGAATGATTTAATGGACCATTTTCCCAGAGAAAGTCTTGTTATGACTCAGCTTGTTGTTGAGAGCTGGCACGTTACCAAGGATATGTTTTCTTTTCTTAATGAAAATAAATGATTAGCAAATAGTCTTGCTGAGATGCTGCCGTTTCTGCAGTGTTTTCTGTGGCCTTGCCTCTGCCAAGCGACAGCTGAGGCCTTCTGTTTATTAAGAAGATTACCTTCTCTTGGTGGGTTAGAGAGTCATGCTTGCTTTTGTCTGTTCCCATTCACGTTTGGCCCACAGTATGGAAGACTCCAGCAGAAGTTATAGATTTGAGGCAGAGATGGTGGTACAGGCCTAGAATCCCAGCGTTTGAGAGGCTGTGCATAGCAGGAATTCATGACCTCTGGTGAGTTTAAGGGAGGCCAGTTTGGTGGGCTACATAATACCCTCAAAATAACAAAACAAAGGAAAAAATGACATTTGAAATAGCCAGTATTTTGTGTTGTTGGTTTGGTTTGGTTTTAACTTTTAATGACCTAGGATTATAGGCTTGAGCTATGACACCCAGCATTTCTTTACCATTTTCTAACATGTGGGTTGATTTTCCACAAAAAGCCTTCTGTAAGCTCAGTGTGAGGTCAGGCAGGTATCAACCATCTAATGTCACTGGGATAGAATAACAGACATACTATTACTCATGATTCTGTGAGCAAGGAATTTGGAGCTCGTTTAGCAGACCACTTTGACATAGGGTATGTGGTTGTCACAAGCAGCGGTAATAATGTCATCGAGGGATTCAGTATCTGCTGGCCTGTCTGAGTGTGGAAGGTATGCTCCCCACGATGCTCCCTCACATGCTGGAAACAGTACTGATGATGGAGGACTTCTGCAAAAGTGATTCAAAGGAAGAGCAGCTGTAGAGTCCTCAGGGCAAACTCAGAGTCACACAGTGTCCCCTCTGCAGTACTCACCTGCCACAGAGCCGCAAGGGGGGGGGGGGGTGATCACCAGGGGCAAGGACCACTGGGGTACCCCGGGTGCTACTAAGGAAATAGGACAAGAGTTCTCTCAATGCACCCAGACCCTCCCACGTATAAAAGGTCAGAGGTGGTGGTCAGCTCTGCTTTTCTGCTGCTCACTGCTTAGTATCTGAGATGATTTCTAGCACGTAAAAGTGTCTTGATAAAAGGTTCTGTAATAAATAGGTAGAAAAGCCTGTTTTAGACGTCTCTGTGAAATTGACAAACATATATCTTTTCAGTCTCAAGTAAAGCAGACAAATGACTTGTAAAGATTTTCCTACATCTTTGTGGATATGGTGATCGATCAGAAAAGAGTAAGACCTACTAAGTTCCCTTCAACTCAGCTTATTCTCATCACTCTCTCTCGTGTCCTGGATCCTCACTCCATAAAACCAGAGACTTGCATTAAATTATACCAAAAGCACTTCTAGGATGAAGGTCTTGATACTATTTGTACTATTGGACCTCAGCTTGATTTTCGTTATATACCTAACACTAGACCTACAGGAAGCTATTTTTCATCTATATTCTGCTAGAAAATATATATCTATAGTCTGATCTGTACCTCCCATGTGTCTCTGGGTGTTGCCCAGCCACAGTGGAAAATAAAATGGGCACTTTTACCCTTGGGAGACTATGAAGTTAGAATTTTATTTTGGGGTGACTAGAGACACAGCTTAGTGGTATAATACATGCCTAGCACTCACAAGGCCCAGAATTCTATCCCTGCCACCACAAAAGAACAAACCCAGAGGACAGCAAAATAACTCTCTCCCTCCCTCCCTCTGTTGGGAGCCGATTTTTAACAGAAAGCGGCTAGAAAGCAGCTATTCATGCCTGTAAGGTGCATGTGGTATCCACGCCTGCAAGGCTTACGTCATATCCACACCCCTACAAGGGGTGTGGCAAAAGTGTATAAAATACCCCAGATTTCCCTTCAATAAAAAAGACTTGAAGAGACTGGATCAGAACCTCTGTCTTGTCTCCATTCCTAGCGTCTCTTCCCCTTATCCCCATTCTCTTTCCCTCTAGACCCTGACTCGAAGACCCGAGCAAGCCACAACATTTTTTGTTAAGTCTTTTGTCTCAAGCCTGGTAGAGCGGAGTTGGTTGCAACATCCCTCCCTCTCCCTCTCTCAATAAATAAACAAATGTTTAAAATATTATTTTAAAATACTAGAAATGTATTGAGGGGAATAGATATCATATCAACTCTGTGTATCTGTATGCATGCATGTTCCTGTGTGAGCATGTGGGGGCACTGGTGTGTGTGTGTTTGTGTGTGTGTGTGTGTGTGTGTGTGTGTGTGTGTGTGT
>JANHMN010000028.1:3786670-3832199 GCA_030674055.1 Rhabdomys pumilio | reverse complement strand
GTGTGTGTGTGTGTGTGTGTGTGTGTGTGTGTAGGTGCACCTGCATATGTGTGTGGAGGCCAGAGGTCAACCCTGGGTATATTTCTTAGGTGTTGGGAGCCGACTTTAAGCAAAAAGCGGCTAGAAAGCAGCTATCAGCTTTACAGCCATCTTGAGCCATATACCCTGACATGAGACTTGGTTTTCAACAGCCTACAACAGCTGAAGCACACTCTGATATCCCATATAGCTTGTTTTGCTGTTAAGTGCCCCCAGCTGCAAGGAGCACATGGTATCCACGCCTACAAGGCATGCGGTACACATGTTGTCCATGTGCTATCTACGCCATATATGCCTGTAAGGCGCACGTGTTGTCCACGCCTGTAAGGCTTACATCATATCCACACCTGCAAGGCATGTGGTATCCATGAGCCTACAAGGCACATGGCAAAACTCTATAAATACCCAGGATTTCCTTGTTGTAGTGAGTATATGTATGTGTGTGTGAGTGTGTGGTGTAGTAGTAGTAGGTGTAGAGGTGTGTGTATGATGGAGACAGTAAAGAAGACATTACTACAGATCCTCTGGCTTGGTTCTATTCTTCGCGGCTCTTCCCCTTCTTTCCCCCACTCTCTCTCTCTTGCTAAACCCGGACCTGCGGAACAGAGCGGGCCGCTATAGTTTGGCCCCCAAACGTGGGCAAGAGTGGTCGTTACAGTTAGCTCGGGGCTTTTACAGCTCCGGGCTTTTACAGTTTGAAGCCTGATGTGGGGCTCCAGTAAGTGGGGCTTTTACGTTTTTGGCGCCCAACGTGGGGCAGAAAGGTCTTTTATAGTTTGGCGCCAAGCGTAGGGCAGCTCAGGGCTTTTACAGTTTACAGCTCAGGGTTTTTTACACTTAGGAGCCATCCAACTTGTTATTTTAAGACAAAGTCTCTTTGGCCTATTATTCTAAACTGGCTGGCCAGTGAGACCAAGAAATTGTCCCCAACTTCTTGATACTAAGCACCTCAAGTCACCCAGTTCTTTTTACATGACTTCTGGGTATGTAACTTCTAGGTATGTGATTTCTGGGTATTAAACTCATGTGCTCTTGTATTCCAGACCGACTTAGTGGACTAATGTCCCTTCAACTCGGAAAGCTTGGTTGTAAGTAGAGAAAGAATGGCCATTGAGTTGTTGAGAAACAATTGGAGGGTTACATAATGCTGGGACTCTGGTGTTCATTACACTTGAGGGACACTCAGAGATAGAGATAACTCTTAGGACCACACAGAAGATTGGAGATGCAGGCTTACAAATGCCACTCTTTTCTCTCAGACCTGGAAAGGCAGAAAGAATAGAGACTCAGGTAAACAAACCAGGGAGGCGTTTTCATACAATATGTCAATGGCCAAACTAATAACTGACACGTGAAAGTTGTCCTGGCCGTATGCCTGTATCTTCTGAGGTTTGTATCATTTGGATCTAAGGGTCTACAGCCAGAAATCAGAAAGTGAACTTTGAAATTGTGATACATTAATAATAATAAATACCTATTTAGTGACTGACTCTGGTTTCTGCCATATAACCCTAGAAGACCTTGGGGACTCTGGGTAAGAATGTCTTTTGTTGGGGGCAGGAGGGATGGCTCAGTGGTTAAGAGCACCAACTGCTTTTCCAGAGGTCCTGAGTTCAATTCCCAGCGACCACATCATGACTCACAACCATCAGTAATGGGGTCTGATGCCCTCTTCTGGCGTGTCTGAAGACAGTGACCGTGTACTCACATACATAAAATAAATAAATAAATTGAAGAAGGAGGAGAAGGAGAAGGAGAATGTCTTTCATCTGAAGTGACTAGATGCTGGGCACAGTCGCCGCCTAGGGGGCTTGTTGTACCTGGGGAACCATCACTTAGACTTCAGAGATTCTCAAGCCCATCCCTCAACCTCTGGAGAGGGAAAGGAGTTCAAGTTGACTCAATCACCAACACTCAATGTAATCAATTGTGCTCCCAGAGGAACCCAAAATGATGGGCCAGGCCAGCTTCTGGAGAGACTCTCCACACCAGCATACAGGGGGCGTATACTCTCTGAGTCCCCGCCTCCATTCCGTGAGCTCTGCGTCTTTTCTATAGCTCAATATAAACTCAGTGTGTTCCTGAAATCCACCCACCACTTTAGCAAAGTAACATGAGAGGAGACAGCAGGAACCCTGATTAATAGGTGCTCAGTCAGAAGCACAAGCTACAATCTGAGGCTTGCAATTAAAATCTAACGTGAAGGTGAGGAGAGTTCTGCAGATCTGAGCCTTCAGCCTGTGAGGCCTGATGCTACGGAGTTGAATCGTAGAGCAGCTTGGTGCTGGAGACCTGCTGTACAGATAGATATCTAGTGTCAGAAATTCTCTCTGAATGGTATGTAAGAGTTAGAAACAAAACAAAACAAACAAACAAACAAACAAACAAACAAACAAAAAAACCCCAATAAAACAAAAAGCCACACACACATGTTGGTGGTTTTTATCTGTCAGCTACTTTTCTGTTGCTGTGATAAAACACCACAAGCAAGGCAGCTTACAGAGGAGGAGGTCACTGGAGTTGCAGTTCCAGAGGGAGGAGTCACTCATGGCAGGGAGGCAATGGTAGAAAGTAACTCCAGGCAGCTGGATCTAGAAGCTGAGAACTTGCTCGCACCTCAACCCCAAGCATGTAGCAGAGAGCAAACTCAAAGCAGGCAAGGCTGCTTTTCCACAGCACAGCCTGAACCTGGTGTCAGTCTTCCTCCAGCCAGACCAGACCTCACCGCCAGACCCTCTGCGACACAGCGCCACCCACCGGCTGGGAACCAAGTATTCAAATGTCTGAGATCATGCGGGGCATTTCTCCCTTAAACCACCACACTAGCAGCATCTTTTAAAAGTAACGTGTTCTAAAAGTCATGCACGCTGCGGCACACCAGCCATGCCTCGTTTCCTCTTCCTACTCAATGATACTTTGGTGGAGGGACCGACAGCATTGCACTTACGTGTTCATCTGGACATTTTAGTTTTATAAACATAGGTTTTCATTTCTGTGAAGTATACACTTAGGAGCTAGAGAAATGACTCCACAGTTAGGAGAACTTGCTGAACAATTTTGAGACCTAGAGTTCATACTCCAGCACCCATGTAATAGGCCAGGCATATTGTGTACACGTGTAACCCTAAATTCGGTGAAGAAAGGGGGAACTAGCTGGTTTTCAGTATAAGAAAATACAAACTCCAGGTTCAGTGAGAGACCCTGCCTGAAGGAATAAACAAAGGAGGACACACACACACACACACACACACACACACACACACACACACACACTGCTGTAGAGATGGCTCATCAGTGAAGACCTAGCAAGCACATGGCAGTTTACGGCTGACTGTAATTCCAGTCCCCGACGATCTGACATCATCTCAGCCTCTGCTAGCACCAGGTGTGCAAGTGGCTCACAGATGTACATTTAGGCAGAATGCCTGTACACATGAAATAAAATAATTTTTATGCTAAACAAAAACAAATTCATCTTTTAAACAGTATATACTCAGAAATAGGACAGCTGGGCCACATCGAATGATGGCTAATATTCTTGTCAAGGACTGGACCTCAAAGCACACAGGACAATGGGAGCACACAGGAGAGTGCAAACACACAGCACAGTGGGAGCACACAGGACAGTGGGAGCACACAGGAGAGAGGGGCACACAAGACAGTGGGATCACATAGGAGAGAGAGGCACACAAGACAGTGGGAGCACACAGGTCAGTGGGAGCACACAAGACAGTGGAGCACACAGGAGAGTGAGGACACAGGACAGTGGGAGCACACAGGTCAGTGGAAGCACACAAGACAGTGGGGCCACACAGGTCAGTGGAAGCACACAGGATAGAGGGGCACACAAGACAGCGTGTGGACAGAATAGAGACCGGCGAAGCTTGGGCATATGCTCTTTCTGCTTCCTCTCTTCTGTGGTGCGAGCTGCTCCCCTGTATTGTCCCTGGCACAATGGACTGAGTTGTCCAAATGGTGAGCCAACCTCCTGGAGGTTGTCAAGCATTTTGTCACAATAATGAGAAAAATAACTAGCACAGATGGCAACCTGATCAAGTTTGATTTATATTGTGATAGACACTGACCAAAAGCAACGTGGGGTTTGCTTGGCTCATACTTCCAGATCTCAGGCCATGGTATTGAAAACCAAGGCAGGAACTCGAGGTGGGGACCTGAAGGCAGGAACTGAGTCAGACAAGTGAAGGAACATTGTTCTCCTTCCTGGTCTTGCTCAGCTCTCATGCATTTAGTGACCAAGCTTACTTGCCTGAGGACAGCATCATCCCAGTGTGATGGAGCATCCCGTGCTGCCTAACAATCAGGAAAATGGTCCGAAGTTATGACCACAGGCTAATCTGATGGAGGAACTTCCTCAGTGACCGCCGAGCTTCAGTTATGAGTGTAACTCTATTTTCAACCTTTTCAGAAATTGCCAGATTGTTCTCCAAAGCGGCAGTACTATTTTACATTTTTACTGGAAATGCTTAAGGCCCATACATGTCTTCTTCATGGCTTGCCAACACTTATTATTTATTTCTTTGTTTTGTGTGTGTGTCCATCCTAGTACATGTGAGAGGCTATGCCACTGTTTTATTTGGATTTTCCCCGAAGCCTGAAGATGGTGAACACTTCTCCCTTGTGTTTATTAGTATTTTACAAACCTTCTTTAGAGAAATGTCCTTTTATGTTTCTTGGTATTTAAAAAAAAATGTTTTATTTTATGTGTATGAGTGTTCCACATGCACACATACATGCTTTTGCCCATAAATTGAAGGATGTATCTTTTTATTTTTGAATTGCATTTTTATATATTTTAGGTACGAGTTTCTCTTAGCTGTGTGATTTTCAGATTTTCCTCCTTCTGTAGTTGTTTACGTAAGGACCATGTCCTTGAAGCTTCAAGTGTTTGATTTTCATGATGACACTCACTCTGTCACTCTGTTCTTTTATTGCTTACTACTTTTGATGTGTGTGTCTGTGTGTCCGTGTGTCCGTGTGTGTGTGTGTGTGTGTGTGTGTGTGTGTGTGTGTGTGTATAAGAGAGAGAAAGAGAAAAGGGGAGGGAGAGAGGGAGGAAGGAAGAGAGGGAGGAAGGGAGGGAGGGAGGGAAGAAGAGAGGGGAGAAGGGAGAGAGGGAGGGAAAGAGATGGATCAGGGACTAAGCCTAGACCCCAACCCCCCCCCCCCCCCCCCCCCCCCCCCCCCCGATTTTAAGCTTTTCTGCTGAGCAACATCCCCAACTTCTGGTGCTGACTCCAGTCCTTTCTCATGAGTGTGTGGGGCTCACAATGTGTTCAGGTTCACATGTGAGTGTGTGCAGAGGCCAGAGGTCATCCTAAGATGTAAGTCCTCAGGGCCATCCACCTTGCTTTTATAGCCTCTCACCGGTCTGGATCTCACCAAGTGGTCTGAACCAGCTGCCCAGAGTTTGATGAGTTTGATGGGCACTCTAGGCTCCACGCCCCCAGCTCTGGGCCTATTGGCCTGTCAGTGTGTGCCAGGGCTCTGGAGATCCAACTCAGGTCCTAATGCTCCTGCAGCAAGCACTTTCCTGACTGAGCCATCCCCACAGCCCCCTCTAGCGAGGCTTTGAACGGCTATTCTTTCCTAGTTTCTTGCTCAGGATTAGAGAAATTCTTCTGATACTCTTTTGCAGTCCCAATTTACTCAGAACAGTAGAAGTAAATATTTATCATGTTCTTACTGTGTCCAGAGTTTGGACAGTGTGGGCCAGTAGCCCAGGAAACCTGGGGTCAACCCACCTAACCTGACTCAGAAGCATCAGAGTTCTGCACAAAGCATCCCCTTGTCTTGGTATTATTTCACCGCTGCAGGAAAAGGGTCTATCAGCTCTGGCTTTACACAATGAACTCTGCCTGTGTTCTTTGTTCCTTGCCCTTCCCTGAGGTCAGTCCCCTGCCCCACCCTTTCTAGGACTGCCAGGATCTTCAAGCTCTCCAACATACACATAGATTCATCCAAAAGAGGCAAGACAACACCCTCATTCATGACTCAGAGTCCAGACTGGCACACCGCCACTTGTCTTTGACCCTCACCTCACCCTAATATGCTGAGTCTGCCATTTGGTTGTGACAGTCTTGGCTTTGATACTACAGAGGTAGCTGTGGCACTACGGGGAAGTGAATCCCATTGGGCAGCATGCCTATAAAGCCCCACCAAGGCTCCCAGGTTTAAAATAGGTCAACTGTCAGTTTCACGCAGAATAATCTTGAGGGGCAGTGGGTGAGGAGCAGAGGAGCCTCTTGGGTCGCCTCCGTTGACAATATTTATGCTCGGATGTCAACCTTATAATTATTCTTAAGAACTCTGTCAAGGGGGAATTACCCTACAGGAACCCACAAGCTTCTCCCACGTCCCCACGCCCCCCATTGATTTCAAGTGCCTATCAAATCCATTTGAGTCAATGTAAGGAACATCGCTCAACCTCTCCCACTTCATCCTTTTAGCTTTTGTATTCGTTCTGATCTTATCACATCTTTGGTCTACTAACTAATCTCATTGCACAGTCTGTTCTTCCATTGTATTGAACTGGAGTACATCGCTTCAACTGAGATCCTTAAGGTCAGAGAGTAAAGGCATGCAGGAGGGAGCTGGCCATCTCGAGGCATCGCATCAACAGTGTGTAGAGTTTCCACATCATACTTTCCTACTGTTTACAAGTTTTAAACAAAAGGCCTGTGGTTAAATTACATCCTATGCCATCGGGTACCGGAGAAGCTCTTCTGGTCCTGCTATGCAGATGACTTCAGGAACGTCCCTGGTCCGATCAGGACAAAGTAGACATGTTGTCATCATGACAATGCATTTGCAGGCCCGTGCAAGGATGAGTTGTATTTTGTTGGTTCTTAGTTAGTTTGTTTGTTTGTTTGTTTGGTGAGTCAGGATCTAGCCTGGGTAGTCCAAGGCTGATCGTTGATTCAGGCTCCTCTTGCTTCAGCCTCCCAAATGCTGGGATTACAAATGTGTGTTGTACCAAACCATGCAAAGGCATAATACTTTCCTCTCACCTGTCACAAGGGTCACAGACGAGACTGTACAGAAAAAGACAGTCTGACAAGAGTAAGCAATGATGAATTCACCTCAAGTTTTAGGCAGTACAGGACTCTTCACAAAGACCCCAAGAAAACTGTGTTTCCTTTTGTTTTTTTAAATGTATCTGTGTGTGTGTGTGTGTGTGTGTGTGTGTGTGTGTGTGTGTGTGCAATGCATTTGTGTAAATGTGGGATTCTGTGTGCAGTAAGAAAGCAGCCTCAGACCTCAGTCCTTCCTTTCTGGCTTTCTGGAGACAGGAGTCTTTGGCTGTTTTCCTCTGCATAGCAGGTCACTGGCCTATCAGCTTCTGGGGGCTTCACTCTCTAAATCCTAGCCTCTGGTCAGACTTTCAGGATTGCAAACACCCATGCTGCAGTGCCTGGTTTTATGAGGGCTCTGGAGCTTCGAACCCAGGTCCTCATGCTTCTCCACAGCAAGCATGTTACCCACCCGAATCATCCCCTAGGGAAAGGACAGGTTCAGTTCCCAGCACATACACCAGGCCGTCCATAACTTCCTATAATGCCAACTTCAGAGGATCCAATACTTGCTTTTGGTTTCTGAGGGTACCAGCACACACAAGTGTATACACACAGAGAGAGAGAGAGAGAGACATAAACAAAAATAACGATAATTTTTAAAAAGTACTCAGTGTGTTAAGGCTCCATTCTTTGGAGGAACATGGGCAAACTTCTATTTTCATAGTTATAGGGGGCATTCTAGCATGGGTCTGTAGAGAGAATCTTTTATAAGCATCACTTGTCAATAAAAAAAGCCTATGGCTAATGAGCTGAGGCAGAAAATTGGAGGTGGGGCATCCGACAGGGATAGAGAGAATTCTGGGAAAAAGTTAGAGGCACACAGGAGATTCGCCCCAGAGCGCTGAGACACTGAGACAGACATACCAGAACGTTGAGACAGACAGATGTAAAACAGCAGGTAACAAACTCAGGATAGAACAAAGGGGCGATTCACCCCAGGAACTCTGAGAAGTCAGACATAAGACAAGGAGAGGAAACCAGCCATGTAGCTGAACCCAGGTTAAAATAAAAGGGATAAGTTAAAAACAAATCAGAAAACAAGCCTAAGCTTATGGTAAAGGTATTTATTAATAAATAATTTGTTTCAGAGTCATTATTTCTGGGAATTAGGTGGCTGGGAGGAAAAACTTGAGTTTTTTGGTGGTTTGCTGATATTTGTTGATTGATTGTTTGTTTAACACGTGTCCCGCTCAGACCACTCTCCTTACCAAGTGACTGTTTCCTTAGCAAACCCACATCCGTTTTACCAGTTAGAGTGCCTCATAAACACTGACAAAGATGCAAGCTGCCCCCCCCCCCCCCCAATTCAGATAAGCGTTCTGGTACCGCATGTGAGCTAGAATTGTGGGAAAGGCTAGGTCAGCACCTGAGACAAGGGCTGTCCGCGTGGGCATCAGTGACAGGGACAGCTGCTTCCTCTTCCCCAGGCCTCTGCTGTCCCCTCCTCTCCGACTTCCCTGAAGATCTAAACCGTTGTCGAAGAACTCTGCTCCCTCCTGTCCATTCCTGGAACTGGTCCCAGTTGCTGCTGTCTCTTCTCTGAAGCTGCAAAGGGGAGTAACTGACATCTGCTGATCTTAGAGGAAGATAAACTCGGCCCAATCTCAGCTCCTCTCAGGAGGGGGAATGTGTGTGGGTTCTGTTGAGGAACTCTGCATAGTGGAGGCTAAAGGCTGGGACCAGTGTCCTTATGAATTGTCTAAGGGTAAGGAAGGCCCTGGAGCCCCCATTAATCCTCCCAAAGCAATGGTGGGTGGTAGCAAAGAAGCAAAGCGAGTGTGAGCTTCTAGTAACTCAAAACTAATAACTCATAACTAATCCTGTTATTAGTTGGCAATACTGGGTAAGGAAGTTTTATTTCCTTCCTAGACCTATGTTATTGCAAAGGTCCTTCATTTGAAAATATGGAAAAATGAAAATTCTTACTGTAGACAGTTTTGATCTGCTAGTCTCCCCAGATGGAAGATGGGGAGACCTAGTCTATAATGACAGAGCAGTAAATAAAAACTTACACACAGAATCGGTGAGAGAATTGTAAAGGCTATGTTTGTAGATTCAAGGCCTTGACCTCTGTGTGTTCAGGGCTGGTCAGACAGCTCATTGGTAAAGTGCTTGCCATGCACTATGAGACTTGAGTTGATGGCCAGTAGCCATGAGCAAAAGCCAGGTGTGGAGGCTGAGGATTAATCTTAGTGTTGTAGAAGTGTCTTAGTTAGGGTTCTACCACTGTGAACAGACACCATGACCAAGCCAGCTCTTAAAAGGACAACATTTAATTGGGGCTGGCTTACAGGTTCAGAGGTCCAGTCCATTATCATCAAGGTGGAAACATGGCAGCATCCAGGCAGGCATGGTACAGGAGGAGCTGAGAGTTCTACATCTTCATCTGAAGGCTGCTAGTGGAAGACTGACTTCCAGACAGCTAGGGTGAAGGTCTTAAGCTCACACCCACAGTGACACACCTACTCCAGCAAGGCCACACTTCCTAATAGTGCCACTCCCTGGGCCGAGCATAGACAAACCACCACAGGAGAAATAGTGCCCTGGGACTTGCTGGTTAGCCAACCTAGCCAACTGGCAAATTCAGCCTCAAAAGACAAAGTGTACAGCACCTGAGAAATGACATACAAGGCGGATCTCTGGCCTCCGCACACCCACATCCCTACCTACACACCCACACACACACACATTTAATTTCAAAACCAGCAGTGCTTGAGATGCTCAATTTGTGTAAAAAATTCCTTTGTCCTAGCTCACTACCTGCGGAATTAAAGGATCCCACCTAAGATTTGTAGCAGATTTTTAAAGACTTTATTTTGATTTTAAATTATGTATATAGCTGTGTGTACGGAAGTGCGTGTCCCCAAGGAGGCCAGAAGAAGCTGTTGGAGGCATCCCTGTATCTGGAGTCACAGGTGTCAAGAGCCATCTTGGTGGCTGGGAACTGAACTTAGGTTGCCTGGAAGTCCAGGGCTCCCTCTAACCTCTGAACTGTCTCTCCAGACCCTTAGTGTTGTCTTGCTTTTGATTCAACCCAACCCTCTCCTGAATGCCTGCTGTGCACAGTGCTCCCTGGTGAAACACTACCCTGTGCCACACAGGGGAAACTTCTCATGGCTTCTATAACCGAGGCTTGAAGAATAGCACACTAAGATGAAGGTTGGCCCACTGAGTGTTTCTTTTTTTTTTTTCCCTCTGTCAACCTAAAAGCAAAGGAAGTAAGCGTTTCCCCAAAATGATTTATCCTAACAACGGCCCTAAGGGAGTCTCCTGGGATAGGTCGCTAGGTTCAGAAGTTTATGGAAAACTATTCCGAATTCCTCTGTTCTCGCCTTCACTGATGACTTCACTTAAGCTGAGCAGTAACAAAGAGACTTCTTCAAGGAAAAGCCGGCTTGGACAATAGCTCAGTCAACATCTTCCAGTTGGAATCCAAGGCCAGGCATTCTTCTTAAGCTGCTCCACAGGATACAAGTGATTCACAGGAATCTAAAAGAGGGCAATTCCGAGAGAGAAACACTGTTATTTTACCAGTGGGTCTTCAGAAATACCCGAGTTTTCCACAAGTCCTTGTCATAAAAATTTCATCTACTTCCACTGGAAAATTCCAGGCACCAGCAAATTAACTTGCATTATAGCATGAAACATCATCTGAGTTTCCATCACTCACCCAGACATGACACATAACACACAGACATGATCTAAATCCATGAACACGTATGCCCTTCCATTCTCATGTGAATGTCAGGTTAACATGAGATATGCATCAGCACACTAAGAATGAATATTTTCAAAGTCATTCTTGATGAGTTGCACTTTTTTTCCCCCTTTGAGACAGGGTCTCACTATGTAGGCTGTCCTGAAACTCATTATGTAGACCAGGCTAGCTTCAAATTCACAGAGATCCTCTTTGCTTCCCAAGTGCTCCTATTAAAGGCATGTGCCACCACGGTTTGGTCATTTTTGGTCATTTTAGTTAAAATAAAAAAATAGTTGATACAGGATTGCACATAGCCCGGGCTAGCCTTGAATTTGTTGTGTATCCAAAGGTGGCCTTGAATTTCTGATCCTCTTGCCTCAACCTTCCAAGTGCTGGGATGACTGGTACCCACCATCATGATGCCTACTTTACATTGTGCTGGGGAATGGACCCACAGCCTGTGCATACTAGACCAACACTCTACCAACTGAGCTGTATCCCTAGCCTAAAATGAATTGTTTATGTTTCTTTCGAATTTTGCTTTTTGTAATCAAATTACCAGGCAGGAAAATGATTAATCATATCAGGTGCTTTGGTACAAACCAGTTGGTGTACTTCAAGTAAACTAAAAGAAGAAAGAGAGGAGGAAAGCAGGCTTCAGATGCTGTGCTGGTAATAAACAAGCCGGCAGCACCAAGCACCGTGGAGCATGCCTGTAACCACACCAACCACCGTGGCACATGCCTGTCATCCTTGCACTTGGGCGGCAAGGGGCAGTATTACAAGTCCCTGGCCAGCCTGTTTTTGTTTTTGTTTTTGTTTTTGTTTTTGTTTTTTTTCGAGACAGGGTTTCTCTGTGTAGCCCTGGCTGTCCTGGAACTCACTCTGTAGACCAGGCTGGCCTCGAACTCAGAAATCCGCCTGCCTCTGCCTCCATACCCACGCTGAAGCAGCTCAGGTTGCATAATGAACCCTTGCCTCGAAAGTAACAGCAACAGGAGGCTGGAGATGGCTCAGCAGTTAGGGGGCCTCTCGCTGCCCTTCCAGAGGACCTGAATTTGGTTCCCAGAACCCATCCTGGGCAGCTCACAACTACCTGTAACTCCAGCTCCAGGGGATCTGATGGCCTGTGTGGGCGCCCACACATAAATAAAAATAAAAATAGCAGCAACATAACAAAAAACAGACCAAAAACTGAGACAGACCATCACCTGATGAACAGAAATGACATTGTGGGGTAAGTGGAAATGACGAAATGACGCTGTTAGGTAAGCAGAAAAGATGCTGTGAGGTAAGCGGAAATGACGGTGTGAGTTAAGCGGAGGCTCCCTAGCTTGGCTTAGAGAGCTCCGCGCTTTACCATTTAGAGTCTGTGCAGCAGTCAACACTGAAATTCAGCTCTTCTTGTTGCGCATTCGCATTCGTGGCTGCTAAGAAGGTGAAACTGTTGACAACATCTAATTAAGAATGCTGGTCCAGGCCGGGCGTTGGTGGCGCACGCCTTTAATCCCAGCACTTGGGAGGCAGAGGCAGGCAGATTTCTGAGTTCGAGGCCAGCCTGGTCTACAGAGTGAGTTCCAAGACAGCCAGGGCTACACAGAGAAACCCTGTCTCGAAAAACAAAACAAAACAAACAAACAAAAAAAAAGAATGCTGGTCCAGTCTGGGAGAACAAATATCAGTGTCGTAGCTGCGAGAATGGGAGAACCAACCCCACGGAGTCTGTCACCCAACCTCTACAGAGGCGCTGTGGCACAGGCTACCAGAACCCCCATGTAAATAACATTCAAAATTATAAAGAAAGAATATCCACCTCAGGAAAACAGAGGCACGTCAGACTCTGACCAGTGAGATGGCTCCGCAGGTAAAGGCACTTTCCGCCAATGATACAACATTCAAAAAAGATAACAAAAGGTAAAGTAATAAAGGAAAAAACTTCATACTTAGCATTTAGAAATAAAGTCTGGGAAGATGCCCCAGTTAACAAAGTGCTTGTCACAAGGTATGAGAACCGGCTTTACCAATTCCAGTACCCAGGCAAAAAGCCAGGTGTGCAGTACAGGCTTTAACTCAGCACTGAGGACGTGGACACAGATCGCTAGGGCTTGCTGGCCATTTAGTCTGGCTAAATTGGTTCAGCAAGACACCTGCTTAAAAAATTAAGGTGGGAACAATTGAGGAACATACCCAGTGTCAACCTCTGAGTAAACACACACACCCCAAATACTGAAGATTTTAATTTAAACAGAAAGAAAGAAAATAACTTTTTAAAGACCTATTTTGCATCAGTACTGTGCAATTTGTCTCTTTCATTTTAAAACTAACTAGCCAAGTAGTTTTGTTTTGGAGGCAGGGTCCTCCGGCCGACCTAGAACTCCATAGATAGTGGAAGGTGGCCTTGAACTTCTGATCCTCCTACCTTTGTTTTACAAGGGCTGGGATTACAGGCGGTACCCCCACATACAAGACTTCACAGTGGTGTGCAAGCACTTTAACAAAACACTGCACCTTCAGCTCTTAAAGGGCTTTTCTTAAGCAGCACAGACCTTCCTCCCTGCTCTGTAAAACAGAGCGTGTTTTGAATGAACTCATCTGAGTACTTTCTCGTGCCTGGAATTTTTTCCTTTATTACTAAGTGTGGCTCCTTAAGCAAGCCCTCCAGAGAGGGAGGTGCTGTGCAAAGCCCAACTGTCCTCTGACCTCAGCAGACCCTAGGTGGCTTTAAAGCTCCAACTTTACACAAACAGTGCAGTGCCAGCCAGGGACAAGGTCCTTAAAGACTCAACACCTTCACCCTTTACAGTGTCTTTTGGCTCCAGCTCTAGAAGACCTTCACGTTTCTGCTTCTACCAGGAAATAAAGTCATTGGTGAACTTGGTGGTTTATATAGCTGCCCAGGCACAGCAAGGCATGAGACCTAGGGGCCTTCATCGTGACTGATAGAATGTTTTATGTAGCTCAGCTTTGCCTCAGGCTCATTATGTAGCCAAGGACGACCTTGGACTTCTGATTCTCTCACCTCCATTACTGAAGTCTGGGGTCACAGCTACAGTACGTGGTTAATGTGGGACTGGGTATCACCCAGGGCTTTGTGCATTGCTAGGCAAGTGCTCTACCAACTGAGCTGTCACACCCCCTGTAGAGGGAGACCTTGCTTACCCATTCCCAATCTCCAGCCAATGATATTTCCTCAGCCGTCGGTGTGAAGTTGTGTCCTGAAATAAAATGAGACCATTTGTAACAGCAACAACATTCTCAAAGTTACAAGGTGACTCACAGTGAAGTGTTGTGAAAAAACGTTTTTAAATTAATATTAATACATCCAGTCGTTTAGCATATTCATAAGCCAGTTTCCTTTATAAACAATGGAGAAAAATCAGTGAATACAAAAACAGATATCTCTACTTGCGTGGAGTTTACAGTTTCTTAGCCAAGGATAAAAATACATAGGAAAGTAAGAAAGAGGTTAAAATTTTGTTTTATTTGACACTTTTTATACCAATGTATTCACATGTGTGCATGCCTATTTGCGTGTGGTTGCATGTGTCAAAGGAGTGGGCAACTTTGGCCCCTGAGTTTTGAGAACACATGTATGTTTGTTTTGTATGACATTGTAGCATAATATCATTTACAGAAGTCTTACTCTAGAACCACAAAACCCACTTAAAAAAGAATTCCCATGTGTTCTAAAAACGTTTACAAATTCGTGTTGTACTTCATGTCTGTTGCTGTCCTGGGCCACAGGTGTGGGTTGACCTCTGCAAAGAGATAACTTTACAAAGTGAGGCCTTCTAACAGTAGCCATGAAGGGTATGCCCATGAAAACAGAAAACAAAGACCTAGTCTAGTTTTCAGGAGATTCCAGGGGCCCCAATTGTCCTGGAGCATTGTGAAAATGTCAGTGGTTTGAACAGAGGATTAGAGAAAAGAAAGTCTCTTTGAGAAATGCTTTCTTTCTTTTCTTTTCTTTTTTTACTGGATATTTTATTTATTTACATTTCAGATGCCATCCCCTTTCCCCATTTCCCCTCACTAGAAACCCTATCCCATACCCCCTTCTCCTTTTTGCTTTTATACCATTTTAATTACATGCAGGTATTAAGGTCAGTTCTAGGTTGAGGAACTAGCTATACAATACATGCAAATAGTCAAGGAACAAGCAAGACAATAAACACAAATAGTCAAAGAACAAGCAAGGCAATAAACAAAATTCTGTGAATACTCTGGTGATCATTGTTTCTAAGGGCTTATCAGGATGACCAAACTATCTAAGCCAATTTCCCTGTCCTAGCCCAAAGTCATTTTTATGTCTGAAGCCTACTTCCTTGTTCTAGACTAAAATTTAGATTCTTGCCTGAAATTACTTCTTTGTTCTAGCCTAATGTCAGCTTCCTGCCTGAAGCCCACTTCCTTGTCCTGGCCAATGTTATATTCCTGCCAAGCAGCCCATTTCCTTGTCATTGGCCCATATCAGATTCTTGCCAAGCATTCCCAAAATCTCTCTGCCTCTTCCCCTTTTTTATTTCATAAACAAGACTGAGCCTGTCTTAGGTCATTCTGACAAGAATGCCTTCCTTACCCATCATGGAATATGCATTATCAAAAGCAATGTACTTATGTCTTAGGTTGGTAAGGCTCTGTACAGAATCTTATCTGTCCTTGGCTTGTCAGCCTGTTAATTTAATAACTCTGTCGGGGGTCCATTTTCAGGTTCAAGCCATGTACTTTGGCCTCCAACAGGTTGATGTTGTTAAAGACAAGCTTTAACAAGATGGTCAGAAATAAAAGTATTCTCAGGACAAAAAGGGCTTGCATGATCAAGCTATATATGCCAGTCTTTTGTTTTAAATACCTTTATTAATTCTTTGAGGATTTCATATAACATATTTTGCTCACACTTACTCTCCTCCTCAACTCTTCCCAGGTTCACCCCCAACCCCTATCTACTCAACTTGTTCTCTCTCTCTCTCTCTCTCTCTCTCTCTCTCTCTCTTTAATTAATTTTTTTCCTTGTGGGTAGTGGTGGCATGTGCCTTTAATTTCAGCACTTGAGAGGCAAAGACAGGTAGATCTCTGAGTTCAAGACCAGTCTGAACTACAGAATGAGTTCTAGGATGGCCAGGGCTACACAGAGAAACCCTGTCTCAATATTTTTCCCCAGACAATATATTTTGATGGTGTTTTCCATTCCCCAGATCCTTCCCACCCACCTCCTTACCCACTCAACTTTACACTCTTTCAACCACCACCAAAAAAAAACCCACAAGAAAAAAAAATCCAAGAAATGAAACTCTCATAAAAGTGAAAATAAAAACAAACAAGAAAAAAATCAATAAGAAAAACAAATGTTAAAACAGTCCACAAAAATACCACTGAGTTCATTTTCTGTTGACCAACTACATCCAAGGTGGAGTCAATGCTGAAGTGATATACCCGATGAGAATGGGTTGGAAAAAACTGATTGTTTTTCTTTGCCAGTGAGTGTCAAGTGCAGACAGCTTCTTGATTAGGTTTGGGACCCAAAGTCTACTTCTCCCTTGCAGTACTGACATCTTGTCCAGCTTGAACCAGTGCAGATCTTATGTATGCTGCCACAGTCTTTGTGAGCTCATACATGCATCAATCCTGCTGTGTCTGGAACATGCTGTTTCCTTGGAGTCATCTATCACCTCTTAGAATCTGTCTGCCTTACATATGCCATTCTTGAAGCTTGACCAAAATAGAAATACTGACCTCAGGCCATGGGTAATTTATCAGCAGTATCTGCCACATCAACGCTCAGCAGAGCTGCATTCTTTAAATGCATAAGCTCACTATGCAAAGTTAAAACATCCAGAGAGGTGCTAGAATTATGGCAAATACATTGCAAGTATCTTTAAACTTTTTCCTAATTATAATGACTAATGTAAATTTTAGAGCTAACATGAATCCAAGGGTATTTGGCATGATACTTGAGATGGCTCCTTACACTTAAACTCTGAACCTCCTTCCAATAATTTGAATAGGATAAAGAGCATCAATCCATTGTTCTAAATGCCTATCTAAATCCTCTTGTATATTCAACACATTAGTAACATTTTTTTGCTAAATGATTAACAAAAGTAGCTGCCTTAACTTCTTGTGTCAAAGCAATTGCAGAAACAGTAGTGCTAGCAATTAATGTAACTAAAGCTGTTACACCAGCAGTAATCAAGCCCACTACCCTTGACTTCTGCTTAAAGCTTGACTTACTTTTTCCAGTACTTGCAAGCTTTTTTCTGAAGACAAAGGTTCTGTGATACTCAGGGCAATAAAACAAAAGCTGGTTGATAGACCTCTGGATTAGGGAGGATGGGATAAAGGGATTTCTGGGGGTAGGAATGAGGAAAGGGGATAACATTTGAAATGTAGATACATAAAGTATCCAATAATAAAACAAAACAAAAAAGAAAAACAAACAAAAAATCAGATAATGGAATTGGCTATCACAGTCGAGCATTTGAGACTTTTTGGCAGCAATTTAATATTACCCATATTACTGGAATTCCTTATAATTGTCAAGGACAAGGGACTGTGTGGAAGGGGCCCACGGAACTTTAAAACAATACTTTCATAAAATAAAAAAGGGGGAGGTATATTCCCGTATACCACAAATTTTATTTAAATCATGTTCTTTTTATTTTAAATTTTTAAAAAAAATTTGGATGCTGAGAAATGCTTTCTTATTTGAGGCAGAGCCTATAGAGACTAGGCCAAGCTATATAGTATAGTAAATAATGACCGGAGACAGCTGCTCCTCCTCCTCTTCCTCTTCTTCCTCCTCTTTATCCTCTTCTTCCTCTTCCTGCTTCTCCTCCTGAGCACCAGGACAGAGGGCTATGCTACCAGGCCGGCTTAATGAGATGATATTTAAACAACTGGAAGGGAGCTGACAAAGACAGATGTAATTAGTAATTAATTATGGTGATAAGGAAAGAGGATTGGCCTATAGGAATTAGTACTTAAAAGAAAAAACATGGGGCCTAGAAAGATGGCTCAGGGGTTAGGAACACTTGCTGTTCTTGCAGAGGACACAGGTTCAATTCCCAGCACCTACATGATGGCTCACAACCACCAGTAACTCCAGCTCCAGGGGTTTTGAAACCCTCTTCTGGTAGGCACATATGTGATACACAGACAAAATATCCTTGCCATAAAATAAACACTTAAAAACATTAAAAAAGAAAAGAAGACAAACTTATAACAGTCTTTTACCCAGTCACCCCAAAGAGCACAGTTAGGAAAAGAGGCACTAGAGACACAGCAAGAGGGCTGACTGCAGGCCAGGCTAGCCCAGGCCAGGCCAGGAAAGGCCAGGCCAGGCCAGGCCAGACTAGGCTAGGCCAGACCAGATCAGACCAGGACAGGACAGGACAGACTAGGCTAGGCCAGACCAGGACACACCAGGCCAACAGCCTTTAGCAAAAATCAAACTTGCCAGAACACTGAGCTCACACTTCTCAGCTCCAGAGTAGTGAGAAAATAAATTCCTGTAGTTTAAGTCACACAGTCTACGGTATTTGTAATGGCAACCTAAGCTGACTAAGAAAGAAACTATGCAGATATCCAGGAGAGCTCCCCAGCGGGGACTAGCTCATTACAAGGCCCCAGAATACAGACAGGCTGGACAGGGACACGGCAGTGACAGCGAATAGAAAAAGGAGGGTGGGAAAGGTCAGGGGTCAGTAGGTCAGCAGGCCAGTTAAGGACTTTGCCTTTTTCACTGGATTCAAAGGAAAGTCCGTGGAGCCTTTTGCAGGGTGGGGTAACATGTTTTCAAACGACACACATTTCTGCAATAGTTGACTTTTGTGTAACTATAAACATGTGTTGCTTTTATAATCAGGAAAAAAGTCATCAGAACCCCAGGAAACATACATAAGAATATACAAACAGGCAGAAGCTATGGACTTCTAACATGTGGATGAGAGGGAGGAAGTGCGGGAGGGAGGAAGAAAAGAGCGCAGAGAGGTTGAGGCTAATGGAAGTGAGTCCCAGCAGCCCACTACCCTCACTGTCTGTGAACATGGGTGTGTGTCCTGTCTTCTGGCTCTGTCTTCCCGTTCATCACCAAACTCCTATGGCTTTGTGTCTGTCAAAGGAGAGGTGGGGAGGACAGAGGGTGGGCGAGGAATGAGAGTGTAACATGGTCTGAACTGGGAACCGTGTATGTGTGTGTGTGCATGTGTATCTCTGTGTGTGTATCTGTGTTTGTGTGCATGTGTGTGCATCTCTGTGTGTGCATGTGTACCTGTGTGTGCATGTGAGTCTGTGTGTGTGTATCTGTGTGTGTGAGTGTGTGTGCATGTGTGTGTGTGCATGTGTATGTGTCTAAGTGTGGGTATGTGTGAGTGTGTGTATCTCTGTGTGTGTGAGTGTGTATATCTCTGTGTGTGTGTGTATGCGCGTACATGCGCGTGTATGTGTGCTTGTCACAGTTCATGTGTGGAGGTCACACTATAATTCGTGCAGGTCAGTCATTTTGATCACCATGTGAGTCCAAGCTTGACAACCTGTGCCTTTACCTGCTGAGAACTCTCGCTGGCCAGCCTTCTAGGTTTCTATGCAGGAGTTTAGCAAACATTTCTTAAAGACACGAATGAGGAGCTAGAGGAACGATTTAGTTTGTAAAGTGTCTCCCTGGCAAGTGTAAGGACCCAAGCTCATGCTCGAGCTCCTGCTTAGCTCTAGTTCTTACAAGATCTGGGCAGTGCATTTGTGACCTCAGTGCTAGCGAAGTGGAGTGCAGATGCATCCATGGGGTTTCATGGGCATAGCTGAATCAACAAGATCCAGGTAAAAGGAAAGGCGCTGTCCCAAAGAATTAAGGTTGAGACTGGCTGGCAAAATGGCTCAACTGGTACAGGTGCCTACCTCCAAGCCTGAAGTCCAGAGTTCAGGATCTAGGTCCCACAGTGGGGAAGGAGAGGAGCTGAGAGTTGTCTTTTGAGTTCCACACATGCTCCGTCATACATACACACAGACACACACACACTAAATGAAAAATGTAATTTTAGGAAATCGAGGAGCCTGTGAGGCCCGCAGTTCACAGTAAGTACTGGAGACTCACAGTGATCAAAGCAAAGTTGGGTTCCAGCCTAGAATGGCAGATGCTTTGATTCATGCAGAGAACCCACTCCGTGAGTGCTATCAAGTGCCCCTCCCCCTTCCTAAGTACAGGGGTGGGAGGGGACTGTCTGACCGTCATCTAGCCTCTACTGTCCCTTGTGTTCCTTTTTCTCAACAGATACAGTGTGGGACTCATCTCTCTGTCAGAGGCAAGACCTTTCACATGAGCTTGGCTGTTAGTAATTGTCTACCCTAACCTTCTAGCTTGGGTTGGGCTTAGCTTAGTGAAGGTTGTATGTGGGCAAATGCACAGAGTAGCAAACAGGGGTTAGTCTTTTCTGTCCATTCTTCCAGAACTTAAATTAGATTGAGGCACTCTTGGAAATGAACTATCATATTCATTTCTTATAGCAGCAAGTGAGGAAGACACCCAAGGTTGTCATCGGGTCTCCATGTGCAAATATGTGCATCTGTGAACTCATACACACATGTGCAAGCTCACACACACACACACACACACACACACACACACACACACACGGACCTGATACATCAGCCCTAGGGGTTGTTTGCAGTTGTTCTTTAGAAATGTGTCTTGGGGCCTTCGGCCAGCTGAGCCACTGGGCCTGACCCAAGTTTGGAGTACTAATTATAAATAATCATAACCAACTAAAGAGGGTTCTTAACATTTCAGTGTGTGACAGCCCCGATGTACTAAACAATGTAAACAAACCGATAAGGGTGAAGCGCTTGTCCGTGTGAGCAAGGCTAGGTCAGGCCTTCCTGCCCGGTGTGCATTCCCTCACCTCGGCCAGTCTGTTCCAGCTGCCTTGTCTTCCAGGTTTATGTTTCCTAATACATACAAATCATATTTCAGAACAGGCTTAATGAAAGCTGCTCGCACATCCTAAGCACTGGCCGTGTGTCACTCTGAGGGTCTTTCATGCTGCTCGCACGTCCTAAGCACTGGCCGTGCGTCACTCTGAGGGTCTTTCATGCTAATACATTTTATCTTCTCCACATGCTCTGAGGACTTTAGCACCACCATCAGAGTTTTGCAGTGAAGCAAACTCACCTTGTTGAGTGACTGATTTTCTAGGAGGCAGTTGCAGTAGCCTAAGCCTGACCACCATGCCTGTGGCTTCTCAGAGCCAGTGGCAAGGGGCAGGTGGTTACACTGTTGGGAAGAGGCCACTTATTCACAAGGAATAAAGTCTGAGGCCAAGAATATTAATTTAGGATTGCAGCCACTATGAACTCAGTAGGAGTGGGGTACCTTAGTACCTCTGTGATTCGTGGATGGAGAACACACAGTGTTTGCCACGCTTGTCACTCTGGCTGGTGGAAGTCGCCACCCGGGGGATGCGTCACTGGCTAATTTTATTCTGCAAATGGCAGATGAGTGTTTACAACATTGGAAAACATTCCCGCCCCTTTCCTGGCTTCCTTGGAGTTCCTTCCTCAGGTCTTGGCCACTATTGATGCTAATTTTAGCTGTGGCAAGTGGAGGGAAATCTCCTGCTAATAGTGACTATATGTGAACTGTGCTGTGTTACCTTCTTCAAGTCTCTCTCACTTTTATAAGGAGGTCAAAGATAACATACACATCATATAATACACACATACTTGCACATACAGCACATACATGCTCACACACCACACACATACACACCCCACCACACACTCATACATACATACCACACACTCATACACACATATCACACACCCACACACCATACACATATATACCACACACACACATACATACATACTACACACACATACAGCACACACATATCACACACACACATACATACATATATCACACACATACACACACACCACACATACACATACCACACACTCACATGCAGACACTAACACACACATACAGATTCCACCAACCCCCCACACTTATACAGACACACAGAGACACCATTGTACATATACACACCACATACTCCACAGACATACCACATACACACCATACACATACATATGTACACACCACACATACATACATACATACTACATACACACCACACACACATACATACCACATACATATAGACACACATATACCACACATACACACACCACATACACATACTCACACACACACCACACATGTGCATACACTTACACACACAGACACTAACACAAAGATTCCACCCCTACACTCATACACACACAGCCACCACGCACACACTCTCACATACACACCACACAGACACTAACACACACACAGATTACACCCCTCCACACCACCTCCACACCCTCATACACACACACACACAGAGACACCACACATATTCTGTCTCTCTCACACACAGACACCACATAATACTGTCAATGCTCTCTCTCTCTCTCTCTCTCTCTCTCTCTCTCTCTCTCTCTCTCACACACACACACACACACACACACACCCCAGAGGCTCTGAATTCACACCTGTCAGGAGCACACTCACCAGCAGGGCTGAGAACTACAAGGTAATCTCGAACTTCCTTCAACTCTGTTCTAAGTAATTCATCCATAGGAACCCAGCCCTTCCTCTTGCACAGACCACAAATGTCTGCCTTCTGCTCTATCCCAGATGGCAACTACAGTGACTGCTCAGAAGAAAAGAAAGCAATGCAGTAAGAATAAAAGTCAGAACAGCGTAGCCGCCTGACGCTGCCTGGGGTTAATCCACCCTGAAATGCCGTGCCTGAGAGAAAAGCCACATCTGCCCCAAGGGCCCTATGAATGATCCAGCGTTTGCCTGCTCCCACCTCCCTGGATCTGCTGAATGCCACCCTGCACCACGCTGACTCTCATCGAATATTCTCATTGAATAGTTCCGACAGAGCTCCCTCATTTCTGAGTAAGGACGGCACTCCTTTAGCATTTAACGAGGGAACGTGACTACGGTACCTTGGGTGGGTTGCCCTTTCTTAACAAGTACCACAAGGGCAGATGTGGAGACAGACTGAAAACATCTGTGTTAAAAGATGAGGGGATCCTAGCTTGGGGCATATTTATGTAACCGGATGTTCACACTGACTTCTGACTTCAGAATTGCTGACAGACAGACAGAACACCAGACACTGCTCTGTAGTTTCGAGTAAAAGAATGTAAAGTCTGGTGCCCTGTGCAGACACATTACTGTTCTGCTGTGTGTGTGCTTTAGACAGATTGCCCAACCTCAGTTTCCCCAACTGGAAGATGGGCACAGTTCTGTTGATGTAAATAAAGTGCAGCTCTCTTCTCAAATGAAATAAGAAGTAGTTTATTCTGAGGCAAACAAGAGTGTTTCTGAGGCTCAGGCACATGGATTCAGCTTGCCCTGAATATTGCTTCTCAGTGTGAAGTGGTTTCATGAGCCTTAGTCATAAAACAAAGTCATAAGTCAAGATAGTTACTGTAAACTTCAGCAGGAGCATCAGGTAGATGAGTTACAGCCAACAGGGTTTTAATTTTCAAGATTTTGCTATTGTGTGTGTAGTGTAGGGTGTGGTATATGCACACGTGTGTCTCACGGAGTCTGAGGCTATGCTCGGGTCAGCAAGTCCCATAATCCTCCTGTCTCTGGTCCCAGTGTGGAAGATTGCAGGCATGTATGTGAACACACTCAACTTTGCACACGGCTTCTGGAGACTTGGACTTAAGTCACTTTGTCTGTGTAATAAACACTCTTTGCTTATGGAGTCATCTTTCCAACCTGTTATGGGATTTTTAGATGCCATCTGACATCTTTAACTTTTGGGTTGGTGGCAGACAGCGATCTATTAAGAAAACATTCTAGAAGTTTTAATAGGATGCTAGGTCAGACACGGAAGTGGAGAAAACGTGGCTATGAAGACTAAAGATGGTGGCCAGGCCATGGTGGTGTATTCTTTTAATCCCAGCTCTCTTGGGGGTGGAGGCAGGTAGATATATCTCTGAGTTCTAGGTCAGCCTGGTCTACATAGCAAGAAAAATGCTGTCAAAAAATAAAATAAATACATAAAAACACCCCCCCTCCAAAAAAAGACTAAAGGTAGCCCAGATAAATTATTTCTAGATTTGCATGCAGCTGTGTAGACTCTTCAGTGCCCTTGTGGCTTTTTTTTTTTTCTGGAAACTTGGGTTCACATTCATTATCCCCTGGTCTGCTATGAGGAGTGAATTAAGGTCCATCTTGCAGGGTATGTGGTGGCACCCTGCAGCTTGGGTGACCCAGTCTGCTTCTAAACTTTAGCTCTAGAATCAAAAGCCTTTTCTCACTTTAGAACCTGAGAACAACGGATCTCACAGAGCAGCAGTGACTTAGAGATCGAAGGAGTAGACTGGGATGTGTCAGCTGCTTCCCTAACGGGACATGTTATCTCCAGTGAATTTCCTGCCTGCTCTGGCTAAGCTGCTGCACTTCATCTGCAGGGAGTGGTAGACACTGTGCTGAAGTCATCGTCGGCATATCCCAAGGAAGAGAAGATGCTGAATAACCCAACTACCCTCCTGGTCAAAAAGATGAAGGATGGTCTCCGGGATGGTAACCAGTCAGAAGCTTTGGCTGCAGGGAAGACCTGTGCAAGCTCTAGAGATGTGTCTCTGAGGGGGTCTCCACGGAGAGAGTCTCTACTTGGAAAGAATTTATGGCTCCCTAGTACTTAAATGATTCTCAAAGACAAACTGAAGACACGGACCTCATCATACCCTGCTGCCCCTCTGGGATCCCCGAGCCTTCTGCAGAGCTGTGGGCACTTTCCCAGGGACATTCTGTGGCCAGCCAGGTCTGTGAAGAATGTCAGGGGGTTTAGAGCTTTGCACAAGTGCGCATGTCACTGGGGCAGCTATAGAACCTTCGAATCTCACACCCCTGAGTATGTTAAATCATTTTTGTTGTTTATCTTTAAAATAGTCTTTTCAATAGGCAACCCTAGGTGGCCTGGAGCTCAGACAGATCTGCTTGTGCCCGCCTCTTGAGTGCTGGGATCAAACTCATGTCACTAAAGCCCCCTAGTGACCCTTTTAATTATAATTTAAGAGCAATCAAAATGGTCTATTAAATTGCTCAGATGCTTAAAGGTGTGACTCTCCTTTCAGAGCCCACTATGGGGCTGGAGAGATACTTCTGCAGAGGACCCTGGTTCAGTTCCCAGCACCCACACAGTGGCTCACAGCTGCCTTTAACTCCAGTGGCAGAGGATCCAACAGCCTCTTCTAGACTCCTCCAGCACCAGGAATGCATACAGTGCACAGACATAAGTGCATACTCAGACTCAAAAATAAAAACTTTGAAAAAAGAAAAAGAGACAAAAAAGAAACCCACCCACCCACACTTAGGGTGCCTTAATCTTTCCTGAGTACAACTTTAGTGGCCAAGTCACCCAGGTAGAGGTCCTGGCCGCTGGTGGCAGTTCTAGGCTATCTCTGGCTTTGCCACAGCTGGCTGGACATGTGTATTGCCACCTTAAAGGCAAGTCATCCACAGCAGTCTGAGTGGCCCTATCATTCCTATGGTGATGCAAAGACCACAGGAACAGCAGGAGTATATGTAAGTATGGAAGCAGATATTAAAGCCACAAGTACCAACAAGTTCCCAAATATCATCCACTGCTGGAGATGGCAGTTACCAACACTGTCCCTGGTTTCTTAAAAGCTGTACGGAGTTGTTTTGACTATGCATGCACACATGTGCAACGGCACACCTGTAGAGGCTAGAGAACAACGTGCAGAAGCTGGTTCTACCTCTCCCATGGATCCTGGGGGACTGATCTCAGTTACAGACTCAGAGGCAAGTGCCTGCTTAGCCTGTCGAGCCGTGCTCTCCACACTCAGGACAATGCTTCTCAAACTTCACTTATTTTCAGTGCTAAGGACTGAACCCGTGGCCCTGTGTGTGCTAGGCAACTGGTCTACTGCTACAGCCCCCTTCCCGTACATTAACATTAAAATACACACAAATTCAGCCTGGAAAGACATGAGATGCCCCATTTCTAACTTGCTCCAGAAGGCTGTGGCTGTGGTCCATGCAGTGTTTTGAGAGACAAGAGCTCCAGGTCCACTGGGACACCCAGGCCCCTCTCACAACCACACCCTGTGCACTACCGCCCCTTCCTGCCCAGTTAACAGCTTTCAACAGAGGTTTGTTCCTCTTTTATAAAACCCTACTCCTTGACCCCGGGTGGCTTCTATTGCGCTCCCATGCCACTGTCAGTCTGTATTCTGACCTGAATGAATTTCTATCTGTTTTAAACATCACAAATGGGGTAATGATGGGTAGCATGTCCCTTCCTTTAAGGCTCTATCCCATCCATTTAATTAGAATTCAATTGCATAGCCACATTTAGTCCCACATAGGACTGGGAAAGGTTTTATTTTATCCACGGTTTATTCTGTGTTCAGATTGCCAACGAAAAATTCACAAAGTGAATGTACATCAAGCATGGCCCCAGCCGTTGTGTAAAAGTAATCAGATTAGTACTGAGTGCTTACCGACAGGTCTAATACCAAGTGACACACTTCATTCAACTCACGGATACTCCATAAAAGGAAAAATCTATGAGGGGAAACGCTGCCAGGCGGCAACATTGCCTCCTGGTTATGATACAGGAACTGAGGCTTGGAGGTTTTAGCCTGCAGCTGGGACTGGGTCAAATCTGCAGTGTTTAAGAACTTACTTCAGACTGAATCTTAGAAGTAAGGGAGGGACTGCCACAGTGCTGGGGTGCTGTTTACCTTAAGGGGTCCCATGGCAATGTGGGAGACAGGAACATGCAGCTGACTCCAGGTGAAGGACCTCACAAGAAAGGGAAACTTTGTATCAAATAGTCTGCTCTGTGCATTGTATTTAGCCACCACAATATGGGAGACAAGAACATCCCAGCTGACTCCAGGTGAAGGACCTCATGATGCCCACAAGAAATGGAAACTTTGTATCACAGTCTCATCTGTACTCCATATTTAGCCATGTGTGACGACACACATCCAGATTTCCTACACTTATAATCCAAGCTTGGGGCCAGCCTGACTTAATATTGCGACTTTATCAAAAACAAAACACGTCATAAAGGAGTTGGCAGTACACCTCAGAGGTAGAGAATGTACCTACCATGGAGACAGCCTGGGTCTGATCCTCAACATCAAAAACGAAAGACAAACCACAGCACTAAAACCCCCCAGAATAAAGTGGTTCACTGGTGTCTGCTGGTCTTCAGCTCTTGTTCCAGCCTAGCCTCCAGCAGGTACAACTCTATAGGAGAGTCACAGTTGGCCAGGACCAGACAGGACCACTCTGTGTGGCAGTCCTAAGTTAGAGGACATTCCAGAACTTGTTTCCACAGTTCTGTCCCCTTCTCTTTATGAAAGGGCTTTTGCTTTGCATGGCTTTTGTTTGTGGAGTTCAACTAATAAAGGGGCCATTTTGCTGGAATGAATTACTGGATCGTTGGAGGACTGCCCTCTGGCCTCTCTGCAGCAAGGTAAAGGGAACAAGAGCTGGGTGCTGCAGTCAAGGGCACTTTGGAGTTTGCTGCCATCAGCAACTTGAAGGTCTGGTTATTGGTTAATGTGGAAACTAGGAGAGGTAGTTACAAAAGACACTGCAGACTTACAATAGAAAGCCCTGCTTTGTGCCTGAAAATGTCCGTACTTCAGGGCCTGCGGGCCACCAATTCTAAACAATGAACTCTCTGCCAATTCTTAGGTTATTCAACCTTCATTACTAAAATCAGGGCCTCTGTAATGACCTGAAGCTTACCTTTCTGAACTGAGAAAGCCAGTCTTGTATTCAGGGTGGGACAGAGGCAATCGGGTGAAAAATATGTTCTCTAAGACTTTGTAGGCTTCACTTAAACATGGAATATTTAAACACACCTGAGGGGCTGGAGATGTATGCAGAGTCCTTACTTAGCGTGCACAATGTCTGTGTTCCACCCACACTGAGTCTGTGGGATTTGAGGTGCTCATTTGCAGCTCCCACACTTGGGAGGGGGAGATAGAAGAGTCCAAATTCAAGGTCATTCTTGGCTACACTGTGGGTTAGAAGGCAGCCTGAACCACAGAAGACCCTGTCTCAAATAAAAATAAAACTTCAAAGTCCTTTTTATCAGTGGCTAAGGGTCCACCTACTGCTTGTCAAGGATGTACAAGGGCCAGATAAAACCAGTTTTCCAGAGGGAGCTCAAGGGACTTGGGAGAAAGGCAAAACACAGTTAAGCCAAAACATGTCTGACTTGCTTTCTTCATGTCTGGAGTGCACGACATGAACACAGTCACAAGGAAGGATTCACTAGGCACTGAGGCCCAACTTCCTTCTGTTTTACTGAGACTTCACACACCAGTGCGATTAAAGTCTTTAGATGAATCAGCATTTTGCAGTTAAGTCTCTTTTCAGAATGCTGCTGTTTGCAAACAGTGCCAAGGGAGGTGGCATTTAAGTCAATTGACCGTGAGCTCTTGCGAATTCAGGGGCATTATTAAGCGCTGATAAAGTTAATAGAAACTGGGTAAGAAAAAAAGTACCCTTGATACTGTTTGAGGGCATCTAGCGCCCATCAGTTCTGAGTGATTAGGCAGCAGATGCCTGGGGCAGAGAGGCCAAGGCCCAACTTTGGATGTTGTGCTGATTATAGCCTCTGTAGACTGGCTCTTCATGAAAGGCAAGCAAGCCATGGCATCCTGCCATTTCTGCTATTTACAGTGAGCACGGAGAGCTGACGAGATCGCTCAGTCATTGAAATGTTTACTATGTAACCCTGAGGCCCACAGGTCAGATCCACAGCACCCACAGAAACTGACCACAGTGGCATGCTCTGTGGGGACAGTGACAAGCAGATCCCTGGAGTTCACTGGCCCACCAGCCTAGCCTAATGCATGACTTCCAGGTTCAGTAAGAGGCCATGTCTCAAAAAGTAATAAAGTAGTAGGCTGGTGAGATGGTTCATCCGGCAAAGGTATTTGCTTTGTGACCTGGTGGCTGGAGATCAATCCTATAATCTCACATAAAAGACGCAAGAAAAATGGATTCGACTCTGACGTACACTTGCATGCTGTGCCACGTGTTACCCTCCTCTCACCATGAACAAAGAAATAGTCAAAGACAATTTTTAACAAAGAAAAAAAAAGGCCGGGCAGTGGTGGTGCACACCTTTAATCCCAGCACCTGGGAGGCAGAGGCAGACGGATTTCTGAGTTCAAGGCCAGCCTGGTCTGCAGAGTGAGTTCCAGGACAGCCAGGGCTACACAGAGAAACCCTGTCTCAAAAAACCAAAAAAAACAAAAACAAAAACATCAAAGAAAACAAAGATTAAGGAAGACATCCCATGTCAATACCTGGCCTACACACACCCATCAAACCCCAGCATGATTGTGCCCTTCATTGGGATTGTTTTCAATATGAAACAGGGTCACACTACCTAGCTGCACCTGGCTGGAGTTGAGTATACTGATCTCACAGATATCTGCCTGCCTCTGCGGGATTAAAGACATGCACCATCACACCCGAGAAGTTCAGCATCCAAAACTCAGTTGAAGCCCCAAAGCTGTCATCTCTTTACATTCACCACTGTCAGTGTGAACGCACACTCCACATTGTCACATTGTGATAAAAGGAAGGAGGGAGGGAAGGAGAGGGAGGAGAGGGGGGTAGACGGAGGGGGAGGGAAAGAGAGAGGGGGAGGAGGGAGGGGGAGGGAGGGAGAAGGATGGAGAGGGAGAGAGAGAGGGAGAGACAGACAGACAGACAGACAGACAGACAGACAGACAGAGGAGACAGAGACAGACAGACAGGTGAAGAAAAATCCTAAGATCTGGCTTGCTGATGTCACCATCTGGACTCTGGTGCCCTCTTTAAAATACTGAACCGAAACAAAACAATGAAAGAAAACTGAATGCTCCACCGATTTCGGGTTCTTACTAAGCAGCAGAACAGCAGCAGGATGGACACTGGAAGCGCTGGCCAGCCGTGAGCGCACACTTCCCAGAAGCTCACTGGGCGTACTCTGTCCTGTGCATCCTCTGGAGAGCAGCTGTAATCCAGCATCACCACAGTCTACACATTCCCATTTCCTCCTGCCTGGCTTCAGGAAACCAGGGCCCGTTTCTTCCTGGAACATAGACTCTCTTGTGTCATGTAAGCACAAGCAGGCACAGGCAACTCAGGTAACTACTGAGAGAATTGGAAGGCGTGTATGTTGGAGAAGATGGCTTGTACGGCTGTTCTGAATTTCTAAGCTTGACCTTTTGCAAACCCTATACCTCAAGTCTTTCAGGGAGAGAATGGATAGCCAGGGTCTAAACATTTCCTAACTCAGTGACAGTGGTTACTGACCTGTTAATGGGGCAGGCACTGTTTCTAAGTTCTCTAAGTGCAGAGATTTATACCTCCTGAGCATATGCCACGTCCCCCACAGAATGCCATTTTGTGGAGGAAAACATCCGTGTATAAGCCCATCTTCCCCCAACTGTCAGAAGCTTTAAAGTTACATTTAATGGTCAGGGAGAAGTCCAGTGTCTCTGTGAGAGTCCAGCCTGACAGAATGCTGATCAGTTCTCTGCTCTTGCCAACTGTAGTGGCTACATCTATAGACTTCACCACCAGCCGGACAGATGCAAGTCTTGAGGCCAGCCTAGTCTGCCCAAGCAGTTCCAGCCTAGCCAGGCTACGGAGAGAAGGCTGGGAATGGAGCTCAGTGGGCAGAGCGCTTACCTAGCATACACAGAACCCTAGACTGATTCTCAGTGCAGCCGAAAGCAGGCGTCATAGTGGTAGAATCCCGACACTCAGAAGGCAAGAGCCTGGAGGCCAACGTGAGCTTCAAGACACACCATCTACAAGGAAGGATAGAGAGAGGGAGAGAAAAAAAGACCCTGTCAAAGAAAAAAGAAGGATGGGAGGAAAGGGAGGGAGAGGCCACCCTTGTAGAAGGTCCGTGAGCTACCCAGCTAATATCTAAATAGGTGACAGGGCGATTCGGTGAGTTAAAGAATTATAACCTACAACAGACAATTCTCTTCCTCCTCACAGACGAACACGGGAAATAGTTTCCTAAAATGTGAATGAAAGTCAGGCATCTTCCAGCTCAGTGAATTACAAGTCCTTCCTCCCACACCCGATCTCCAACAGCCCCTCACTGACAGCACCATGAAGAGAGGAATCTGTTTATATTCCAAATGCTGGGCCCAAGAAAGGTTGTGAACCACTACGAGTTAAATAAACTTATTTTATTGTTATAAATTTATTTTTAAAACACATTTCTATTCATTGGAAATCCTATTATATTGGCCCCAAAGTGTGCCATGTATAACCAAAACTCCAGCCTATGCACATAAAGTGACCATTAAAGGATCTACTGTTTTATTTTTCGCATTTGTTTTAGGAAACAACCAAAGAGTCTTGACACACCACACAGTCTATTTCATTCCAGGCCATCAAGACTGTAAGTCTGCTGTAGGATTCCCAGAGGTACAGTACCATCAAATGCTCCAGAAAGCACTCCAGTCACTTGCTTTAAGTTAAAACAGTAAAGAAGTCAATATTTTAGCAAATCTAAATGTATGAGTTTGGCCCCTTGTGTCTTCAGTGATCCAAGGTTAAGCAATATTGCACCAGTTAAGCAAAAATAAATCACGACACCTCAAAAAAAAAAAAAAAAAAAAAAAAGCCACAATGTAGTAAGAAGAAAGTCAATTTAATCATTTACTTTAGCAGGCAAGCAGTGTGTAAACATTCAGCCAGCAGCCGCATCCAACTTACAATTTTAAAAAGAACCGAGATCAGTGATTGTGATTTTTCCTTCCCTTTCCCCGAAAGAAAAACAAAAAACAAAACAAAACAAAACAAACCCCCCAACAAACCAAAAAGTAAAGAAAAGATTTGGAAATGAATGACTTAAAACGCTACAAACATTGAACATTCGGTTTCATCTGCTGCAAGCCTCTGTGCATCGTGTCCTGTGTAAAGGGCTTATCTACTCCTAAAATGCGTTATCTTGTAATAACTTGCAAGTGAGCATCTGCAATCTAGGAAGGTGTCCCCCGCACGCGGATGTGCCCGCATTCGCTGAGTTCAAATCCCATTTGCAAAGGGGACATTTACATCTTGATTCAAAGCCTCTTTGACATCTAGTGGCAGCGTGTCAAACAGTTGGTCTTCCACAACAAGCCCGCTTTTCTTGAGCATTCGACAATGGCCCAGCTGGGCTGGCAGGCGGTCTAGGCAGTTGCCCTTCAGCTCCAGCTGAGTGAGCTGGGACAGTTGACTGATTTTCTCAGGCAGGGAGGCGATACAGTTCTGCCCCAGGTTCAAAGTCCTCAACTTCACACACTTAAACAACTGTTTTGGCAGAATGTCCACCTTGTTCCCTGTGATGTGCAAATGCTGCAGGTTCTGGAGCAAACCGATCTCTATGGGGATCGTGGAAATGTTGTTATAGCTGACGTCTAAGCATCTAAGTTTCTGTAAACTAAACACGGCCACCGGTAAGGACTCGAGCTTGTTGTTGGAGAAGTAGAGGGACTCCAGGTTCTTGACGTGGGTAATGGAGGGAGGAATAGCCACAATTTTATTGTGCCATAATTTTAAGCAAGTCAGTCGCTTCAGATGTTGGAAACTGATGATCTCCTCGATCGTACGGATATTGTTTGACTTTAAGTCCAGCTCCTGCAAATTGGAGAGGCTGAAAATGGCGTGCGGAATTCTCTCTAGCTCACAGTTCTGCAGCTCCAGCTCGGCGACGTTCATCATCTTCTTCAGGCTGTTCAGTACCAGGAGCTTGGTGCCGTCGTTGTGGATGACGAGCTTCGTGAGGTGCGGAGCCACGTCGGTTATGTTGGAGGGAACTTTGGTCAGGTTACTCTTCACGTGCAGGATCTTGAGGTGGCGCAGCTCGCGCAGAGACTCGAGTCCGATCATCTTATTGTTCTCTGAGTTCAAATTGCCTATTAAGTAGAGCTCCCGCAGGTTTTTGAGCAAATACACCCAGGCGGGGATTTCAGCCACATCAGTGAACTTCACATGAAGGCATCTCAAGTGATCTCGGAGGAAGCTAAAGGCAGTCTGTTCCACCTTTGCAGGGCAGTGGCAGAGGTGGAGCTCTTGGAGGTTGGTCATCTGAGAGATCTTGGCAGGAATTTTTGCTTCGGGAATCAGTTCAAGTTTTAGCACATCCAGGTCTGTGAGGTCAAAGACAGCATCGGGCACCCCCGACAGCATGAACAGGTGCAGCTCCTGCTTGTCCTGGGCATTGCGAGACACGTGCTGCCTGAGTTTCTCAAAAGTCCATTCGTGGTTCAGGCTAATCTCCCTCAGTTTGTTCTCACTGACTTCAGATAAGAACACACCGAAACGCTTGGAGTAGAGCTGGTCGTACTGGTCGACCATGTGCAGGAGGAACGCAAAGTCGTTCTTGACATCCGGTATGTCACTGAAGCTGCTTTCTTCTCGGACTTTCTCAAAGGAATATTCCTTCAGAGGAATCCTGAATAACCAGAAGAGAGTGTAGAGGCAGATAAAGCCATAGACACAGATGATGGAGATGTAACTGATGAGAAGCTTTTTCAACATGTAGGCCATATTGTGAGTGCACTCGAATACCTCGTACCCCGTGAGGTGCTCGACTTTTGGCTTGCAGACGTGCTCGAAGCTGATGGCGTTGACAAAGTTCGCGGTGTAGCAAAGGATAAAAATGAACTTGGCAGTTTTGATGAGCGTTTGGACCACGTAGAGCTTATAGATCAGGTCACTGTCTTCCACATGAGCACGGAATTTCCTCACTTTCTCAAACAGGGCTTTGGCCTGCTCCCCGTCTTTCTTGTCCAGAATCGTCATACTGGGAACTTCGATCACCGGTTTCTCGGCTGAGAACTTGAAGCCGGTTTTATTGATCATGGGGGTGCTGGCGCTGGGACTCCCCTCATCGCTGCTGGTGGACACGTGCTTTGGTAGGGTCTGGGCACCGGTTATCCGCTGCTTGTTCTCCTCAGAGTCTTCACAGGCTGTCTCTGACAGCGCTTTAGTAGTCCAGGGAGATTCAAAACACTTTCCTAATATTGAAACAAAATGCTCAACCTTGGAGCATGTTTTGGGATATTTGAACCAAAAGTTGCTACTGACCATAAGGATGATGGTGTGTATAAGGGCAAGGTATGGAAAGTACTTGGAATACCAAGGAAGGGCCAGATGGTAACACATCTGATTGATAAACACGTACTGCTGAAAATCCAAGTTGGTTTTTCGGCCCGTTGGATCTCTCTTCTCCTTCTTCGCCTCCTGACTGGGGAAGGTAGACTCTGCGTGTGGATGGGTGGCTTGGAGAGGTATGTCAGGCGTCACAGCAGATGTGCCAAAGGCAATGTCATTCGTCGTCTGCCCGTTTTGGTCTTGGTGTGTGGCTGTTTCCATCTTGGGGACTTCGGTGGTGACGTCAGCATTCCCGGGTGGAGTGTGCGCCTTTGAATTTGCAGGCGACGGCAACACTGGCAAACAGACCACCTGATCTTTGGTAAGTTGCATGGTCCCTGCAAAGATGGCTACCATCAGCATAACAACCGCCAGGTAATCCATAAACACGTCCCACCATGGCTTCAGAATTCGGTAAGTTGGCTGAATGTCATTAAGTGAAGCAACTTCCGCAAGGGTAAACATTCCTGAAAAACATAAAAAAACAAAGGGTGTCACTAGAGACGTCGGTGCAGAGCAGCGGGACCAAGGAAAACCCATCACGGATGCCATTATGTCACTACATATGTCACTCAGATGTCACTACAGAGGTCACTCAGCTGTCACTACAGAGGTCACTACAAAGCATCAGGTAGTGAAGCGAGGGAAACCCCACAAAAGGTGTCATTACAGATGTCACTACATACACCAACCATTATGTCATTACAGAGCAGGAGGTATCAGGAAAGAGGAAAACCCCATGCTCACTCGCTCTGACGGCTTCTCACCCCCTCTGACAGCTTCTCACCCCAGTCTTACATTTATATCCACGGCAGCTGTAGTAGAAAATAAACTAAAGGAAGAAGGACTGGGTTCGGGATAAGATGTAATGAAGGTCTATGCTAAGTCTCTCGTTGGTCTTGGACCTGAACAGAGTGGGTGTCATTTATACATTAGACTGGCAAGCTCCAATGAGGACTCAAGGACTAGGGCAGGGAACAGAATGACTTCTGTTTGTCTAAGTCCAACGGCCATGCATCTCTTAATCTCTACACAGCTGTATGTTCCCGACTGAGCCCTGTCACTTCTTAAAGGTGTTAGCTCAAGGCCTTGTGTTTGCCGTCTCTGTTTGCAGGGATAATAATGTCTAAGGATGGCTACAAAGGTTACACTAGGTAACGAACACAGCTCTTCGCACAGCTCCAGCCACAAGCATCTGTTAGCAGTTTGTTAGCACACACTGCCCTGTCGGATGGATTCTACAGACAGCTGAAATTAAGGGTCTACAACTTAGGCATAGTTCAGCTGGGGATACAGTCCATTTCATAGAGCGCTTGCCTAGTATGGCCTCGAACTCATGATCTTCCTGCCTCCGGCTTCTGAGTGTTCTGACAAGCATATGCCATGACGTGAGTTTTATCCTGTTAGGAACTGAATAAACCCAAGGCTTTGTGAATGCCAGGCAAGCACTATAACAGCAGAGCTGCAACCACAGACCCTGTCCAAGTCTCTCCCCATGCACACAGATGCTCAACGGTTTTTAAAAGTGATATACCTTTTATGTAATTATGTCAATACAAACCTAAGAACCACAAATGCCTAAACCACCGAGTTATCTGTGAAAAAAATCCACCCAGATTTTTGGGGATTGAGTCTGACATACCATCTGGTGTTCTGTTCTCTCAAACACGCAGTGGGGTATGACATATACCCCATATGATGATGCCACCGGGTGATAGCATATCTCCCTTCCCCTTTTATTTGGAGTTTGCTGTGACTATCTTAAGTATTTTTACCTTTCACAGCTGGCTTGAAAATCCAAGCAGGAAGAAGGGCTCCCGGAATGACAGTAAGTCAGAGTAAAGACAGACAACTCAAGTTCAGATCTGGGTTTGAGGACTGAGTGAGGAATGGATCTTGGCCACTGTCCTGAGAGCACTGGAGACTTGTCTTTAACACCTCCATCACTGCCTTGACATCCTGTGGTCTGTCCCAATACTCTGAGGTAATTTCCACTTAGCTGCTCCCTCTGTGCAGTTCTCTCTTCCTGGCACTCTTCCTCCAGTCTGTTCAGCTGCCAGGCTTCTGTCTCCTTTTCCTCCGTAAGTTCATGCCTTAGATGTGCTCTTGCAGGCCACAGAACCTCAATCCAACACTGCCCTACTCACACCATTTGCTTGTCTGAGTCGGCTCACATTACCGTTCTAGCGAGGGCCAGAGCTGTGGTCATTTCCTTTCCTTGTTCTGCACATATAATACCTGGGACAGTAAGTGCTTGGACAAACCAATGCATGTGATTTTAATCACCACCTTCAAAATATAACAATTCTGGGAGCACCTATTAGCTGCATCTATATAGTACAGGGTAAGGGGATAGCTATTAAGCTGAATCACCCTGCAGAGCAACTTGTGACGGCAAGAATAAAAACACCAGGAGAGGCCTTGGGGGGGTGGGGGGGGGTAGGTAAATGGTCGTGTAAGAGAAGCTGTGGGGTTTTATGGCACTGTTTCAGAGTGGTCAAACCTTTGGTGCTGTTTTAAGCATCTCATCTTAGGAACTGGCTTCATTCAGTGCCAGGAGAGACAGGAGCCAGGTCTTTTCCCATTAGACAAAGAAAGCACAAAGCCCGAAAGGTAAGGGCAGGGAGAGGCCAAAGGCAAGGAACATGCCAACAACACACTGTGACTTCACACCAGCCGCCAGCAAACTGTGACTTCACACCAGCTACCATTCTCTCCAGCAAGAATGATGAAGCCAAACTAAGACCAGCATCAACTCCCCGCTCAGACAGACACGACCTCCAGCAGTTTCTGCTCCCCTACTACCAAGGGTGGTGCCCAATATTTGTGACACTTCCCCATCTTTCTGCTGAGCTTACTCATCAGCTCCCAGCGGAAGCCTAGCCTTGCTCTCCCAGGTTCTAGCACACAGACTAACAGGAATGGCTTCTAATCTGAGCTCCTTACTCACCCCGGTGACCACCATGGCCCACCCTGACTTCTGAAAGAACACAGGGGCAGGACCAGTAGACTTGTCATCTTCTTTCCATATTATGCCAAGTCCTGTCTTAGGCCAGTCACACAGGCTATGAGCCTTGAGTCTGTACAGAATGTGTTTCTGAAAAATGAACCTATTACCAGAAGTTTTGTGTTTTTTGGGTTATCTTAGTTACTTTTCTACTGCTGTGACAGAGTACTGTGCGTGACTAAGGCAAACACTCATACACACCGAGAGAGGAAAAAGTCTCCTTACTGAGGAAATGTCCTATCAGGAACACAAAGATCAAGGTCAATGGCCGTGATCCTACCTCTAACAAAGAGTCCGGGGAAGGATGCCACTAACTAAAGCCAAGAGTATGAGCAAGGCTTTGTAATCCTAACTTCATCCAGTTTACAGTACAATCGACCTTCCCCCCTCCTTTTGCAAGGATGGTAAGCCAGGATTCATAAAGTCCAGACCTCCTGTTTCTACCTCTCAACGCTAGGACGACAGGTGTGCACCACCACACCCAAGAAGCGCTCCTAAGGAGCCTGTTAAGGAGTTTTACTGACGCCTCTACAACCCTTCCTTCCATTTGTAAACCAGGCATCCTAAACCAGAGCTCCTGGTTTTCCCCTTATGTTCCCTCATCTTGAGTGTGTTCCTGAGGTAAAACAGTTTGTGTCTGAAGGTGGGCTGCAGGGGGTGGAGGGATTGGGAGGCAGAGTGCCACAGTCCCAGAGGTTCCCAGCATCCTCTTCCACCTTTCTTTGAAGCCTCTCTGCTCACTCATCAAAGGATCTCTGCCCAGACACTGACCCCTGAGCCTGCCAACCCTTATCTCTAGGTGTGGAAGACTGCTAGAAAGCAATGCTTAGGTCCTTCAGCCAGATATTTAATCTGTTGGCCCTTAAAAACTTTACAAAGGCAGGTTAGAGAAAGGCAGATGGGGACATAAGTTCCGCTCCATCCAGAGGGATTTATTAAGTCAAAAAGGCTCCTGTGGTGTGTTAGGAAGCCTAACTACTGGGACAGAAATGAACACAGAGCACACAGACACCGGCCCTCGGTGGTGCCCCGCCTGCTCCGTCTGATTGGCTTGGGTTTCTCTCCTAGCAGGTAGCTTCTTTTATCTGCATGTCCTTAGGCTACAGACTCGGACGAGCATTTAATACAGGCTGCTGTGCAGAACGAACCACGCGGACATCCAACAGCAGGCTCATTAGATACTGAACCCAAACCAACACTGCCAGCAAGAAAAGGTCACTAGTAATTACACCAGGGTGAAAATGATCGGTGTTGACAGGCATTTTTCAACGTCCAAATGGACAACCCGTTACAGATCTCTGTAGCAGGTAATTCTGAAGCTAACTCGTTGCAGCCAGCCAAGTGCAGGCAGCTCGGGAAATGACTGAGGTAGGCGCAGCCATGTCCTCAGGAGAGGAGACCATGTCCTGACTCCTAATAGAGAGGTAAGCCCATAATCTCTGGGCCAGAAGCCAACTGACTTAGCACATCAGACACCATATCAAAGGCCAGGAGACCTCCAGGAGGCAGCCTCCTGCCTCTGGCTTCCTTCTTGCCCTGCATGGTGTTTTCTAACCTTCCACACAAGCAGTGAGGCAGGAACTGTGAACAAGGGGAGCCGATGGGTGCGTACACATTTTACTGCAGTCAATAAAGCAGAGAACTGTGTTAAAGTGCTAAGTGCCTGGTGCACCGTAGGCACCCAACAAAACTTAGCAGTGTGAGTGTCTGCCATGATGAAGAACATGTTCTACTTGGAGAATCCTATGCAGACTTAGTGCTAAGTCTGCTTTTCACGGTGAACTGATACAAAGAGCCATGGAGCCCAGACGATTCCCCTCTCGGCTTTCGCTTCTGCCAAGTTCATTTAAATGTTGTGTGGGCAACATCGGCATCGAGAAATGGTTCAGTTATCCGTTTACTCATTAATCCTCTAGCTGTGCTGGCTTTAGTTCTCATCCTATCCTCACCTCACACGCTAACTGTAAGATGGAGCCCATGTGGCCTGGCTATCTTCTAGGGTACCTAGGCCTTTCCTCGTCATATCAGTGAAAAGGGGGGAAATACCACTCTGACAGAGCACACATCCAACACCCACACTGGGACAATTCCCTGAAGTATGTCTAGGTGTCCAAAAACATGGGGTGGGGGCACGCATGGGGCTAGGCAGGATTTGCAACGTGATGACGGTAAGGAAGACCAACAGAGATAATGGGAGCTGGTGAGATGGCTTATGGGTAAAAGGCACTCACTTCCTGCCAAGCATGGGGTGGGCATTGGGGCAGGGACGACCAGCATTTGCAATATGGTGATGGTAAGGAAGACCAACAGAGATCATGGGAGCTGGTGAGATGGCTCATGGGTAAATGGGACTCACTTCCTGTCAAGACTGACAACCTAAGTTCAGTCCTTGGACCGAGATGGTGGAAGAAGAGAAACAACTCTACAGTTGTCTTCTACATGCGTGCGAGGTCACACATGCACCCACATATATACAAACAACCAGACATAATTTTTAAAGTGTGGGGGGGTCATAAAAAACGTATCAACAAAGAAAAAATAGGGAAGAAAATAAAGAAAAACAATAGCTAAGGAAAGGATTTTTAATAAAGGTATAAATCAAGCAAATAGTGGGGGAAATTACAGCTACAGACTCTCGAAAGTCATTAATTACCTCTGATAATCACCTCTCTTATAATGGAACTCATCCCAACACTAGGAAACATCTCCGTGTTCACTAAAAGTTCCTCCAAGGTCTGGCCCTTCATAGTACAAGTAAAGCCTTATTTTAGAATCAGCGATAAACTGGCAAATTTGTCTGAATGTTACCTTTGTCCTATTTCTAAGAGTTTAATAAAGACATATTTCATTCAATGGAATTTATCTAATCATGCTCCCAGAACATCCATGTGTATGCACATTCTCCTGGAAATCGCTTACGACTCAGTGAGCCCAGAGGTTAGTTCTCCGCAGCAGCTCACTAGCTAAGGCATGCCTGGAATGAGCGGCCACCTTCCTGTCCCTGCGGTAGACACTAGTGGACGCGTCATAGAGAGGCACCGTTGAATTATAGCTCAAAGCATTTCCTGCAGCGCTTATGTACTAGTGGAGCTGTGACGCTGAGCACCACTGAGCACAGAGGTTTACAAAAAACAAACCTACAGACAGAACAGCACAAAATACACACGCCAGCAAGCATCCATCCCCATGTTTATTTCAGAATGACATATTGCTTCCCAGAAGACTACATGGAGAACTTTAATTTGGGATAATTCGGAATATCTGCTTTCTTACAAACACATAAATACAAGTTTACCTCTGGAAAAATAGTCCTAGAGAACACATGTCTTAGTTAGGGCTTTACTGCTATGAACAGACACCATGACCAAGGCAACTCTTATAAAAACAACATTTAATTGGGGCTGGCTTACAGGTTCAGAGCTTCATTATCATCAAGGCGGGAGCATCTTAAGAGTTCTACATCTCATTCCAAACAGGAGAAGACTAGCTTCCAGGCAGCTAGGAGGAAGGTCTTAAAGCCCACGCCAACAGTGACACACTTCCTCCAACAAGGCCACACCTCCTAATAGTTCCACTTCCTGGGCCCAGCACATACAAACCACCACAATATATTTTAAGTAACGTTTTTGAATGATGATTTTATCATTAATTTATTTTGTGTGCATGCGGGTTGCAGTGTGTGTGTGTGTGTGTGTGTGTGTGTGTGTGTGTGTTCACGCAAGAGTGTATCTGTGTGTGTTCACAAGCGTTATACCACAACTGTGGAAGTCAGAAGATCATTTGTGGGAGTCTATTCTCTCCTCCCCAACGTGGGTTTGAAAGTCCGACTCTGGTTTTCAGGCTTGGCCTTCACCCAGCAAGTTGTCTCGCTGGCCGCATTAACACTGTTTTTAATTGTTTTACCTGTGCATGTTAATGGTGCAATGTATTTGTTTATATATCAGTCATTTTAACTATAATGAACTTTTCCAACTCCTTTCTGAGTAAACTCATAAAGAACAGCATTTATTTATATCCTGGGATAAATGGAGGCATTCCCAAGCAAACCTCATGAAAGAGCTTAAGGCTATCCAGAGCTACAGTCACACAGCCTCAGAACCAGCCAACCAACCATGTAACAAAAAAAGAGACAAGTGGCTTCTTTGTAGAACTTTGAACATAACACACTATAACTAAGGTTGTATCTAAAGTGACTAATATTTGAAGTTGCAGAAGTTAGTTAGGGGTCCTTTCATTCACCAATCTCAAGTGTCACATGCTGTATTAGGTCTGGGCCTGGTGTTGTTGACTGTTGTCTTGGTCATCACAGATGACACAAAATGTTTTCTCTATGCAGCCATCAGCTTACAAACATCCACACTTTCTTTTCTGCTCAACAGTTCTAGGCTGTCTTAGAACTCGCTCTGTAGATCAGGCTGGCCTCTAATTCACAGAGATGGCCTGCTTCTGCCTCCCATGTGCTGAGACGAACACCACGTCTGAGATAACATCCACATTTTCAGACAGCGATTGTCTTGGCGCATGTGTTTGGTCTTGGGACTGTACAGTTAACAAGACAGACAGACACTCTGTCCTCCATAGCTAAATGATCTGCCCGTGTTTACCTTAAATATTCTGGACCACTAGAACTGTCTAGCACTGTTTAAATACTTTGAATGTTTAAAATGAAAGCGCAGCACATGAACAGCAAGAAAACGACTGCAGAGAGCAACAAGTCAGTAAAAATAGACATGCAGGTGGCCACACACCCACAGCAGGGGAAGGCTAAGTCTTGAGCTCGGCATAAGCAACCCAGTGTAACAAAATCCAAAAGGGTTGGGATGTCACTCGGTGGTAGAACATTTGTACACCACGCACAAGGTTTTAAGTTCAATTCCTAGCACAGTAAAACAAACAGAAAAGAAGCAACAGAAAGGGTAAACAAATAACTGACTCCATATTCTGGGAACCATCAGAGACTGACTCATGTCATGAGATGTCAGGTTGAGCTACAAGCATGGGCTGTTGAGAAAACTAGCCTTTCTGTAACCCACGAGGGCTAAAAATGGGTGACACCATGCCTAAGGCGTCAAGCTTAGATATGCTAGGCACACAACCCGCAGACCTGTCTGATCTTCCACCACTCTAGCCCATTCCACGTGGCTAAAGTCTCAGGACAGTCTTCACTGCCTTATAAACAGAGTCTTCATGTAGTACCTATCCTGAACATTACAGTAAGTACTCTTTTCAGATATTCTTTTAGTGTGTGTGTGTGTGTGTGTGTGTGTGTGTGTGTGTGTGTGAGAGAGAGAGAGAGAGAGAGAGAGAGAGAGAGAGAGAGAGAGAGAGAGCGCGCACATGTGCACGCTAGCATGAGGTGCAGATTGGAGGACAATTTGTTGAGCTAGTTCCCCGCTATATTTAAGTGGGTTCTGGGATTCGAACTCCAGTTTCCAGGTTTGTGTTTGAAGCACCTTACCTACTGAGACACCCTGCCAGCCTGCAGTAAGCAGTCCTGAATTAAAAATAAGGGACAACCATGTAAACAGCATCCTTCACATATGAAGATATACATGCTTATAAATGTGTTTCTTATATAAATACCATACAGAGGGGAGCGAGGAGAGGCTCTCTACAGCTGCAGACGCTGTGTACATTACCAGATAAGATCTGTATTTCAACAGACAGGAATTCATTACCACACTAACATCCAATTCTGAGGGTAGAGACACACGGTGCTAAGAAATGAACACTAATTCTCTGACTTAAAGGTAGAATGATTGGAAAGACACGTGATGTGCACCTTGTACTCTGTGCAAGTGCGCACGCGCACACACACACACAAGATATACGTGCACACAAAGGGAAGAGAATCAACATTATCTTCCAGAAAATATTGTAATAAATTAACACCAAAGTGGCTGGGGATATAGCTCCGTGGAAAAGTACTTCTCCCACCAAGTGCAAGGCCCTGAAGTCAAAGCTCCACAACACAGACTCATGCACACACACACACACACTCATACACATGCATGTACCCACACACTCACACCTGTACACACAATCACACATGTACACTCATGCACACATTCATACATACTCATGTACACACTCACACATGTACACATATAATCACACACATAAACTAATATATACTCATTTATACACACTCACACATGCACACACACACAGAGTTGTACTGACTGTAGAAATACAAAAATATGAGTGGTGAGGCAGAAAACATAGAGATTCTACACTTCACATCTGTCCACTGACTCATCTGTCTGACACACCAGTTCTCATCACAAATCCACACGCTGGAAATAAGAGGCAAGATCTCTGTGAGGCTCTGGTTTCTCACCTATATGCAGCGGTGGCTGAAGCTATGGGGTAGGTCTGGGTAGGTATGAGACAAAATATAAACAAAACCCTCATTTCCTCCCAGGTTTGACTTTTTAACAAAAATAGTTTCTAGCTCTTGTGGTAAAGACCACTCCAATGCACTACGGCTGTAGCTCAGCTGCACTGCACTTGCCCAGCATGCTCTAGGTCCTAGGTTCAATCACTAGCATCACAAACAATATAATGAAACACAGGTCACCAAATTCCACTTTTAAACAACTCTCCCTCTCTACTATGCAGGTAAAAGAATCCCTGTGTTTCCACCACGCGCTTTAGTGCACTTGGTGCTTTGTGGAAATGATATTTTCCAGTCTAACACAGGGAAGCGGGGCCAATGGGCTACAGGAAGTCAAGTCTGACTCCTCAGTACCCTCTCTAAGGACAAGACTACTGGACTTGATCTTTCTTTTCCCCTGTTCAGCAGGCTGGAAACAAGGAGAGCAGGCACAACTTCAGAGGCCAGGTATGTGTAACTTCCTCAAACTGTCTATATGGAGTCTCTCTGCTACAGGAGACTAACAATCCCCATAATAAATTTAAAAGGCATCTATGACTATTAAAAAAGTGCTTACTAAGAAAGAATATTTAGAAATGGATTTGGGCAGACTTGTGCCTTTATCTACATAGCAAGTATTTTCTCTAACACCATAAAAGGTTTTAAGAGTGAAAGATACAGAATAGGAATTTACATGAATAAATAACTGACAAGTTATAAGAGCAAATTAATATACTATAAAGTCACATTAAAATAAACAAGGTATGAGAATAACTGTAATAAAGTTAACAGTAAACTCGTGAGAGGTAAAACGCACTGGACAGTTGAGGTTGTGAGTCAGCCCAGGCTACTGCAATAAAACACCCAATAATGAGAGCTGTCTCGAAAAAAGGAGGGACCAGGCCCTGTAAAGTCCACTTCCCACGAGAACTAGGAGAAAGGAGAGATGGGTTTCAGAACATTCAAGAGTAGAGAGGTTTGCTGTAGTTTCTCAGACCCCCAGAGAGTGAGGGGGAAACTTCTGGAAAATTAAAGGATATAGGGATATTTTCCAGGAGTCAGGCTCTGGAAACCACTGATACTAAATTTAGGAGGAGGCAATAAGGAATCCCTGGATATGGTTCTCTCAGGTGAGGCAGTGAGGTGCAACTGTGTGTCTTACAAGAGAAGAAAGACTGAGAGAAAAAACTGGAGATGGGAGAATGGATAACTTTAATTTTTCAGGTTGGACAGCTTGGATTGGCTAACACATGAAAGCACAGATAGATTTGGGTGGAGCTAACATGACTATAAAAATGAAGACCGGGGTAGACCCACAAACTCATCAACATGTGCAAGATAAGACCACTTAGAGAGACACAGGCAAGAGCAGAACCAGGCTCACCAGCATCCAGTGGACATGCAGAGCTGGGCAAAGGAGGGTAATGGGGAGGGGTTAGAGAAGGCTCTTGGAATGGGTCAGCATGGAACCCCAGCACAGGGACTTGCTCCAGACACACACGGGTCATGGGGAGGGGTAAAGGCCACAGCAGGATCTGCAGGTGAGAGCCCACTAAGAGCAAGCTACACTGAGAGGTTTTGCAACAAGGAAACCTGGCTCAGGCAGGCCAGGCCCAAGAAGGCACTTGAATATTTGCTCCTTTCAACTTGCCCGGATGGAAAGGTCAGGCTTGGGCTGCAGCAAGGGGTGAAGCAGACCTGGCAAAGGGCACACTTTTAGGCCAGGAGAGGAATTAAGTGGGAGAAGCTGACAACAGCTGAGAAAGGGCAGAGGCATCAAATTATATACACAGACACATTCTGACTAGGGATGTGCACACATGCACATGTGAGCAAGTGCATGAATACATGAATACACACACACACACACACACACACACACACACACACACACGTACACACACACACACACACACACACACACACACACACAGTTTGTTTAACTTACACATCTTTACGAAGGGATAAAAATGAGAGAATTCCTATCCCTGTGAAAGTCCCTTCCCCAGTGTTTGTTTTCCCTTTACTACCCTGGCAAACATTAACTTTGCCAACTACCATTTCACTCACCCAATTGTAACACCTT
>JANHMN010000028.1:3700509-3786660 GCA_030674055.1 Rhabdomys pumilio | reverse complement strand
CTCTGTGAATATCTTATAATACAAACAGAGTCAGGCTCTCCCACCAGGCCAGACTCTCTGGGAAGGCTAAACATCCAGAGAACTCAAGTTAGATCTCACTGGAAGGAAGAAAGCATGAAAAGAAATGTTTATTCTTCCTAAGGAGAGTGTCAGCAACCCAAGTAGCTCGATTTACTCTGTATTTCCTAGGTCACCGTGGGGAAGCAGGAGGGGGGAAGGAAATGAGGGAGACAGAATGCAGGGCATCTTCACAGAGCAATCTTAAATTGTTAGCTGCCTCCCCCATCACCTCCCCCCCACCTCTAAGGGCTAAAATCAGAGCCAAGATTCTCATTTAGAACTTGGCATACTTAGGACCTTCTTTTAAGTCTGCTTCGCAAAATAACATTTCCTAAATTAGTGTTTCTCCAAGGATGAACCACGAGAGCCCATGCACAGTCTCTGCTGCTTAGGGAGTGGAAAGGAAAATGAGGTATTAGAGAAAATATTTTCTACCTGTTGCTTTTAGTTACGGAGCCATTGGTTATGCAATCAACCCCTTACCAAGCTGTGTCTAGTCACCTCTGCCCAATGGCTCCCTTCTGTCCACAGTGTTATGTGAGGAGTCGGTGCTGCTTAAATGACTCAGGTCACTAATTTGCTAATGTCACAATCACCGGCAAAAAAGCAGGCCTGAGTTTGCACAAGCATAGCCAGAGACAGTGAGCCACAGATGTAAATTACAGGCTCCCCTGAATGCTATCATCGACCTCAGCAAGCTTCCTGCCCCATCAGATCTGTCTTCATTGCTTTTCATTCTGCTGTGGAAAAGCAGGCACTGAGCTGGGACCTGCCATCTCAGGCAGCAATATGGCAGACTCTCTCACACATCCCTTTAAAGTGCAAACAAGCACATCCAGTTTTAAAGGAAATATTAAGGAGCAGGTTGATAGTATTTTTCCATTGGTTTAAAAATAAAGCATTTGACGCTTTGGAATAAAAAAGTGTCTCAGAATTATAGAACAGGAAGCAGCAGCTGGACCTAGCAACCTTCATTTCCTCTGAGAGTCACCGAGGAACTCTCCATTGAGACAAAAGCAAAGCAGAGGTTAGCCCGCCCCACCCCCCCTGCAGAGCTTACCCATTCCACCCCACCCCAGGGTGCCAGAGCTGGATACAGCAGATGGTGACTGGTCACATCAAACATTACTGCACACATCATTCCCGCAGCTTCAGGGACCCAGCATAAAGCTGGCCCGAGAAAAGCCTCTTCCCTGTCTTAGACAGTCTGCCTTCTGCTCACTCTGGAGGCGTCAGAAGTCAGGCTTCAGACTGGCTGGAACACATTGAAGCCTGGCCCCCATGCCTCTGCTGGAAAGAAACCGAAGCTGGATGGCTTCTAAGCTTCCTGTTGCCACTCAGGATCATGGCTGAGGCTCTGAATCTCACTGCACCTCAGTTCTCTCCTCTGTGAAACGGCAGTGAGGTCAACCACTTCATAGAGTAATAAAACATTCATGAGACAATGACCATGAGGTACTTTTTAAGTCACACTGAAATAACAGACTGGGGTAACAGCAATATATACGCTCTTAATAGTACAGGGGCTTCCTAGTTTTAATACTTTCACAAATGGTATCATTTCATCTGAGCCTTAATGGATACACAGGATAGAAGGTTACGGTGTAGCATCACCGCCGCCACCACCGTCATCACCATCATCACCATGGTGGGAAAACTGTGTCCCAACTCCTTAGCAAGAGTCCAAGTCGGAGGCTGGGAGGTGACTCAGTGAGTAAAGCTACTTGTAGAACAAGTGACGGGATCTAAGGTCAATTTCCCCAGCACCCATGTAAATTGCTGGATCTGATGACAGACAAGACTGTCATCCCAGTGGGACAGAGTAAAGATGGGGTTCCTCGGGGCTCCAACCTAGCTGGAGCTTCAATGAGACCCCATTTCAAGAAAACAAGATAGAGAACAGAGCAGAACACTCGGCATCTTCCTCCGGTTTCACATGCAGGCATGCACACACACAGGCATTCATACACATACACACACACGCACGCACGCACGCACGCACGCACACACACATACACACACACGTGTACACAGGGAGGTATGCAAGCACACAAACAGGTAGACATAGACAGACAGACACACACATACATACAGGTAGGCAGGCAGCTATGCACGCACGCAGACACAGACACAGACACAGAGACGCACGCACGCACGAACATGCAGGCAGACATTCTTATACTGCCCCTTAAAACAAAACAAAACAAAACAAAACAAAACAAAAAAAAAAAAACCAAAAAAACCCTCTTCAAGCCATCTGAAAAATGCATCTGGCAAGACACAAGTGCCAAGTATGAGATGGCAAATCACGAAAGTCTCTTATACTTCAGGCCTGTCCTCTGGGCAAGTCCCTCCACCTCTTGGGCAACATGACTCAGCCACCTGTCACCAGTGCTGGGCTGCTGTCACACAAAAATAGATTAGACCTGGTTCCAGCTCTTGAAGAACTCAGTTGGAGGCAAGGGTAGGGGATGGAAAGCCATGACATATAAACAAAGTAATTACAAAACAGTACGTACTCAAAATATGGAGTCTGAGGAAAACACAGTGGGACTCGGGACAGGAAATGACTAACTCTGTCTGGGGAACTCAGGGAAGAATTACTTTAATTTGTAAACTGGGAAAAAAGGGAAGCAGATGACATACACGTTTGTCTTAAGCTAAAACTCAGGCTTAGGAAGGGGATCCGCCATCACCACGCCCTGCACAGTCCCTACTGCTTGTCTGCTTGTAAACAGGGAATAACCCACGCCAAACAGCACAGATGCGTGTGGAAGTGGGACTGTGTCTACCAAACATGACCCAGTTATGGTGCTAAACACTGGAACCTCAACAGGCGACTGCAATTGCTAGCTGGGTGAACTAGACGCTTGGTCTCTCGCTGCACCTGTTTTCATGACTATGGAATGCTAAGAAGCCTGGCTGTGATAATAATCACAGTAGGATCGGATACCTGCCTCAAAGGGTCAATTCAAAGATGCACTGAGTCCAGGAGTACCTAGGCCGGTTCTCCCCACAGAGCTGACTGGGAAGCTGCAACCTCAAGGCTCCTGTGAGGCTGCTGCTCTGACTGGGATGTGGCTCAGTACAGTAGTGTGGTAGAGTGCTGGCCTAGCGTGTCCAGGACCCCAGTTTGAGAAAAAGTGTTGGGTAATGCACCCTTGTAATCCCAACACTTAGGGGAGACAGAGGGGGGGGGGAGGGGGAGAGAGAAAGAGAGAGAGAAAGAGAGAGAGAGAGATGATAGGACCAGGAGTTCAAGGAAATCACACACAAATGGAAAAATAAAAAATATAAAATTACTACTTCTTTGCTCGCTATTCACAAAACATGCCTTTAAGTTTTAAAGTTGTGTGCTAAGACTCCAGCTTTTATTTATTTATTTTTTTAGAGGCAAACAGATGGTTTGTTTAGTCAGTAACAGCATCAGGTCCCATGTTTCATGTACACTGACTGACACAGAACCAGAAGGGATGAAAACTCTTTTCCAGTTGTGAATATAAAGTATATATGAATACAGGTACGAGGTAACAGGATTAAAAATCGTATTTTAGAAAATGATATGCTTTTAAATCGATCCTACAGGAATTCTGAATACTTTGGAATCACAGAAAACCAAAACCAAAGGGGAAATACCTTCCAATCTCACAGAAACTCTTTCTATGTTATTTTAGATTACCTTAAAATCTGGCTTACAATACTTCAAAATTAAATCATTCTTTACACCACTGACGAGGCGAGCAAGTGTGGCTACCCAATCAAAGTACAGACAGTTAAGTAAACTTATTTTCATTAGCTTTTCTTTCTGTGTATGAGAGCTTTGCCTATATGCATGTATGTGTATCACATGTGTGCAGGGGCCAGATATCACATGTGTACAGGGGCCAGAAGTGGTCCGGTGAGCAACAGGCTCATGTGAGCTACCACATGCATGCAGAGACTTGAACCCAGGTTCTCTGCCAGAACAGTCTTCTCTCTAGACCCAGTGATTTCTATTTTTCTCTCATTGCATTCACAATGAGAATTATTTGGACTGTTATCAAAATGTTGTCATTATGATATGGTAATTGTCAGATGAAACAGGTTGTATCCAGATCAAATTAAACTTCTATAAATCAAACTGGATGTTTTAATTGGCAACATTAGCAGCACTCAACAAACCAAAAGATTTTGTATTTAATATTTAATGTATTAAACATCATTCATCCATTGGCTTTAAACCAAAATCAACACTTCCTGACTCTAGGGGACGGTGGTTTTTTCTTAGTCAATAATACTTAGGTTCAAATGTCAAAATCCATCACTAAAAGCTGGTGCTGAGAAAGGACTTACCAGAACTAAAAGAATCGAGAGGCATAAGGGGGCGGGGGAAAATTTATCATACTTTTATTATATTTTAGAAAGAATAAATTTTTTATTCAAACAGTTTTGTTATTATTCTTAATGCTTTATAAATATGTCCACAGGAAATGAAGCAAGTTAATTCAAGCTATGATTTATTATAATTTACATGTTTCTTGGTCAGGGCATTAGTCTAATCTACCTAGTGCCACAAATCAGAAGGCACAGTGACAGAATAAGATACATTTGCAAGTTATGTGCAGTGGTGGACACCTGCAATCCCAGAACTCGGGAAGCTGATGCAGGAGGATCATGACTTAAAGAGCAACCTTGGCTACACAGGGAAAGACACTAACTATCTCAAAGACAAAACAAGACAATAATCTATAAACTGGGCATTTGAGGAAAGCTTGTAAAATTCAGTACTCGTGAGATAGACACTGGAAGACTGCCCATGAGTTCGAGGCCAGCCTGCTCTACAGAGTTGTTTCTAGGCCAACCTGGGCTATACAGTCAGACTCTATCTCAAACAAGCAAAAAACTAAGTAAATAAATTCCTAAATGCTTGGTGGATAAACTTTTTAGAACACATGTACACCAAGACTTTATAGCGAGACCAGGCAGCCACACCAGTACACTTTTAACCAGCACAGGGGTAACACGATCATGGATGGGAGATGCTAGTTTGGGACAGAGCTCAATGCTGAGTGATCCAATGCAAACCATTAAGTCTGTAGTGAACATATCTACGCTCAGCAAAACAGAAAACGATTCCCTTCAGTCTGTCTGTCCTGTGCTTAATTACATTACATGACAATCTGCTGTACTTGCTGTTCTTAGACTCCTCGTGAGCCACACGTGAATCCAGTCCCAACATGTCCTGAGTGTCCTACCCTTTGTAATCAAATGTCAGATAACGCAGGCCGTCCACTTAAGAGAAAATTTTAAAAGCCAAAACAGCCCTTATATGGCAGCTCTATGACAACACAGGCCGTTCAGGAGAAGCCGAACTCAAAAGCTGACCTGTGTCCCCAAGACTCTTACAGGGTGAAGCTACCCATGACCCACACTCCATTTCCAGCAGCAGGAGGAGAGTCACCTCATAGTTCTTGCCCTGAGTCCATGCTGCTGCAACGTGGCCTAACGTCTCCAAGCCTTAGATCCCTCCCGTGTGGACATGAAGCCTGAATGGACAGACGGACCTGCAGGCACCACGTGGGCTCCAACTGTACACTTAAGTAGAAATCCAAACTCCAATGTGTCCTAGCAAAGTCTCCCGTCCCACCGAGAGAGAGGCTGAGTGAACTGGCTGCCCCTGAGTTTCTGTACTACATGACCCACATTAGTTCATTAGTGTGAACACAACAGGATCTAACTGTTGTTCACACAACAAACAGTCATTTCAGAGGAGAGAAACGTCTTCCTGTTCTCTTCCTATTTAATTATCTGTTTCTGGCTGTCTTGGACATAAGACACAGACCAATGGCTATAAAATAAATTCTCTGAATCAAAGCATCAAAAATTCATTCGTTTGGCATTTCCCTTTGTTGGATGAGATGGGGGGCTGGTACTATATTCTAAGGATTTACCAACATTCTCACAAAACATTTTTATGTTAAAAACCAGGACTCAGGGGTGGGGATTTAGCTCAGTGGTAGAGCGCTTGCCTAGCAAGGGCAAGGCCCTGGGTTTGGTCCTCAGTTCTGGAAAAAACAAACAAATAAACAAAACACAAAAAGGAGGACTCCCATGGATGATAAATGTTAATAAAAATTTAGTACATTTTAGGTAGAAAGTCCACGTGAATGACACAGAAACAACCTGTTCCTGGTTGGTAAGGTCCCAGGACCTCTGGTGAACCACTGCCTTGTGACTCACCCTGGAGAGCAGTTACCATGTGCCTGCCACTCCCTCTGCTCCTCTGTGCGAGGCACAGATCCCACCACGGCGATTTTGAACAATTCAACTGTTCAGAAGAAAGAGTGAGCTCACTGGGGGCAGAACCGGGAACAAACTAAACCACTAGGAGGGAGAGATGGGGGCGAAGGTCCGGGAAGATTAGAAATGTTTTTTAACAAATCGGTGTAATTTAAGAAGGGAGTTACATCAGGCCGAGGCAAACAGGGAAGGGGTAAAGATGTCTTTGGCGTGAAAGTGTTTAGTTTTCAAGTTCTGAAACAAAGGCTTATGCAGTACTTGTCTGCTCTTCTGTATTTATTCTTCTGGCTCAGTTCATCCCTGGCGATTAGGAACCAAAGTGGTAAGAAAGCTTCTGGCTCTCTGGCCTAAGAGCAGAGTGGCAGACAGGAAGCCTGGCACCTGCGAGACAGATGGGAAGCCTTTGAAACTCTTTGTGTTCTCAATGCTAGGTCACAGCAGCCTTTCTGCATGAGCAAATGCTGGCAGGTTGGGCTGGATCAGTGTGGGTTACCCACAGGGTGTTTCTTGTAATGTAATACCTGAATTCAGCCGAGCAGGGCTTCCCTCAAACCATATCTCTGTCCACTTGAACACCCCTCCCCACCCAGACCTGCACAAAAGAGCTGTTGATGCTTGGGCAGGAAAGGCTTGGAAGTGTTAGCCAGTGAGGCAGAACCAAGATGACTCAGCAGGCTGGGGCTGTGACCCTGAACTGGGGGAGCTCTTACCCAGTGCCTGCTACAGATGCTTGTGCACACACTGGTCTAAACCCAGAGCCCACCTGAGGACAGAAAGTAGCACAACCGGGCACAATACACAGACAGTTTTTTCTCATGAGAGTCAACTGTTTGTCCTGGGTTTGGCTGAGAACACCCAATCAGTGGCTGTCCTGTCAGACCGTGGTCCAGAGACAGGACTCAGATGCCAAGAACAGCCGGGGTGGGTGTAGGGGAAAGAGTCTGTGTGGCTCTGCTGTCAGCAGTACCAGGCGTATGAGCTGGCATGGGTGATGACAACAGCTGACTTCCATGCTTTTTAGCAGCTGGGATTCGCTCGCTCCTCTCCTGGCTGATGGGCGCCATGCAATCTACCAATCTACTCTGTGTGTATTTAGTGTAAAATTCACCTCACCTCTAGGCTGTCGTGTTCACCTACAGATGACCAGCAGACCCACCTAAGCGTTTTATGAAAAGCAATCTTTCCTCTCGTGTTTTAGTCACACGGGATTAATCATTAAAAGGAGCTTGAACACGGCAGTGAAAACATCAGGGGAGGAGAGGTCTGTGACTGGGAAGCATGCTTCCAGCCCTGGCTGAGTCTATGAGTGGGACTTAGCAGGGCTCTTCGGCCCCCTGGGAGACTTGAGCTGAAAGGGCTGTCCTCACCTTCCTGTTATCTCACCTGGGGAATCCCTGAAGGAATCCACCCACTAATTCTCTGCCCACCCTCCTCACTAACTAGGCAGGGCTATGAAGGCCCTCCTGCCTGTGAACTCCCAGTCTGAGGGGCATAGATGGCTCTCTCTGTTGATAGCCTGGCAGCTCTGCTGGCCCCCTGAGCCAAAGAAAGGGTACTTAAGTCCACAAGGTCCAGTCTACATAAAGTGTCAGTGATTAAAATGGAGGGTGGCTAACAACCAGCCCGACCCTTTACCTTCCTCATTGGTTCTGAATGTGGATTGGGGTTCTTAACCCCTGTCTTCTATCTTTTTACAACAGATATTCAAAACAGGTGTGCAAAACCACAGTTAAAGGGAAGCTAAACAATTTGCTTGGTCTTACTTGAGAGTGGATAGTTGACCAATATCCACCAAATTCTTGGGAAGAATGTCAAAAGGCATCCAAGAAATTCCGGGCATTTCCCCCGACCGCTGCCATAATCTATCTATCTATCTATCTATCTATCTATCTATCTATCTATCTATCTCTCAATCATCTATCTATCCACTCATCATCTATCTATCCATCTATCCACCCATCAATCATCTATATTTCTATCCATCCATCTATCCATCTATTCATCTATCTATCTGAGAAATTCTGAGCATTTTTCTCCTTAAGAATTCTATCATCTTCCTCAACCTAGAACTGACCTTAATACTTGTATGTAATTAAATTGGTATAAAAGCAAAAAAAAAAAATTCTATCCATCCATCCATCCATCCATCCATCCATCCATCCAATGTGTATGAGTATTTTGTCTATCTATCCATCCAGTCATCTAATGTATAAGAGTATTTTGTCCATCCGCCCATCCATCCATCCATCCATCCATCCATCCATCCATCCATCCATCCATCCAATGTGTATGAGTATTTTTGTCTGCATGTGTATCTATGTACTATGTGAATGGCTATTACCTACAGAGGTGAGGAGCCAATGGCTTGCTTAGAACTCTAGTTACAGTTGTGAGCTGTCACAAGATGCTGGGACCTAAACCCAAGTCCTCTGGAAAAAAAAAAATCAACCAGTGCTGGATACACCTCTCCAGACCGTGAGTCAATTCTTAAACAACTCAAATATCACCAAGGACTTAGCACACGGGATTCTGATCCCACGGAAAGTTTCTCCAAGACGTTTTATGTGCCGTGGGAGGTGAGGATGCGAGGTAGAAGCTGATGTTTTCTGTAGCAGAGAGAAATCCATAAGGCAACACTCTCCACAAATTCTTCCTCAGTTTCACAACTTAACATTTCAAACTACCATTCCTTTAAAAGGAGTTATCTAAAGAAACTTTCCATGGGATCAGAATTTAAGACTTCAATATATGAAAAAGGCAGCGACAGGTGGAAACTGACCTGCAAGGCTAACAGTCAGTACAATGCAGGTTACCATCTTACTTCAGCCTTAAACCCTGTAAAGTTCCCTGTGACATCAGTGTGAAGGGAGAATTCGTCCTGTAACGGAAGTGTGCTGAGATGCACACCCCTAGACAGTCCCACACAGAGCCCTCTAGAAGAAGTCCTTTTACTCTGGACCTGAGGACCACAGCCCTCATTCCTTAGCAGTCATGGGAGTTTGCCAAGGGAGCCAAACTCCTAGGACCCACACCAGGACTGGAAAGATACGCCACACAAAGAGGATGCCTCAGTTTGGGTTAAACTGGTTTACGGAAACTCTGAGAATGGGTAGCACCCAACGACCCGCAGTACCCAGCCCTCCCGGTCTGTAGAACCTGTCTGCTGAAGTTTCCACCTCTGCCCCTCGGCGGCCACTTCCACACTTGCTCCTCTGCACCCCTGCATCACACCTTTGAATGCTTTTAATTATTGTAAAGAAATCCTGGGCATCCACTCATTTACAATCTCGGGAGGAATTCAGGCTACCTACCGCCACTTCTCTCTCGTTCTACCCCAACACAGTGTCAGCCAAGAGACAGAGAAGACTGCGGTCATGCTGGCTTGTTCCAACGTCTGTGTGGCCCTGGCGAAAGAATCAATTCCAAGACACTGAAAGAAAGAAAATGGAGGCCCAAGTGTTCCTAAGATCATATTGCATTCCTCCAAACAGACACAATGAGCCACGGAATAAGCATAAGACAACAGCCGGGATGTCTTGCTCTAATCTGAGAGTATCAAGTTCTTTTATAAACATTTTCTGGTGGTGGCAGCGCTTTCCAGGTGACCTTAACGCATGTTTATTCTGTCTATCTGGTAACCCAGCTGGGCACCAAGGAGTCACTCCAGGTCCACAGAGGCTTGTTATGAAAGAAAAGGGTGGGCCAAGTGGAACCGGAAGTAGGGAAGACAGTGAGAGCGAGGGCGGGGTAGCAGCCAGTGCAGCTGGGGTCAGCAATGACACAGGCAGACAAGTCATCAGGACGCACTGAGAGACCTTCACACGCAACCTGAACTGTGTCTTCATTTATAGGAAGCTACAGCCTGGTGAGGAAGGCTGGCACTGGCCCAGCTGCCAGTGAGCGGCAGAGCAGGAACTGAAACTGGGTTTCCTGGTTGTCCAGGCGGAGCTCTCTCTCCACTGAGCACATCCCTTCTGCTCACAGGGCATGGGATGCAGTTGACCAACACCAGGACTCAGACAGCCAAGGGGAGCCTGGCAGACTGCTGGCCGGTGCCGCGTGTTGACGGAGAAGCCAGGCAGACACCCTTGTTCTCATACTGCTTTGCATGTATATACTGTGTACACATGTGTATTCAGGTTCACATGTGCATTTATGGGTGCAGGAGTTACATTGGGTGTCACACTTGAGCTCTCTCTCACTTGAGCCCACAGCTTACTACTAGCTAGTTTACTCTGGGGACTCCTGGTCTGTGGCTTCCACATGCTGGAATTGTAGGCAGGCCTCCTAACTCCTATTTATGGTTGAGGGACAGGCACTGTCACCCTACTGTTCTACTCTTGAAGCCACACGGGCTTTTCATGGCATCTCGCTGGGTTAGGAATCTATAGGGCATATAACTAGTCAGCCTAGCAGTCAAGACACCTAACCTTCTCAACCTGGGGGTCTGCCTAGTCACACCAGGATTCGTAACAGCAGCAAAATTACAGCTATGAAGTAGCAACACAATAATTCTGTGGCTGAGGGCCACCTCAACATGAGGGACTGTACCAAAAGGTCTCAGCATTGTAAGGTTGCAGGTCACTACACTGGACGGTTTGTAGCAGAAAAGCTTTTGGTACAAGATCTCAGCATGCCTGCTCCCGGCCCTTCCTGCTGTCATTCCTCATCATAGAAGGGCTGGAACTGGCTTTAGATACTTATCTTTGAGAGTCTTGATTTCTAGGACAGAGACTACAGAGGGAATGGATGAGGAAAGACCCTCCCCCAGTGGCCAAAGGTCAGCTCTGTGCTTTTGCTGGTACAAACCCAGGGCTCCACGTAATCTCTGGCCAGGGCTCTGCACGGTTGATGGGCCAGTCCTGGTTCCCTCCACAGCTATTAGGACACCCAACCTTTTGACAGGTGAGGCCCCTGTGATTCAACATCCACCTCGAATACTAAACACAGATCAAGCATGACTCGGACATGTTATTTTAACTATAAGTTTCTGATGTGTGCAAACAGTTCAAGCTTATCTCTCTTCCTTATCCCAGGCACCTACATAGAATTAGGAAAAAAACAAAAACAAAAACAAAAAAAAAACAACAAAAAACCCCAAACAAAACAAAAAACAAAACAAAAACAAACAAACAAACAAAAAACAACAACAACAAAAATCAGGTGGCTCTTGTACTAGGTGTGATGGTTTGTATATGATTGGTCCAGGGAGTGGCACTAATTAGAAAGTGTGGCCTTGTTTGAGTAGGTGTGTCTCTGGGTGTGGCTTTTAAGACCCTCATCCTAGCTGCTTGGAAGTCAGTCTTCCACTAGCAGCCTTCAGATGAAGATGTTGAACTCTCAGCTCCGCCTGCACCATGCCTGCCTGGATGCTGCCATGTTCCTGCCTTGATGATAAGGCACTGCAAGTTCTGAACCTGTAAGCCAACCCCAATTAAATGTTGTCCTTATCACAGTTCCCTTGGTCATGGTGTCTGTTCACATCAGTAAAGCCCTAAGACACTAGGATTTGCTCTCCTTACCCCCTGAGTTCTATCCAATCCAAAAATAAAACCACACGTCCCAAGGGAAAGAAAGGGCCGAAGAAAGCACCACAGCGCCCCTTTCCCCCCACCTCCTAGATCCTCCTCTACCGGCTTCTGTCCTGTCTGTTCCTGTTACTGCCATCAGTATCCATGGGAAATGTCGCCTGGTCTCTGGGCTGATAACTGTTCTAACACTGTTCCTTGATGCTCTCAGACCATCAAGGGCACTTCCACCTGTCCTCACTTATTTTTACAATTACTTGGTTTCATTAAACTCAGTTTTCTGCGGGGTTAGAATCATGACATTCACAGTTGCTTTCCCAGGGTCTAGTATCTTTCTAGTACATAGAATAAATATGTAAGGGTAAGGCATTATCACACATACACACTTTTTTAGCTGGATTTTTTTAAAGACAGCTTTCATGTAGCTCAGGATGGCCTGGAACTCATTGTGTAGCCAAAAATGACTCTGAACTTCTGATCCTCCTGCCTCTGCCTCCTCAATGCCAGGATTACAGGGTGCACCACCACCCCAGGTTTTTGCGGTACTGAGGATTGAACCCAGGGCCCAGTGCTGGCTGAGTAAGTATTCTCACAACTGACCTACGTCTTCACTCCTTTCTTGCTCTCTTGGCTGGATTTCTACAGTGACATTGTAAATAGAAATTGGTTTTAATTTATGAACTAAGAAACTGAGGCTTGTGGGGTCCCCAGGGTATATTCATCCTGACAGCCAGTTTGCATGTTAGATTTCCACTACATTATCATCAGCTGTCTCCAGCAGGGTACATAGAGGAAACTGAGAGCAGATACTCTAGTACAGACAAGCGGCGACTCACACAAGAAAGACAAGTCTGAGAGACTTTCTGAGCCCAGTGGGCTCGCTGTTCTGAGAGCAGAGAGCTGATCAGTATGGAGACGAGGTTTACATTCATTCTTTTCTCAAAGGCCTTAGCCCTAAAGCTCGGCAGAAATGTCTGGTAGACACAAATCAGATCCAAACGTAGTTTATCTGATTATAAGGTCATGAAACAAACCCTTTGGTTAGCTGCCAACACTGCCTGGGACGTCTTGAAAGAGCTGGACATGGGACAGCCATGGCAGCTGACAAACTAGACGGAACTTGGATGTGGCTCATTCCCCACGAGGGCCCACAGAAAATGGTGAAGGGCAGGAGCTGGGGACAGCTGAGAGAACAGAGTTAGTTTGAGTCTTTGATCTTCTACAACCCTCTAGAGTATCTGAACTTCTCAGCCTAGGAAGTAACTTTAGGGGTATCTGTACCCTAAGATCACCCAACACTAGGCCTCACCTCAAGAGGTGCTGTCTTATTAGCCTAGGGTGTGTTGGTATGTGGGTGTACAAGGTGTTCCAACAGCAGCCACAAGTGGGGCCTCGGGTATATTCAAAGTAGCTCACCTGTTGATTAAAAGTTAAGCCAAGATATGCAGTTATAACCCCTGATACCTGTGTGTGCCCGGTTTAAGACACTTAAGCAAAGACCTTGGGTATGGAAGTCCCCAGGTCTAAGTCACTTGAAGTGTTCCTCCACCTGGGAAACTTGCCAGCCTCTACAAACATTTCGGCCACAGGAAGCAGACTTCCTTAAAAGGCTCTTAGGAGTTTTGTGAGCATGATGGTGTATCAATTTATCTCAGGATAGTTATTAAAAGTAACTTATTTTATAAGGAACAATAAAGTGCCCGGGGTCATTCTGAAACATTAATCTTTCTGTACTAGGTTCTGGTGGCTTCCTTGAGCCAGAGACTACTTTTAGTTTTTCTGCTTGACTCTGGATTGAGGGTGTCAGGTCTGAATGAATTTACTGCCTATGTGATCCACAGCTAATGACCTGCCGGATTCAACTTCAATCTTATACATAGGAGGGAGGTGTTCTCTTTGTAGTTTGTGGGAATTGGGAAATATCTAGAAAAAGCCAAGATGCTTAATAAATGATGCTTAGTCCCCTCTGCTTCTCGCTGGTGAGGCACAATCCTACCCTCACAATTCATACTGATTTTCTCCTCCCTCCCTATGTCCGTCCGTCCCTCCCTCCCTCATCTCTCCATTTCTCCAGACTCCCCCATGCAGTCAACGAGCATCTTCCTGCCTTTGCCTCCGCAGGGAATGCTGGGATTATAGGCACGCCCCACCAGTCTGATGCATCTGACATTGGAAATGGAACTTGAGGCTTGTATGCTAAGCAAGCATACTACCCTAGACTCCAAATGCCCCTCCTTGGGCTAGTGTCTGCTGGCCACTCTTCTAGCTTTCCTCCTGTGAATGGTTTCAGATTTGCTAAATGTTTGGAATGGTCTCACCTCCATAGTATCAGCAGATTTTGCTACAGTGAACTTATTGTATCAATGGCCACTTGCTGGCTCATGCTAAATGTTTAAAGGTTTTTAGAAGCCCAACGTTTCCCTTGCCAGTTCCTCAGGGACAGCTGTGGAAGCTAGGTGGCAATTCCTTTTGTTACTGCTTGTGCCAGGAGAGGTGGCCAGATCCTCGCTGTCCCTTCCCAGTATCTGGCACACACAGGCTGCTCCTCTTCCCAAACCAACCTCTGCTGTGTTTGTATAGCCGTTCTGTCTGTGACTTGGGCTTGACAATATAACACAACACCATGGAAATCCAGAGAGAGAGATAGCTAAGGCGGACGGGGCAAACAAGGTCACTCCAAACAGACCAGTCACCTCCTATTAACTCCCTCCTCTTAAAATCCAAAACAAAACCCACAAAATGGAAACAGCACATCTTCATAAGAAACTCTGTGAAAATGACATGTTATAACAAATACCCAGTCCACCCTCAAGGACATGGTAGGTACTCATTAAGCGGCCATGCTAATTCCCATCATCAGTGTGGCACGGTAATTTCCTGTTTGTGGAACGTTCTTTGGGGCTGGAAAACTTGATTTCCCCATGCCTGGCTTGGCCATTCTCACACCTTTTGAGTCTCCAGCCTTCTCTTTCTAAGCCCCAGCCTGTGTACTTAAGAACTGTGTCAAGAATCCCAGCCCTGCATTCTAGATTCTGCTCAGTGCAGAGCTCAGGATCTTGGGCCTGGCTCAAGACTGTGGGTCTCTGCCCCCTTTCTATAAGGTAATGAATGACATTACTCACATGGTTTCTTTCTAAAAATGTCTTTTATTATGTTTAGTGTGTGTGTATATGCACGTTTGCGTATGTTTGCATATGCATTCACTCATTTACAGGTACTGCGGGTGCACTTAAAATTCAGAGTACAGCCATCTCAAGCTAATTTATTACTTTTACCAGGTGGCTCCTGGGGACTCAGGTCAGGTCATAAGGCTTGGGTCTAACTGCTTTCACTCCCTGAGCCACCTCACCAGCCCTAGACAACAGAATTTCTAAGGTCTCTTTCTGTTCCAAAGGTTTATGACCCCATCTTCTCAGCCTCTTCAAGGCTGTCTTGTTCTCTGGTCGTCCTCTCTGCCTTCCTTCTCACCTACAGGGAGTTGTCTTTCACTAACCTATCCCCACATCCTGACCTCTGTCTCAAGGCCTGAATGTTTACCACTGGTGCCACACGTGAGGCATGGATTTGGGTCAGGGGCTAGGCAGAGCAAGTAATCTGGGACCCTAAAACTCATTCTTTATTTTGGATCTAAAATGCACCCTCACCTCAAGACCCATGTGTCATCAGACACAACTATGGGAAGGAGACAGACAATTTGGGCATTGAGCCTGGAGGATGGAAGCTGGGTCACTCGAGGTCTTCCTGAGAAGGAATCACTGTGGCTTCTGCCTTTGTCCTCCCTCCCTCTGGTTTCACAGCAGAGGTGAACAGGCAGCTCCTACTGCATGATCCAGAAAGCAGCCATTGGTCTAACACAAAGCCAAACACCAATAGCTGGAAACCTGAAACCATGAGCCCAAATAAACCTTTCCTGTAAAAGCTGCCCGCCTGGTGTATCCCTTCACAGTCACGGGTTGATTGGTGTGCACATATTTGCGGCTTTATTAGAAAAAAGTATCAGTAAACTACAGTAACAGTACATTAAGACCATAGTATATAATACCATTTCAACACTGGTTGCTTGGAGATATAATGGCTACACTACAAAACACATTTAATATATGTCTGCTGATACAGCTTTTGTTTCTCAGTACTTCCCACAGGCAAGTTACAACCATAAAGCTGAGTGATATTCTAGAGTACCAGGCTTGGAGACACTCTGTCCTGAGCCTTTCAATTAAACACTGATGCATAGTGCTACACACACACACACACACACACACACACACACACACACATGCACGCACGCACGCACGCGCACGATCGCTAGAACCATAAAAGAATAAGGCATGGTTATTCACTTTTGTACGTTTGTAGTAGTCTTTCAAGATTTCTAAAAATAATTTAGCTTTCAGAAGTTCAAGGTCTCGTCAGCTCTTTAGAAGCCCAACTGTGACATAAAATGAATTGTGTCATCTATAAATAGAAACCTGTAGATAGTCGTATTTTACAGCTAAAATTACACAAGTAAAACCTGTTCACACAGAGAGCTAGGAACTAAAAATGAGCCGGAACAGAACGGGTAGGTGCACTCTCCCTGTGTAAAGCCGTCACACCTCCACTCACCTCCCCCTGCTTGTTCAGAGGTACCTGCTGCTTCGAGTCATTTGTTTAAACAAACAGTTGGAGAAAACATACTAACTTTGCCAGGTCTTATAATAAAAAAATAAATAAATTGCACTTAACTGCCAGCTTATGGAGGCTACTCGATGGACATATTGGGCCTACCTTTTTTTGGGTAGCAATATAAAAGTTCACCTTATACTCCAAGCATACTGTTATCCTTTTAAAATCACATAATAATCGTTTGTGAAACATGGTCACTATAGGGCCAACATGCTGTTTCTTAGTTACCCAGCGCATCTCTGTGCCCAGGCAAGCACCCAGCCCCTGGAACTGCGGACTAAAAGCTGAGTGGAGGGGTGGGGGAGCTCTTTGGGGTTCCATTTATAAGAGATCTTCATCTGTGGTCACACTTGGGTCCCAGGGAGGATAATGTGAGAACACCTGTTGCTGGAAATGCAGGCTTTTCCTTTTGACTTTGACAGGACCTCTTGGGCCATTTAAGTGAATAGATTCCATCACCTATAGGATGTATGATTACTTAGATTGCCCTATAAACATATTTATACTACTTGCACGAAGTAGTAAACATATAACACCATTAATTTTTATATAATTCCATTTACTTAATATTGTGCTGGAAATATACATTAACCTTATCTCCTTGGTTTACTTTGTTCTCAATTCCCTTCCAACAAATTCTTTTTCTTGCTGTGGTTATTATCTGGTTTGGTTTGGTTCCATTAGGACAGTGTCTCAATTTGTAGCCCAGGCTGTCCTGTAATTTACAAAGTAGCTCAGGCTGGCACTGACTTCATTATCCTCTTGTCTTAGTTTCTCAAGCATGAGGATGAGAGGCATGAGCCAACCAACCCTTGTCAGCCTTGCCACTATCCATGGCTATTAATTTTACTAGATTTAACAGAAAATGGGGTTGTCTAAAACTGAATAATTCAAGGTTAGCGGACCTGCCTAAAAACAATGTTTAGAGAAAGGGCATTTGTGCAGAGCTTCCTGTGTTCTGAAAGCTGACACTCAACAGATAAACAGGAATCACACGACCCTGTTCTTCCGAGTTGTCCTCCAAGCATCTCCTCTGAGACGACAGCAGTGAGAGATGAGAAGGAAACAGGGGCTGCTACAGCAAATGATTGAGTCCGTGGCTTAACCTAGCAAACATTCCTCTCTGTCCTAAAGGCCAGAGCCTGAGGTCTGGATGCCAGCAGGGCTGGACTCTGGTAAGAGCTCTTCTAGGCTGTCCCTGTGCACGGCAGGAAGGGCCAGGGAAGCTCTTTGGGCTCCTTTTACAAGGGCATGTGTCTCACCTGTGAGGGTGAAGCCCTTTGCCTAATACCAGGCTTGAAGTTTCAACACAGACATCTCATGTAGGATATAGAGATTTAGGTGGGAACAGGGGCTCTCTGCTTCCAGAGTGTATTATTGCCAACAAGAGGTTCAGCCTATTCAGAAAGGCACCAACTACCCACCAACATGGATTCTGCCACCAAAGCACAAGAATCCAAACTACTAATGGCATTGCTCCACAGATGCATCTCACAGAGGGTTGCAGTCACTTCTTACTAAAGTTACAGTAACAAAACGCCAAGGACTGAGAGCAGATTGCTCGGACCAATGGGGAGCAGAGCCCAGGACAACATTTTGTATCAGATGTTACAACATCTAAAGTGATGCCCCTACAGCACTGATGGGTTTTCTACTGCAGGGGCCTGGCATCTATCTACTCCTGGGAAAAGTGCACTTGGGGACTAAATGACTCCCACCAACCCTGGAGAACATGTCCAGTGTCTTCTTTTGCTTCGTTTGCAGGTGACACACTCTGCTCCTGGGGAAATGTGCTAATTCTTGCAATCTGGGCTCTGTTTTTCTTCCTAGCTATCTAGAAAATCAGGTCAAATTTGAAGCATAAAATTGGATATTTTCCAGAGTCAAAAAGCTTTGAGTGAAGCTGGTTGGGCATGGTGGTGCAAACCTTTAATCTCAGTACTCAGGAGGCAGATGCAGGTGGATCTCTTGTGAGTTCGAGGCCACCCTGGTCTACAGAGTGAGTTCCAGGGCAGCCAGTGCTACAGAGAAATCCTGTCTGGAAAAAAGTAATAAATAAAAAAAACAAACGGCTTTGAGTGTATCTGCCAAGCACCTGAGTTCCAGGGTAGTCACGGCTACAAAGAAACTCTGCCTCCAATATAAATAAATAAATAAATAAATAAATAAATAAATAAATAAATAAATGGCTTTGAGTGTATCTGTCAAACACCTGAACTCTGTGACCATGCTGTAGGCCACAGAAAGCCCTTGTGCTCTTTAAGTGTGCCAGGCCACGTGCCTCAGAACCCCTGAGGGACTGCATCCATAGATCCTGTCACAGCCTCTGCTGTCTCTCCACTTCAGTCTCTTCAACCATCATCTTCCCACAAATGCCCTTCCCAACTTGCCTCCACCCACTGCGATGTTTTCATACCCCTGGTAACCATTTAAAGGATTTTATGATTAATTTACTTGTGTATCCAAAAGGTAAGATCTTAGCATGTTAGGGAGTGCCTAAAGTCTCTGTGTAATTTACCTTAAACAAAACAAAACACCCACATTGGACTCCGTCTCTACAGCCCTGGAACTTCCTATTTAGACCAGGCAGGCCTCTAGCTAAAACGTCCTCCTACCATTGCCTCCCAGCCGTGAAGATCAAAGGTGAGCGGGCTTCACCATGCCCTGCTGGCCTGTTTGTAAAGAGAAGTCCAAGAGGAGTTCAGGCTCCTGGCTTAGCTGCAGCAGCACTACTGAAAAGGACCCAGTGCTTTTTGTGTCCTGAGCATCCTACCAGAGAGGCACGCATGGCGGATGGGCTGGTGGTCAGGAGCCAGCGTAGGAAAGACCTGAGCAACAAGCTATGCTTGCTCATGGCACTCAGCTTTTGAGCAATTCTCAGGTAACAGGCATTACACACAGGGGGATGCGGGCCAAGAGATCAAAGGTCAAAGGTCCATTGTAGGAGAGAGAGCACCGGCCAGGGAGGGAACCGGGAGGGCAAGCAGTGTTCCAGAAGAGGATTCTTCAAGCCATGAGAGCAGGCACATAGCTGACCCATTATAAGGTCTGATAAAAAGCAGGATTTTAGCTCAGCACCAGACACATCACAAGAATAATGTTGGGTATTATGATAATTATAATTGATATCATGGTTACTATGACTATTAATAAGAGAATGCGCCATCAGATGTTGCCTAGCAAAGTATTCCAATTAACACATGAGAACCAAGTGGTGAAAATGGAAAACTCACCATCAGGCAAACACTGTGGAAGTGGCTGCCGAGGGCAGGCCACAGGCCACACGCTGAGCTCAGCGGGCAGACGCATAATGAAAATCGAGACACCAGCATGGCCCACAGGGTTTCTCTGCCACACACTTACCGTGGAGGAAAAGCAGCAGCTTTACAATGGGCTGAACACAGACTCTGTTATGTGCTGTCCCCAGTGACAAGATGCATCACTGTCACAGCTGCCTGCGTGTCTTAATATGATAAACTGGGAAGAGAATGGTATTTCTGTGGCCTCTTAGCTAAAATCGTGAGGCCAACATCTAATCATGGGATACCAGAATGCTCAAAACCGCAAGGGTATCTGGCTGGCCAGCAGGCTTCAAGAGAATCTGAGGAACTAATTAGGACTGGGGGAGGGGGAAGGGTTAGGAACTGTGTGAAATCTGTACACAGAATGAGGACTGATGGGAAATTTGGTAAAATTTTAGGCGAAAGATGACCTGACTGGTCAACATGGATGCTACCTTCTGCTTCCGGCATCATGAGACACATGTGACATTAACCTTGGGAGAAGCTGGGTAAAAGGTATCTGAGAATTCCATGCATGGTTTGCGTGACTTTTCCTTTAAGTCTAAAATGTTTCAAAACCAAACATCGAAATAATGGATGTAGCAGGGCCAGGAACTGGAGATTCTGACAGAGATACAGGGGATGAAGAGAACTGAGTCAGACCTGAATTTTGGCTTCTGGGATTTGAGGCCAAAGGATGTAAGGAAAATAGACAAAAGTGTACGAGCCCAGGGCTATGAATACCAGAACCTTGACTCTAACCAGAAAGAGAACTGTTCTGGTTTGAACAGTGCCTCTAGGGTGGAGTTGGTCCAGTTCTTGGTGACTCAGCCATAGAGCCAAGAGCATTCACTAACAAGTCCTTGCAACACTGAGGCCCCAGGCCTGGGTGCGTAGGGTGTGGTATACCTCCTCCTACAATGCTCCCGAAGCATTTCAGGTGAGGACAGGGGAGAGGGATCCAAGGAGTCTGAGGTCTCACTATTTAGACAAGGCTAGCCTTAAATGCATAATCCTCCTGCCTCAGTTTTCCTTGTGTTGTGAGTTCCTGTAGCCTCCTGTTAAAAATAAACATTTAAGAAAACACAATACAGTCTCAGGTTTATAGAAGAGTCATGAGTATCACCAAGGGTTACAATTTACCACATACTTGGTTTCCCCTGTTATTAAGGTCTCACGTTGCTGTGGCATATTTGTCAAAATGCAGCCAACACAAACAGCAAGACACTGTAACGTCCAGTCTGTTGATTTCCTAGGGGTACCTTCTATCCAGGATCCTGTGCAGGGCATGTGACATTCACTACTGCCATCTCCTAGGTTCCTATTGTTTTCTACAATTTCCTGACTTTCTTTGTTTGATAACCTTGACCGTTTTTTGAGAAGTATTGGTCAGGTATTTTGTTGGATGGTTTGTCTAAGATAATGGGTTCCAGGGAGGTGAAAGGTTATCCCACTTTTTGCTATGAACAAATGTGTGGTTTTGTTTTACAATAAAAGTCATGGTATGTGTGCTTGTTTGCGTGTGATCTGGTCAACCTCAAACATATTTCCCTTTTATTAAGTGGGCTGCACATGTGTCATTTTATGGGCTTCGAATACATGTGCTTCAAAACAAAAGCCTAAGAGGACTAAGGATGTAGCTGTCGGCGGGCGCTTGCTCACATTCGCTGGACAGAGCCTCGAAACAGCGCAATCTCCTGGGAAGAAAGAACAAGTCAGGGGGAAGTCATCTAACTGTCTGAGAAACACCTGTTCCACCTTGGGAAAACCCATGTAACAGAAACTGGAGGACACACAAAAACACTGTGACTGTTTGCCTGCTCGGCATCCATGGTCCGAAGTCTGATGGAGGAGGTGCTTTCCTATCCAGGGCTCATGTTCATTTCATCTACGTAAAACCGAGAGGACAGACAGACGTACCCATGACAGCAGCAGAAGGGTCCTGCTGTGTTTTGCCACTTGCTGTCCTTTCCCAGGGGACTAGACACAATGAAACCATCCAGCAGACAAATTCTCTGCTACCAGAGCACACGGATACGATTATAAAACTACTGTGTCCTGGTGTCATATTTATTATGAAGGAGAAATAAAATGGGGTGCAGAGCACTAGTTACTAGGTTGAGGTCCTGGGTTCGATTCCCAGTCCAACAGTAACAACAAAGGGAGAAAGAGAGTCTGTGTCAGGATCCCCAGTTTTCTTGGTCATTCCTTAAAGGAAGATGGATCTCCAGACTCTCATGACCCGTAGTGCATGCATGGGTATTTCTAGATAAAATAAACATTATGTATGGCGCTTTAGGCAGGAAGACCCATGTGAGTGGACGTCACACAGGCAATACGACTGTGCCTTTTATGTCTTTACGTCAAAGTGACCAATGCCAGATGTGACTGAGGAAGAGAGCTTGTGCAAAGTAGTCATGGGAAATGAAGTAAAGGGAAGGGTTTATTTATTTAGCCAGGGGTCAAAGGGCATGGAAACTAAAAGGGAGTTCGGCTTTATTTAGTATGTGATAGAGAGTGTAGAGTCACACTGACACAAAAGAGCTTTAGAAAGTGAAATTCCTGGCTCAGAGACACAAGGAAGGCTGGGTGCGGTGGCTCTTGCCTAGAAGTCCAACTCCGAAGGGTGAAGCCGGAGCACACCTTGAGTTTGAGGCAGGAGAGCAAGGGACAGTGTGGGGCAGAGAGGGGGCTACAGCTAAAACTGCAGGAACTGGTGGGGCTGAGGCAGAATCAGGGAAAAGGTTGTGTTCAAAAGGGGCAACCTGGGTGGGAACTGGGATAGCTTCAACAGAAACAAAGTCCAAGGCACCAAGGTCGCACAGGGAATGGGGCGGGGAACCGAGTGTGATCCAGTCATTCATTTGCAGACTGCGCTTCTCTGGGTCAGGCTGTGTGTGACGAGGCTTAGTGAGCCTCACTTCTCTCTCTACCCTCCCAACTTGGGGAATAACTATCATTTTGGTTCAGGATGGAGGCTTGGATATATACAGAAGCTTGTGGAAGGCTGTTCTGCTTAGAATCAAGCTCACATTTGCCGAATTCCACGGCTCTTACCTCCAGGTTGTTCTCCCCCGCCCCCACCCCAGGGTCAAGCATGAAAAAGCAGCAGCAGTAAGTCCTTCCCTAAATAAAGGCACTGCTCTAGATGCCCTGACCCGCCCTCCCCTGCTTCCACTAGGGTAGAGCACCATAGATGCAGCTTCTGATATGTGGATGTGGATAAACACAGCACTTACCAGTGCTGAGCAGGTGTTCAGCATTATTTTTAATTATTAAGTGGGAGTTTTCCTCCAGTGACTAATATCTGGATATAGAACGAGCCCCACCTCACCTAAGCTACTTCTTCTGCAGCCCACTCTAAAGATGAACTTATTAAAGGCTTACTGGAAGAGCATTTGCCCTCAGGCAGGATATAAAAAAAACAACCTCACACTCCGGGGCCTGCAAGAAAATCCCTCCCGTAGTTTCAGGTGCAGGCTGTGGCCCGGCAGACGCTCCTCCAACACTGTGACCTACTTTCCCAGCAGTGAGAAAGCATGGAAGGGTTAGCATAAGCCAACCAGCCTACTGCTTTGTCTTCCTGCAAACCATACCTGGAGAATGTGAGCAATACTGAGTGAACAGAGAGGGCTGAGGTCTCCGCCCTCTGCTGGGACTGGAGTCAGCCAAGAGCTGGCTGCTGGAGGAGGAGACCATCAGGCTTTCACAGAGAACCTGGCTTTCCCAAGTCCTGTCTTCACTGACAGCCACACTCTGCTGTGTGTGAAACAGACACTGAAGAATTCTTTTACAAAGGAAGTAATTAAGGCCCCTAGAGACCTGCATCGTCCACACGGTCACCATGGCAACAATACCTCTTGGACTACATATAAGACGCTGTGGAGCACACTGGGTGTGTCCATCAGTCTCCTACGTCTCTTCCAGACAAACCTTGTGAACAGTAATAGTCCCCACAGTGCAGAATTCACAGCAGAGGCCAGCACTCCGAGGAGGACTCTCTTTAGCAGAAAGTTGGCTGAGGGAGTTCTGCACCTCCCCCCCTCAGCACCTCAGATAACTGGAGAGCCCACCAGTCTCTTTCCCACCTTGACCTTTGACCTGCGTGTGAGTTTCTTCTCATCCTAAATCTCGAACTTCTGTTGTGATCCCACAACTTCTCCGGCTGGAACACCACAGTACCATCTACCATTAAAAGCAGTTTCTGGAAGCAGCCTTTGAGATGGCCCTTTACAAACCCCAGTACTTTCTAAAGAAGTCTAAACTCTCAAGGCTGGAAGCCCTGGAAACCCATTTCTGCTTCAACTCCTTCCTCCTTGTGTCTTAGGGGCACCGAGAAACAGAAGCCCCAGGTGCTTCTGTGGCATTTCTGGTGCTTGGCCAATCTTTCTTCCATGTGTCTTAAGGGTATCTACACACAAAAGCCCAGGGTGTCTCTGCGGCATTTCTGGTGCTTGGCCAGCCTCCTCCTTGCTCCTGTGGACTCTTTCCAGACCTGGATCAAATGTCACTCATTCTACAAGGATCACTATCATGTCCGTACACTAACTTCCATCTTACAATTAGTAGTTACTGGCCCATGAACTCAATGAACATTAATGAAGCTTCTGACACCAGTACTTTACTGGGAATACACAGATGGGATATTTTACTACAATGAAAATCACCACATAGTAAAAAGTTCCATCATCAAATTCGCATGAATGTCTCCTAAGGGCACAAAATGATCGTGTGTGTGTGTGTGTGTGTGTGTGTGTGTGTGTGTGTGTGATACACATGTTCCTATGGGTATGTAGATCTGTTTGCAGTGTGCGTGCACCTGTGGAGAGACTGGCTTCCAGAATTCTCTCCACCCTACTGCTTGAGGCAGGGTCTCTCACTGACCACAGACAGGCCTCATCTACTTGGCTAGGCTGGCTGCCAGTGAGCCGCAGGTGTCCATAGGTCTCCACCCTCCCTCAGCACTCGGGTAAGATGCCCGCTGCCACTGCACCCAGCTTTGAAGTGGGTGGTGAGGGTCTGAATTCAGGTCATGTTTGTGTAGCAGGCACTTGACTACAAGTCCGTCTCACATCACATCTGTGGACTCACAGAACTTTAAAGACTTCTCAGTTAAAAACCTAAGCACAGAGGGGTTTGAGATGGATAATCCTGATTGTTGACTGAATTAGGAACACCTGATGTATTCCTGAAGCACACCAATGTGCCTGTCTGTGATGGATGTTTCAGGGATGATTATTAGACTCTAAGGGCCGTGACATGGATTAGTCCTAGATGGGTCCACATGATGGCGTTATTGGGAGATGGGCAAAGACAGGAGGAAGGCTACTGTGAGAGCATCACTGGAAGCTCTATTCTGTGCCGGTTTCCTCCTGTGTCCATTCCCCACCCCATTCCTGTAGCTCAAGAACCGAGCAATTAACAGCCTGCGCTACACACTCCCGCCACAGGGAGCCAAACAACCATGGGCTAACCCTGAAACTATCAAATCTTTCTTCAAGTTCTTTGGTTTTGTTTTGTTTTTTTAGGTATTCGGTCATAGCTACATTGATGTAACCAACACAGTGTTCTAAGTTACCAGTTTAGCCTTGAGTAGACATTCATCTTTTTAAAAAAGATTTAATCTAATTTTTATTTCTGGGTATGCCACATATATACCAGTGCCCGGAGAGGCCAGAAGAGGGTGTCGATTTCCCTGTTGATTAGGGTTACAGGCATGTATGTGGTCAGACATAAGTACTGGGAACCAGACTCAGGTCCTCTAGGAGAGTAGAAAGCACTTTTAGCTGCTACCTCATCTTTTCATCCCCTCACATTCATTAAAAATTTTTTTTTCTATGGGACAGCAAGTTATCTCAGCTAACAGTTAAACATGTACTGCTCCCACAGAGGACTCTCACAGTGGGCAGCTCACAACCACCTATAGCTCCAGTTCCAGAGGACTCAATGCCCTCTGGCCTCCACAGGCACCTGCACTCATGTGTGCATACATACATACAAATAACACACACATACACACTACACGTTAATAAAAATAAACCTTAACAAATGCCTTGGTTAGGGTTTCTATTCCTGCACAAACATCATAACCAAGAAGCAAGCTGGGGAGGAAAGGGTTTACTCAGCTTACACTTCCACATTGCTGTTCATCACCAAAGGAAATCAAGATTGGTACTCTAGCAGGTCAGGAAGCAGGAGCTGATGCAAAGGCCATGGAGGGATGTTTCTTACTGGCTTGCTTCCCCTGCCTTGCTCTGCTTGCTTTCTTATTGAACCCAGGACTACCAGCCCAGGGATGGCACCACCCACAATGGGCTCTCCCGCCCCTTGATCACTAATTGAGAAAATGCCTTACAGCTGGATCTCATGGAGGCATTTCCTCAACTGAAGCTCCTTTCTCTGTGATAACTCCAGCTTGTGCTAAGTTGACACACAAAACCAGCCAGTACAACAAATAAACAAGCTTTCCAAAGCCTGTTCAATACATGATGCAAAACACAGTAATTGATGAGGAATGAATGAATGAATGAATAAAACCATGGTCCACCATGAGCTCAGGCATGTCTCCTCTATGGACCCCACACAGGCCTGGGTATACAATGGGGTATAACACACATCTGGCAACAGCCAGGGCTCTAGATGAGCATGTCTCTCAACTGTGAGGAAGGATGGGTTCAGTCTCTGGTCCCAGTGTGGGTTGTAAAGGCCTGTGAACAGGTTTATAACAACATACAGAGGTCCCAGATGCAGCCACAATGGGCATAAGGCCTTCTCCCCACCCTTTCTGGCAGCTGCTCCTCAAATGCCTTGGTCAGGGTTTCTATTCCTGCACAAACATCAAAACCAAGTCCTTTCTGACTTGGCTTTCCAACCCCATCACCCAGGTCCAAGGCATGGGTGAACTGCTCCCTGAGTAAAACTCAGCATCAGTTCACAGACAGGCTTCAAGTGAGCACGGCCAACTCTCTCTGTACACGGCCAAGGGCGCCCTCAGTGTGGCCTTGCTGCTCTGAGCCACAGGTGATAAGACCAACGGTCACTTCACTCAGCCTTCCGTTGGGAAGCAAAAAGCACAGTGGTCCCAGAGTAGCTGCACTTCTGACTTGCCTCATGCCCTTTCCCAGAATTCACTGGGGCCTGGGGCCTGGGGCCTGGGGCCTGGACAGACTTAGCACCTGACTTCATATTTTTTTCTGTTTCCATAATCCCTGGCCTGTCTACCCTGTCTGTCTATGTGCACATACAAAGAAGGTTCATACTGACTGTTAAGCTGGCAGATCTAGAACGACTTGGAGATAACCCTCTGTGCACGCCTCTGAGGCACTAACTCTGAGGCATTACCTCTGATATCTACAGTAAGTGAATCAAGGTGGGAAGACCTATCTTGGCAGTGTAAGGCACCATCCTGGGACTGGGATCCTGGACTTGACAGAAAGAATAAAGTGAGCTGAGCCCCTACTTTCCAGTATGGATCTGATGCCTCAAATTCTTGCCACCACAATCCTCTTCCACCCCCCATGATAGACTGTACCCCTCAAGCTGTGAGTCAAGATGTCCTTCCTTCTTCAAGTGGCTTGGGTCATGTAGGTTACACCAGCAACACATAACTTGGTAAGCAGCCATCGGCCCCCTGGTGTATTCTACTTGCCTATGCTATCCCTCCCACCGCTCCTCTTGTGTTCTCTGTTTGCCTGTGTTATTCCTCATCACCCACCCACATCTCCTGCCCCTCCCCTCCCCCTTCCACAGCTTCCCTTGCTATTCCTCTTCATCTCATAGGTATGGTTTAGATGCAGGATGCCTCCCAAAGCTCATCTATCAAGGCTTGGGCCCCAGCCTGGCAAATAGACATTGAATACTTAACATTAGGACTAGGTCCTAATGTTAAGTCTTCAGGTCTTCGATGCATGGACCTGCTGACCCCTCTTCCCTACCTCTTGTGTTTCCAGTGAGGTAAGCGAGCTTCCCCAACCAGGTACTCCCACCATTCACCCAAAGCAAGGGGATCAAAACCTCCAAACCTGTCAGCCAAATAGTCCTGTTGCTGTTGTTCAATTCGACTTCTTGGTCTGCTCCTGTATCTGGGATGCTAAACATTCAGTTCAATTTCTGCTTGGTCTACGCCTGTATCTGGGCTGCTAAGCATTAGCCAGAGAAAGCAGTATTCATGCTGACACTATTTTCAACCCGAATACTAATCTCAGGTAAGTACTTAGCTAGTCTGGTAAAACATACACATTTCCTGGCCCCCAATCTTCCCATTTCTAGTCAGTGACATGCATGCTCCTTTCTTTAAAAAACTTCTATCCTTGGTCAAAAAAAAAGCAAGCAGGTAATAGAGGATTTTTATCCCTCACTTTATTCTCACTTTATTCTGCCAGTGTCTCTTCATTGATACAGGCTCTCCTCTTCTTTCTATGGACAAACTACCTCTCCCCCATCCCCCCGTCCCCATCTAAAGGAACACATGCTAGAGCCCAACTTCACTGCCAGACACACCATCATTTCTCTGGCAACTGTCTCCTAAGTCATCAATATTCACACCTCCAGGTTTTACATCAGGTCTCTGGTCCCTGTCATAGAAAAGTCCCTCCAAAAGAGATGCTACACTCGTTGCAACTCTCCTGAGAGCCCAGTCTAATCAGGCTCACCCCTGACATCGCATCAGAATACCCGACTCCAGCTACTCAACATCCCTGCTGGTCCTCAGACACACTAGCATCCTTCTCCCTAGAGGCCTTGCTATTCCCCAGGCCACACAGCTTATGATCACTCTCCTCTCTCCAATACAGCTGGGTACCTCCAGCCTCTTCCTGGGTTTAATTCTCCCCACAGCACGATGTTGCAGGACACATTAGAAAGACATTTATTTGGCTGTTACTCATCTTGACCTTGCTTCTCTCTGCCTTTTTAATTTGTGAAGTTTTAATGTCACTATTACAAAGGGTATTTATTTCGTGTGGTTTATGGGTCTTCTAAGGTCATAGAATACTTACAGGAATGTTATGAGGCTGATAACTGAAAATATATGATCAGAACCAGTAAGGTATCTCTGTGGGCACTGGCTGTACATGCCTGGTGACCTGAGAAAGTGCCTCATCTATAAAATGAAAATAACAATACTAAAAAGACATGCCAAGCCATACTCAGGTATGGATATTGGTGCAAACTCATCACCTCAGCACACTGGAGGGAGAGAGTGAAGGATCACCCACAAGTTTGAGGCCAGTGGGTCTAGTCAGTTCCAGGTTGGCCAGGGCAATATAATGTGACCTGTTTTAAAATAAACAGCAGATGGAGAGATGGCACGGCGGTCAAGAGCACTGACTGCTCTTCCAGAGGACCTGGGTTCAATCCCCAGTATCCCACGGCAGCTCACACCTATTCATAACTTCAGTGCCAGGGGATCCAATGCCCTTTTTCTAGAATTTGCAGACATTGCACACACATGGTGCACAGATACACATACAGGCAAAACACAGACAAACCAGGAAAACATCAAAAACCATTCAAAACATGCAGAAGTTTGCATTTAGTACATTGCATGTAAGAAACGATGGTTTGTATTGTTATTTTTCTTCCCTTGTTATTGTTGATGCAGCATCTCACCTGGTAGCTCAGACTGAACTCAGACTCTTGAGCCCAGCCTCCATGGTGCAGCGATCAAGATAGGAGCCACTTCCCTAGGCCACACTTATCTTTTAAGGATCTGTCAGCACTGTTAGCATTCCTTCTAGGCTCCACCCCACAGTTACCTAGCAACAGCCAGGTGTGCCTGACTCACTATAAAAGGGGCTGCTTGCTGTTCCCCTCTCTTTTACTCTCTTCCCTATCTGTCTTCTCACCTCATTCCCCTACCCCGCTCCACATGTTTGTGGCTGGCCTCTACTCCTCCCCCCCCCCCCCCCCCCCGTCCAATTCCCCCTCCCATACCCTAAATAAACTCCATTCTTATATCTGTCCTGTGGCTGGTCCCTGGGGTGGGGGGTGGGGGGGAAGGAATGTCTCAACATGGGCCCCACAGAGGTACCCTCTTCCACCCCACCCCACCTCCTTCTGCCAAACATATCCCTGGCGTCCTTTTCTTGTTTTATAAAACACACCACACACCACCTCTGGATTGCTCTGGGAAGTATATGCCTTGTTGCTCTGCGTTTTTTGTAGTTGGATCTCAATACCCACGGCCTCTCTTTCATGTTCAGGCTCTTGCACACTTGTCTGCTTCTCCAGTGAGAAGGCAGATGTGGCAGCTCCTTAGAGTCAATCCTGATCCTCAGGAAGCTGGCAGAGCTGTAAGGACCCAGCACAATCCACTGCCGAAGGCAGTGAGGTTCATTAGAACCAGTGAGTCTTTGATTTTAAAGGAACTTGACGTGATCAATCAACACCATTAGACCAATGACAGCTATGTACCAGAGTGCCAGATCTGAGGTCTGGAAATAAAGAGTTGGGTTAGCACACTATCCCATCGACATGATAACCTCACAGATGCAACAAGGAGACATTTATTTCCAATGCAGTTCTCTCGAGGTAACGAAGGCCATGCATAGCAGACAAGACCTCCCTGAGAGCTTCCTTACATCCGGTCCTGGCAGAGCCTTCCTGTGCAGCCTCCAGCAGGACACTGGCCAGCTCTAATTCTCAGCAAATGGTTCTTACGTTGGGCACCAGTCGTCTTCTCAGAATGCCTAATGATTAATTCAAGCTCTGCAATTTATGAGCTCTATACCCCCAGGAAACTGATAATTGGAACCACAGTCTTCTCAACTGCGAGCTGTAAACCTCCCTCAAACAAAGGGAGAAGGGGGAAAAAAAAACATCAAAATGACAGCAGGGGAAATGCCTCTGTCCTCGACTCTCAGTGGAAGTGACCAGATGTGTGTTAAAGGCAGTCGACAAGAACGTTCTAGAAAAGCAGTCTATCAGGCAAACAGAACTGAGATGCCGAGCGGAGAGATAGGACTGTGAACAAAGGGAAACCAACCTTGCAGCCAAAAAGCTGTGCTCACTGACAATCTGGCACATCGCTGGAGGGCCACAGAGCGTCACACGACCTCCTTGTTGCATTTATAAAAAGAAAGAGAAAAGGAGTATGTCTGGTGGATGTGTAGTTAGGTGTGGGGGAAGGAGGTGCCTCCGCAGGCCCATATTGAGGCATCCCTTCTGTTAGTTGTTCTAAGAAGTCCGATTAGACAGAATACTAACACCTTCCCCCTGAGGGACCAGCCACACTAGTATAGTATAGAATAGAGTTTATTCAGGACATGGGGAGGGAAGCTGAGAGGATAGTAGAGACAGAGAAAGGCAGAGAGAGAGAGAGAGAGTAGAGAAGTAGAGGCCGGCCATGAGCACATGGAGAGAGGGGGAAGAGGCAAGAGGACAGAGAGAGCAAAAAGGCAAGAGAGCAAGAGGAGGGGGCAAACAGCCCCTTTTAGAGTGAGTCAGGCATACCTGGCTGTTGCCAGGTAACTGTGGGGTGGAGCTAATATTCCCATCTCTGCAGACCCAAGTATTAGGGTTTTCATGCTTTTAAACCAGGGGACATAAACAGCTGGCCATTTCTCATTCTTTCAGCTTTAGGAAAAAATAAATTCATAAAGCTCTCAGTAAGTTCAAGAATCAAGTACAGTAGAAGCACTTTAAGTCCTTAATTAGAAAATGAATTTAAAGCCGTCACACCCATTAGAACAATGACAGCAACATATTAGAGTGCAGACTTAATGTCTCACTCAAAAAATAAATAATCTCAGCTCCACCTCAGAATTATGAAATAGAAAACACACAGAGTACTACACCCAAAAGACAGTGCCGCAGGGTAATCAGTCAGAACATTTCAGGCAAGGCTACTTCTTAATATTCTTTGCTCGCCAATGGATCTTACAGTCTGGTGTTACTGATTCTTAAAATGCAGTTTTGGTGCCAGGGGAAGTGGCACATACCTGCAACCTCAGCTCTTGGGAGGGGTTCAAGGCCAGCTACAGCCACATAACATGCCCAAGGCCAGGCTGGAGTCTATGTCAAAAACAAACAAACAAACAAACACCCAAACCAAACAGTAAAGCCACTCCTCCTCCAAAAAAGGTACCTCAGGAGCAACTGCTGGGTTCAGAGCATCTAAGATACCACAGTGTTCAACCTCAGAGAACTGATCTGAGTCTTACCACTGCAGTATCAGAGAGTCTGTGAGTAGATCCTAAAATGATTTCGTTTGTTCATTCATTCATTCACTTGTGTGTGTGTGTACATTTTTATAGGCTAGCTGACATTTAACAAGCTTCAGAAATCACCCCCTCTCTGCCTCACTTTGAACTGGGGTGACTGATCCAAATTCTGCTCCTGGGGACTGAGCATCAATCACTCTCAACCACTGACTGAGCCCTCTTCAGCCCTGCCCTTAAAGTGGGCTTTCAGGAGCTTCACTCAGCTTGTGTGAAGTCTGGGCTGCTTGTCTGTGGTGAGGATACGGCTGGGCTGCGCTGGATGATGAGGGCTCAGGACTGAGGACATCAGGGAACCTGTGGTTCTGAGCGTCCTTTTCCCTCTTCCGCTCTGAATGCCGTTACCATTTACACAAAGTCATTGAGCCAGCATCTCTCAGCACACTCCTGTCAACCCTGTTCACCCTCTCGAATGGGGGAAGGCACGAGGCCTGCTTGTCTGAGGAGCTCCGGGCAGTCTCAGGTAAAACAGAAGCTTGCTTCCTTTTCTGTTCTATTAAGAATTTCATGCCTGGGAATAAATACTGGCTGGTTTTGTGTGTTAACTTGACACAATCTAGAGAGAGAAAGGAGAGAAATTCTCTGCTGAGGAAATGCCTCCATCAGATCAGAGAAAATGCAAGGCATTTTCTCAATTAGTGACCAATGGTGTTGGGCCCAGCCCACTGTAGGTAGTTCTACCATTAGGCTGTGGTCCTGGGTTCTATAAAAAAGCAGGCTCAGCAAGCCATGTGAAGCAATCCAGTAAGCAGCATTCCTCCATGGCCTCTACATCAGCTCCTGCCTCCAGGTTCCAGCCCTGCTTGAGTTCCTCAAATGATGGACTGTGATCTGGAAGTCTAAGCTAAATAAACCCTTTCCTCCCCAACTTGCTTTTTGGTCATGGGTGTTTAGCTGCAGTAATAAAAAACCCTAAGACAAGTGTGTGACTAAGTTCTGCTTCTAATTAAATGCACCTGCTTTACTTCTGAAGAATTCTTGCAGAATAAATAATCCATGCATCTACTAGGACAGACCACAATAAGGACAACCTAGACATGCTCCCCGATGCCTATGTCACCCGCTGGACCCAAGAGAGTAATTATAAAAAGCCTGCGCAGGAGGATACTGGCAGGGCCGGTCCAAACTGGGCACACGCTACACTAGCCAGGTCCATATGCAAATCACCTAGGAATTCCTTAACACAAGAAAAAGGCTAAGATCAGAGTCAAGGATGAGCAGATTCCAGTCAAGTTTCTAGAACAGCAGCAGTATACATTTACAAAGCTTTATATGCAAAGCAAACGTCAGGTACTTTGCACACAGACTGTCGCAGTGTTAGCAGGTGACGGTTACAATGGCCCTTGTTTGACACATGAGAAAGCCGAAGTACAGAAAAGCCTACCTGACCACTGTAAAACCTAGAGTGACAAAGCAGGAACCTAGCGGGGGAACTCTTAGTTGCTGAGATAAAAGAATTCTCACCCAAGTGCGGTGGCTCATACCTTGAATCTCGGCACTAGGGGAGGCAGAAGAGGTGGATATCTTATAAATTCTAAATAGCATGAAAACTTCAAGTACTCAGTCACATCATCCACACTTCAAGGACTCAACAATCAAACTTCAAGTGCAGTGGCTACCAAACTAAAGAGAGTGGGCAACACACTTCTGTCTCAGGAAAAAGTTCTATTGGACAGCTGGGACGGTTTGTATACACTTGGCCCAGGGAGTGGCACTATTAGGGGTGTTGCCCTGTTGGAGAAGATGTGTCACTGTGGGTGTGGGCATTAAGACCCTCACCCTAGCTGCCTGGAAGTCAGTGTTCTGCTAGCAGCCTTCAGATGAAGATGTAGAACTCAGCTCTGCCTGCACTGTGCCTGCCTGGATGCTGCCATGTTCCTGCCTTGATAATGGACTGAGCCTCTGCATCTGTAAGCCAGCCCCAAATAAATGTTGGCCTTATCACAATTGCTTTGGTCATGGTATGTGTTCACAGCAATAAACACTAAGACAACAGTCCAGATACCTGACAAACTTTTCCTGCAAAAGCAAAATAGTAAGTCAGAGACGCTGCCACTGTGGAGGAGAGCAGTCATGATGCTCTATGACCATCCATGGTAACCCAAGCCACCATGGTAACTCAAGCCACTGGTACTTCCTAGCATCCTTTACCAAGCAGCATGTGGCTCAATACTTGTTCGCCTGTGGTTACCTCTCTCTAGAGACATCTCCCTTTTAAGAGTCTATAAAAGCAACCAGGCCTGGTGGTGCTTTACCTTTAATTCCAGCCCTCTAGAGGCAGAGGCAGCAGAATCTCTATCCAGCCTACTGAGCCCATGTCTTTCATGGCATTCTATTCTAGACAACTGGAGATTTCACTTGGGTTTCCCCCTACCTCCCCCCACCCACCAGCAGAGAAGAGTCACATTAGCATTATAGAGTCCCTGAAACTTCTCATTGCTTTTCTCTCCCAAGGGCAAACAGAGTAGCCTGGCCTGGAACTAAGAGATCCCCCTGCCTCTTCCTCTGCCTCCTGAGTGCTGGGATTAAAGGCATGAACCACCACCACCCAGCTAGTCAGTTGTTCTTAACAAGCTTGACACACAGATTTTGGGGGCCCCTCTGCAGAGACTTAGCAACTCAGAGGTGCCACATAGTATGTATCTGGCAAAGGGGCACCATGATGGTTTTCATGTCGGAGCCTGTTCCTTCCATGTCGGAGTCTGTTCCTTCCATACTCTATGTCGGAGAAGGGACAGAGAGGCGGGTGGTATCTTTTCATTTGGTGACTATAACCCCCAAATCAAAAGGATAAAGCAGTCAGTGAACCTCAGAAGCCCCAAGAAAGTCCAACAATTTACAGAGTTATAGAGGTGCGACTGAGGTTTCCAATGAGTCATGCAGGAGAGGGTTTTGGAGAGAGGGAGGTCTGGGCACAAGCAGTAAGCAGCTTCAGGAAGGAATCTGGGAAAGGCTGTCAGCGGTCTCTAGAAGAGCGAGCAGGACTGAGCATGGATGTGTACTATAAAGGAGATGCATTCCTGGATTGGCCCAGGTAACACAGGCTGAACACAGCCCTCTGCCCACGACAGAGGCTGAGAACCTGAGTCATCAGGTGCACAGGCTGGATTTTGATCGAGTGCTGAAGGCCTGAAAAATCCCCAAGGAGCCACACACGGTCTGTAAAGGGTGAAGACCAGGAAGGACGTCAGACGTGGGCAGTGGTAAAAGGGATGGATACACTTGCAAGCCGGAAGAGGCAGCCAAATGAGCCACAATGCCTTCCCGTTTTGTGTCTCACATCTGAGCTGCAGCTAGGAGACCCCACACACACCCCCTACTTTAGGGGAGGCTTTTCATCTTCCTGGAAAAGTCTTCGTAGACCCGCCCAGAAATCAGTCTGTCTCTTAGTTGATTCCAGAACCAATCAAGTTGAGGATCAAGATGAACTGTTCTGAGGACCCACCTGCTCCACGGAACCCACCGTCCCTGGTCCTGGAACCCAGAGTCTGCACTAAGACTCTTCCAGGGTCTTATCATAACCTCCTCTTCCTTTATGAATGGATCCCAGTGGATTGTTATTAACTGCGACTGGGTGTGTGTTAAACAAACAAACAAAAAATGCCATCGGCATTTAACAAGCATCTCCCCACCCGTGTGTGTTGGGGAAGGGGACTTAAACACTGCAGAGTATGAAAGGGTTTTTCTGACATGTGACACTCCCTACGCCATGGCCCTGTCTCCTAATCCTGTTACTTATTAACACTGTTGGACATCTAATCAATACCGCCCCAACGTAAGCTTATTGGGTTTCGTCACTAAATGCCTGACCCGCTCCAGCAGCCCCTACAGTCTTCATGTGGTTGATTTCCTTGCACAAGCAACAATGTCTCTGGTTTCCAAATCAGTGCTTGATGTTTAATGGTAGTTTAATAAATGGATTATGAAGCTGGGCATGGTAGTGCAAGCCTTTAAACCCAGCATTCAGGATTACGGTTAGCAGAGGCAAGTGGATCTCTGTGAGTTCAAGGCCAGTCTGGTCTACACAGTGAGTTCTATGACTGCTGGAGTATGTTGTGAGACCCTGTCTCATAAGAGACAGAGACAGACAGACATGAAGGGAGGGAGGGAGGAAGGGAAGGAGAAAGAGAAAAAGAGAAGGGGGGAGAGAGAGAGAGAGAGACAGAGAGAGAGAGAGAGATCCAAGTGACTGAAATAGCACTTGGCTCCCTTTTATGACATCTGTAAAGGCCAGGTACTAAAGTACTTTATGGACTCTGACTTTTCAATCACATGCATATTTAAACACTTGTGGTCTACTATACTCCTTCCATATTAAAAAAAAAGAAAAAATAAAAAAAATCAAAGGCCATCCCCAAAACATGCATATTTTCGGAATCAAGACCAAAGATTCCAACTAGATACCTGACCTATATAAAACTGGATTATGGCTTCATTTACATATTTTCTTTGCCTTCAGAATATTCCTGAGAGGCAAGGATAGACTAGAGATTTACTCCACTATTAATACAAAAGCAGGCAACAAGGGTTTCCATAGCCACACAACCTGGTCAGACACCAACTGGAAATCAGATGTATGTCCCCCTTATCAGATCTGATGAACAGGCATGGCGCAAGGATTTAAAATCTACATATGAGATATCGACTGGAGAAAGGGGCTGAAACCAAGCATGGGGCTGTTGGGGAGGGTCAGACACAGGGGCTGGTGGGGAGGGTCAGACATAGGGGCTGTTGGGGAGGGTCAGACATAGGGGCTGGTGGGGAGGGTCAGACACAGGGGCTGGTGGGGAGGGTCAGACACAGGGGCTGTTGGGGAGGGGCAGACATAGGGGCTGTTGGGGAGGGTCAGACATAGGGGCTGTTGGGGAGGGGCAGACACAGGGGCTGTTGGGGAGGGGCAGGCATAGGGGCTGTTGGGGAGGGGCAGACATAGGGGCTGGTGGGGAGGGGCAGGCATAGGGTAGAGTCCCCCAGCAGAGGTCTAGCAGAACAAAAATGAAATGGCTGTATGTGTAAAGACTGTCACCAATACAGCAAACCTTGTCTGCAATGCGCCTACAAGAAGACATGTCTGCCTCTTAAATGAAGGCGCTCTTCCTGTTTTATCCGACCTGACTACAATCAAAGTCAAAGTCTTCAGTTTATATTATTGCATCCTTCCCCACGGAGATGAGATCAGATCCACAGCCTTTGTGGACACACATGGAGGAGGGAGGGGGGGAGAGGGAGGAGTAATCTTCACTGAGCTGTGAGCTTTCTGCCTTTATTAATGGTAAAGACAATTAAGAAACAATATATAATCCTGATCACTCCTGTTATGGGACATACCCACCCTGCACCTCTCAATACACACGCATAAATACTTTCTAGGCTGACAAGGTGCTCAGGAACTATAAAGGCATTTGCTACCAAGCATGATGACCCGAATCTGAGACTCAGAACCCACACACTGGAAGAAGAGTGAAAACCCCTCGGCTTTTGGCTTACACATATCCATTATGGTGTGCACATACACACAACAGATAAATTAACAAAAAACATTTTGAAAATACAAAATAGTGTATTTCTTATGAGGGAACAATGAAGACAAACATCCACTACCACTGTCTTCTTACAAATGAAGCTTGCCTTGGAAAGCCCTCTGGCATGTTCTCTCCTGCTTTCCCTGTTGCCTTTGCCTGACATGTACGAATGCTAAGAGCCCTGAAACTTCTCAGCCCCATAACTACTACTCAGTGAACTAAACCAAAGCAGGACTCTCCTTGTCCCCAGAAGAAGCAGAAAGCTCTGCACTTAAGATGATCCTCCGGTGACTTCTGGTTTCCATGGTGATAAATAACATTTGCTGCTCCGTGTGGTCTGGCTAACATCTATGAACAAGCATTTCCTGATGAATGGCAATTCCCACAAGATAGAGCCGCCCAAATATTTTAGGCAGATGAGAAGGAAAATATTCTCCACAGAAGAGATTAATAAGTGGTTAGGTCAGCGAGTAGCAAAATCTGCAATATAGCTGGCACTTTGGTCCAAAATTTCATTTTAGCAATGTAAGCTACCCCGTCTGCTAGTTTGCCATTCCTATAAGGACTATAGTCAGCAAGACACTCAAGGTGCATTTGTCAGGAGACTCACAGGGAGAACTTCCATACTTCCAGATTGAGAGCATTTAGGCCGGGTGTGGTAGCCACAACTTTAATCCCAGCAGGGAGAGCTCTGTGAGTTCCAGACCAGCCAGGACTACACAGTGAGACCCTGTCTCTAAAAACCAAAACCAAAACAAAGGAGAAAAAAACAAAAACCAAGAACATTCAGGCTTCATGAGCAAACTTAACAGGATTATAAATCTGGAGATTCTGAGGACCGTGCCAACATTTTAACTCAAATCACTTAAGTCCTGGGAACTTTAAATCATAGGTTATAGCAAGGATATATTTTATATTTTAATTCTTTGGCTATCATTTTCAGGTGTGGTTTTTGTTTGTTTGTTTTCCAAAAATCCTTATTTGTAAAATAGGGAAAAGCTAAACGTTCGGCTCTGTGTCACGGTTTGTTCTGGCAAGAACGGTTCTCATCCCTACAACAGAAGGGCTTTCTCTCACAAGGCCTTCCTTACCCCGAGCTCACCCACCCTTTCTCGCTAACCCCACGCAGCAGTTCCTAGGCTCAGTACCGTGTAACTTGACGGCAGGTGTACCATTTCCAGAGTCTGTTTAGAAGCTACTCATGCTGTTGGCCCACCGTGAAACACACCTAAGCCTGATGCACAGAAGACCATCTCTAAGGAGGAAGCCAGGAACTTCAAACCAACCCCACGTCCCTCACAATTTCCCTCTGGCTTTTCCATCCCACAGATGGGCGTTTCCCGGTCATAAGACGTCCAAGGAGCATCTATGTAATCATGTATGAAAAGTTCCCTGCACCCTCTTCCCATGAGGCAGGGAGGCAGGACCTGCGTTTGAACTCTTAACCGATATGCACACAGAGTTAGTTCTGTGGGGCTGTGGCGTCAGAAGGGAGAGGCAAGCAGCTTCCAAAGGGGACAGGTTGAGTTAGTAGCTTCATGTTCCTTGAGTCTCATCCACTCCCTGTCTCCCTAAAACGATCGCAGAAGCCTGTACACACTGTTTCTAAGAACATTTCAGCACAGTTGCCTCTGGTGAGAACAAGACAACTGTTCACAGTCTGGACGGAACAAGTAAATCTTTGGGTTCGTAGTCCAAAAAAATTGGTCTTTATTAAAATTCTTTATTCTTCTTGGGTCATGCTTATTCCTGTCCATAATTCCCAATATTCCAATCCAGTTCAACTTGATACAAGTCCGCTCCCAAACGTATGGAAGACAGACAACATAGATTTAAATTATTTAAAAGTATTCACAGAAGCTTTACACACACCTCACCAAGCACTTACTATCTGCATGGCCCAGTACAGGAGGCCTAAGGTGCCAGGCTGCTAGATACACAGAGTCACCTAAAAGGCAGAAAAGGGAGGAACTGGAAAAGTTAACCCAAGCACAAAGTTTCACATAACTCAAAACGTACATATTTGCCAACTCTCACTTCATGGAAATAAAGTTGTGTTAAGTAAACAGGGCCCATGGGAAAGGCAAACGGCTAAATGCAGATATATGTCAGACATACTTATGACATTCCCATGTCCTCAGGGATGTTCTCTTGGAGGTGTGGATTCAGAAACAGATGCTGGAGAAAGAGAGATAGATGATGAAGGCACTCCGGGTTGGGGCATCTAGAGAGAAGCTGTCTGTCATGTCCTGGAGTCCCAGGAGTTCCTGGAGTCCCAGGAGTCCCACAAGGAATGCAGAACTGGGTCTGAGACTTGGCTCAACGGGTGAAGTGACCACCACACAAGCATAAAGATCCTCAACTCCAATGTAAGGCAGTCCAACATGGCAGATGGAAGGAAGAGTGGGAAGACGCTTGTATGCCAGTGAGAAATGCCAAAAAGTGGGTTCCAGATTTAGGGAGACCCTGTCCTAAATACAAGGAGGAAAAGCCAATAGGAAGACATCCACCATCAGCCACTGGCTCCATTGTGCTCACTCTCCACCTTCCCCCTCCATGCACAACACATACACACACACAAACATGCATATACAGCAAACAACACACACAAACAAACTTTAAAACAAACCCTAAAGGGGCCAGGCCTGGCTACATAGGCAGAAATCCGTCTGTGAGTTGATGCCTGTGAATTGATCTACAGTGAGTTCCAGGCTATCCAAGATGTCGAGACCTGGATGGATGGATGGATGGATGGATGGATGGATGGATGGATGGAAGGAAAGAGAAACTAAGAGTAAAGAACATGTCCTTAGCTCACTGGTGGTCTGTCTCCCTGACACACATGGCAGTTTTAGATCTCCCGACTCAGCACTGAGCGGCATGACCAGGAAGGATACCTAACATCCCTAAACGACAGCTGGCAGGACACTCTCCATTCCACTCCCAGACAATGAGCTCGGGAGGAGGTACAACTCAGTGAGCCTGTGCTGAGTAAGCACCACACGGTCAGTACCATGTTAGCTGCTGTCAGGGAACAACTGCCATTTAAACAGTGGCCCTCTGTACCAGGAGGACTTGTATTTAATGTGGAGATGGAAACTACCTCACTCGTGTGATGCCACGATGTATAATGTACAGACTTCAAACTCGGCAAGAGATTGCTGATGCTATGTAAGAGATCAGCCATGGCCCCTCGTAATATGACGTCAGCAGGCATATGTCAGCTCCCAGTGTCCACAACAAAACAGAAAACATGAAAAGTCAGCCATGAAAGCACAGACCAAAATGATAGCGGGAAGGTAAAAGCACTTCCTAGAATGGTCAACAGAATCTTACCGTAACAGAGACAAGGTAGTGAAGTGTTCTTCAAAGTTGTATTTATTTTATGTGTATGGGTGATTTGCGCACACATCTGTGTTTACGTATTACAAGTGTGGCTGGTTCTCTGAGATGTCAGAAGAGGGCACTGGACTGGAACCACAGATGCTGTGCAGGTTTGGGAAACTAACTGCCTCTGGAAGAGCAGTCAGCACTCTTAACAGCTGGGCCACCTCTCTAATCCCGGTATTAAAATAAGTGTATGTATCATCTGTGCCAAACCACACAGTGTGAGGGTTAATCCTGCCTGTCGTGTTGGTGGGGTTTAGAGCCACCTAGGAGGCAACTCCAGGTGTGCCCATCAAAGTGCTGGCTGGAGTCCCAGCCAGAACCCAAAGTGAGCAGAGCAGCAGGTTCACCTCCCTCTGCTTCCTGACTGCAGACACATGCAACCCGTCACCTCACCATCCCACCGCCAAGCCCTCACACCACGCGCCCTCTTAAACCACAAGCCACACCTTTCCCCCTCTAAGTTGCTTCCGGCGGCTATTCTGGGATAGCATCGGGAAAAGAAACTGGTATACATGGGTAAAGAAACTGGTATACACGGGAAAAGAAACTGGCATACATGGGTAAAGAAACTGGCATACACGGGTAAAAAGGCTCAAAGATTGTCAACATTCTACTTGTCAGCTTCTTCTACTGTAAATCACTAAGCTTAGGACTTAGGGTTAATAATATGACTATATATACACTATTCTGAGTGACAGTTAAAGCCTTCTGGTAAATAAGCCTGTAGGGGGCACAAACAAGATTTTACTGAGGAAAACAACAAAACAAAAAGCCAAGCAATCAAACAAACAAACAAACAAAAAACCTCAAAATCCAACTACTGTCATCAGAAATCTAAGAGTTGTTATTAAACTAGATACAAACACTAACTCATAAGGTTTGCATTCTGATAAATTTTAAGCTTTCTCTCTCTCTCTCTCTCTCTCTCTCTCTCTCACATACACATACACACACACACACACACACACACACACACACACACACACACACCCCAATGTGTATGTAGGAGAAACCATCTTCCTAGTACTTGAATCACAGAAGACTGCAGTGGTTGGGGGCGGGGCACATGCCAATCATTGTTGCAGCCCTTGGGAGGTAAGGTAGAGTTAGGAGCAAGAGCTCAAAGCCACCCCCAGATACATAGCAAGTCTGGTGCCAGTATGAGCGTCATTAAAAAAAAAAAAAAAAAAAAAAAAAATCTGAGACCTAAAAAAGACTGCTCTATACAGGCACTTAGCAAGAAAAGTGCTTCTGTGTTTTCAATTAATGATTAATGACACTAGTTAAACCCCCACGTAACCTCTACTCGGTCTCTTCAGCACAGTGCAAAAGACAAACTCTGTTGCATCATATTATCCATGAGCCTGTGACATTTAACCCTAGATAGACACGAGATAATTTCACTCTGTAAACATAAGACATCTGTGAGGAAAGAAGGAGATAACCATCACACCCAACGCTTGGGGTCCATCCCCAGTGGCTAATGAACCTGCCTTACTGGGCCGCACTGTAAACAGCTTACATAACTGTGACCTGCAGGCATGAATGGAACTGCAGGAGCCGGCTTCCTCAGCCCCTCAGTGAACACCACCAAGCTTTTCATCCCAAGCAGCTGTGGAATACAATTCACAAAGTCACATTCCATGCCTACTTGAAGGTAGAGTGTCCTAAAGAAATTATTCAGTTTTAAGCCTGGTGTGATGGCACACCTGCTCAGGAGGCAGAGGCAGGAGGCTCTCCTTGAGTTTTTAGGCCAGTGTGATCTAAAAATAGAGTTCCAGGATAGCCAGAATTATACAGAGAAATACTGCCTTGAAAAACCTAAATAAATAAATAAATAACAGAAAGGATGAAGAGGAGGAAAAGGAGGAAGAGGAAGAGAGAAAGAAATTACTCAGGTTTAAATGTTCCAAGATTAAAGTGCCCAGAACACTACTAGTTTCTTTTAAAATTACCTAAGAGAACACATCCTCATAAACTGAACTGGGAGTGGTGCCTTGGTCCTGGACCGCCTCTGGTTCTGACATGGCCCATTTGCTTACAGTGAAGCTGGGTAGTGAGGAATCTCACAGCCAAGGTTAGGACCAGACATGTCCGCAATGATTGCTGAATCGCTTGGGCATAAGAGCAAGGGTGTATAAAACAGTTCTCCACGCCTAAGTGGCAAAAGGCTTTTGTGTTTTCCTTCCAAATGTACCTGAAGAGAAAACTGGGCAAAAAACAAAGAAAGGTGTAGTAGAATCTCCCGTGGTTTAATGAACCCCACTTCCTGACTTTGAACATTACCTGAGGCCATTAGACTCTTCAGTGCTCATTAGTTTTCTAGGAAGCTCTAGGCTTGCAAATGCAAGGAGATGCATCGTGAGAACGAAGCTGACCAAGCAATGTGAAGAGTCTCACCAGACTCTGAAGCCAAGCCCAGCACTGGCTCCCCCATACACACCACATCCTCCCAGTTCTGCACCTCCACGTGGCCCAAGATATGATTCCTACCAGCATCTCCAGTCCTCCCCTCAGAAACCGTTCATCCTGGTTCTCTCCTACCCAATGCTTCAACCTAGCCTTCAACTCCAAGGCAAATTCCCCATCCCTCACCGACACCCACTCCCATCCAACGTCCACGGTGCCACATGTACTTTGTTAGAGAAAAAGAAAATCTAATCATGACCTCAAAAATCCTCTGCCAAGTCTAAGAGTAAGTCCAACTTTGCAAGACGTGTGGGCAAGACTGCCACCATGACTTCGGGGCCAGCCACAAGTCCTGGGAGTTAGCTGCACCACTGTAAGCAGGCTATGGTGGTACTTACAAAGCTTCAAACAACACAGCGCAACTTGAAGACCAGTTTATAGCACCTCAATTCCCCATGCAAGGACTAAGCAGGCAGCCTAGGAGACCTCTGTACTGAGAAGCTCCACACACTGTCTGGGAGAGGCTGTATCCATGGAGTATACAATACCAGGCAAACTACTGGATCCGAGAGATTAGACTCGGTTTCTTTTCCAGGAATGTGGCCCTAACGTAAGAAGAGTTTCTCTGGGCTGGAAAGATGGCTCAGTGGTTAAGAGCACTGACCACTCTCCCAGAGGTCCTGTGTTCAATTCCCAGCAACCACATGGTGGCTCACAACCATCTGTAATGAGATTCGATGTCCTCTTCTGGTGTGTCTGAAGACAGTTACAGTGAACTTATAAATAAGTAAATAGATCAAAAAAAAAAAAAAGAAAAAAGAACATCTTCTCTGAATTATGAATTAGTGCCAATTAAACAACATTGCAAACTGCTTAGCACAATGCCTAGTGTACAATCAAAATAAAACAATTAGTTCCTGGTTAATATTACCAGTGATCTATATGGAAGAGGAGGTGACGGGTGACACCAAGGACACAGTGCTTTCCAGACCCAACAGGGCAGGTACACATACGAATGCAGAGGCTGTGGCAGCACGCAAAAGACCTGCATGAGTTCAGCATGAGGTCTTGTACCAAGAGGGACAAGTGGTCATGAGGCCTATCCCTAACCAAGAAACTGTTTGCAACCAATGCCTGCTGGCAAAGATATCTCCAATGGAGTGCCAACCACACTCCAGGGCTACAATGGAGGAGGCTCCTGAAGATGAAAGGTCTCCAAAACACTTCTCCTCAACTCGCGGCCTGCCAATGGTCACTTCCCACACATGTGGCGACTGTATGGTGGCCTTTCCCCTCCTGTCTTCCAATTCTTATAAACTGGCTCACAGTTTACCTCCTCCAAGAATCCCCAATAGATTCCACTGCCGTAAGTTGTAATTCTGAGATTCTAGGAAAACTTCAAGAAGAAAAAATAAATTTGTCTTTGCATAAATAGATGCTTTGCCTCCTTAGTCATCAGAGAAAGGCAAATCAGAGTCCACAGTGTGAGTGCAACACCGTTTCTTACCTGCTGACTCGGCTAGAATGAATGAAACCCAAACAGAGGCTACTGGGAATGCAAAATGGTCTAGCTACTTCAGAAAATGGTTTCACAGTTCCTCAGCATGTTAAGCAATTAAGATCCATCAATTATATCCCAAGGATACACCAAAAGTACACCAAGAGGCACCTCAAAACTTGTTAATAGAGTATCAGAGACACCAGACCAAATGGGAAAAGTTCCTCAAACACCTGCCAGGCAATATGGACAGAACTCAGTATATATGTAGTTTTAATTTTACAAAATGAAACAACCCAAAAGGCTCTCTTAGCAGCAATTTGAATTACTGAACGAATACTACCAAACAGTATTTGCTTATTGTACCAAATACGTACAGATATGAAAGGGACTTGCTGGCAGACAGTAGAGTTGTTGGAAAATTTGAAGCCAGGTATGGACCTGTACCTGTATTCAGCACTTGGGAGACTGAAGCAGGGGGAGGAGGATGAGCTCAAGGCTAGCCTGGGCTACATAATAAGACCCTACTCCTGTGTCCCCCACCCAAAAGGGCTCATTAGGTTAAAAAGACCCTGCTGAGAACCTGGTAACTGAGTTCCTCTTCGTGTGTGTGTGTGTGTGTGTGTGTGTGTGTGTGTGTGTGTGTGTGTGTATGTGTGTTTTCCACATTGTGAAAGCAGAGAACCTACCATTGTAAGTTGCCCTCTGACCTCTAGACCAGTCATGTGACAAGCAGTGCGTATGACGACATGCACATGCATACACATGGAGAATAAATATATGTAATGAAAAGGAGTAATTGAGATCTTAGTGTATTTTAAAACATTTGTAAAATCAGTAAGTGCAGACAATAATATAAATTCATTAAAATGGAAACAGATGTCATGTGACAGTGCACTTTTGGAGGGGGAAAGGCCACCACACAGCCACCACAGGTGTGAGAGCTGACCATTGGCAGGCCACGCGTTGAGGAGAAGTGGTTTGGTGACCTCCCATCTTCAGGAGGCTCCTTTGTAGCCCTGGAGTGTGATTGATACAGCCGCTGACGCTCCGTGGAGAAAGCGGACTTTACCTTTGCCAGCAGGTACAATGAATAATTGTTATTCAGACTGCCACACCAGGTGCACACAAATGCACACAAGTAATAACTAAATGGATCTTTTAACAAACCCTTATTCCCTGCTTAGGAAAACTTGGCTCCAGCGCTCAGAACAGCCAGCTTATTGTGTCCCTGGAAATGTTTGTTTTATGTCTCTTCTCTTTAGCTTGTCCAGCCCTGTGTTTTACAAAGCCCCTGCCTAGTGAGAGAGATGATGAAGCTTTGCTTCCTGGGATCACTAAGGCCACATTGTTCCCTGTGGACCTCTTTTGTGGGCTGTTTCTGGTTACCCGAGTAACCCCGTCGCTATCTCCCACAGTAGCCAGGAGGCACCTGTTACAGAGTGAGTGGAATCAGCTTAGCAGAGCAGTCGAAGCCCAGTGAGGAAGCCAGTAAGCATGTTAGGTGTGACTGGGGCTGATGTAGATCTCAGAATTGAAGGCACTTTCTCCACCTAAGCATAACCACAGAAAACAAACAAACAAAACAAAAAGGCTAGGCTTCCTTCACTAGCGCTGGGGAGGCCAGAAACAGGCACATCCTTGGTATTCACAGCCATCAGCCTAGCCTGCTTGGGAAGTTCCATGCCAGCGAGAGACTCTGTCTCAAAAAACACATTTGAAGACTGACACATACACCTGTAGACATTTGTAGATACACACACACACACACACACACACACACAGGAGCATGCTCCTATACTCGTTAAAAATGAGAGCTCAGGGCAGACGAGTGAACGCAGCAATTCATGGCAGGCAGCGTTTAAAGGAGAAGGTGCTATTACGGAAACGTTTCCCTCATGGAAGGACTACGGAGCCTCCTAAACCACCTGCACTCAAAGGCTGCTTTGTGCAAGCTATCTGGAGAAGAAAAAAAGTATTTTTGTTTTCCTTGCAATTTCATACCTCTGCAACTATTATGAATGGTGTTTTATAAATCAAAAATACTACTGACTTGCATAATCACACCCAGAAGCGGCAATATTCAAAACAGGTCAGTGTTCTTTCTGGAAAGTCCTGGTTCAAAGACAAAAAAACAAAACAGAAGAATCTTTTGATCCTCATTTATTGACGTGTGGTTCCAACACAAACCCCGGATTTCAGACCTTTCTTTGATGGGACAATGGGAATAACTGAAGGCAGTTAACTCGAAGGGGCTTTGTCTCTGAAAACAGAGAATTAAATACCAAACAAGCTGGGGGGCTCAAGTTCAAGGCGCCGCCGTGCACCTGGCAGAACTGAACCCTGAATAAAACCTCTCTAAGCAAAATTACAGTTTTCTAAGAAGAAACAACCCTGAGAAATTTTCCCATGGCCCAACCCCTCAAGAACATTTTTTTTTTAATATTTCAAAAATGCACAGAAACCTGAACAAAGCAGTTTTAAGATCTCAAAGGGTCAGAGCTGGCTGGGATTGGTTTGAGAATGCATAATACATGAAAGACACTGAGGCTCTCTTCATAAACACAGCATCTTCACACCAAAGTGCAGAAAAACAAGGGCTAAACAACTAAGCTAACACAGACCACAGAAAACATTACGTGAATAGCGACTCATGTCTGGCCCGGTCTGCAACAGACAAATCTCAAATAGACAGGCTTAGTCTTCAACGGCCTAAGTAAAAGAGAAAGGAAAGCAGAGCTATCTGGAAAACCAATAGCAGCAAGAGAGACAGGAGTCAATGGTCTAAGTAAAAGAGAAAGGAAAGCAGAGCTATTTAAAAAAACAACAGCAACAAGAGAGACAGGAGACCTCCAGCAATATTCCAGGTATTAGGATTATAAATTAGGCAGACGGGCAAGAGCCCTGGAGGCTGTTCCCCGCCCCACACACACACACCCCACACAGCAGCCATCAGTCAAACAATCCACTGCGCCTTGAGCCCTTGAGCGTCTATCCTCTGGTCTTCTCCTTCTCTTGCAGGACGTGAGGCCTGTGCATGTGGAGGGCATCTGCTCTATTCAACAGACACTCAAACGTGTTGCATTTGCCATGTAGATCCCAAAGGTCCCCAAGTAAAGGACAAGACACCGGCCAGTGCTGATGCTCTTGTGTCATACAGGGAACAGGTGTGTGTGTGAAGGGGCGTGGAGCAGCCAGGAAGTGACACAGTGACCCAAATCCACTCCGAATCAGCTGAGATGTGCCTGCAACACAATTCCTCTCCATTCTTTCCTCTATTTCTTACATTTTCATTAAATAAGGATTTATTATTTTGCCACAACGAAGAACTAGATGAAAGTTCTTATTTTGAAAAGCAAACTTTTATAAAAAACAAAACAAAACAAAAAACAAACAAATAGAAACATGACCTCAAATATGTCACCAATGAAATCATAGGAAAAGAGAGCTTATCCAGTGGAAGGCAGGAGCAGGCCAGCTGGCTCTAAGACCTTCCAAGCCACACCCGCTTCCTCATGGCAGAGAAACAGAGACTGTGAAAGGGCAGAAATTACAAGGGGGCCTTAGGCTCTGGAACTCTCTCCCCATCTCCTTCAATTGAAAAGCCTATCACCAGCAACAAGTCGCTACAATCTGCATATTTGTTTGCTTTCTACAGTTTCTGAAACCACCCCACCAACTGGGTCAGGTAAGTAAAGGTAAGGGTGTTAGCAATGACAGAAAATTAATTCAAAATAAAAACCATGCATCACTTCCTGTGACTGCTCAGGTGGTTCTGACTGTGCTTATTTTGTGCTGCATTTGAAGGACTTAGGCTGTCTGTCACACCTCGAAAGACCAGAAAGGCTGACTGCAACACTCCCCTCAGCAGCTGTCCTGTTACGAAGCGCAGTGTTTTACTGTGCATACATGGAGCTGTCTGCCCTTACAGAGACAATGCTTGAGGCAAGGAAGCCAGCTGGGACTTCTAGTATTTCCCACCCATTACAGCATATATCACCCTCATCTGTCTTTGAATGTTATCCTGTTAGGTTTTTAAAATGGCTGCTTCCCTTGCTGCCTTTAGTTTCATGAAAACAGTCACGTGAATTTTCGTTTGAGATTAGGCTGTAATTTCCAAAAATGTTTGAAATGTCCTTAGTAAGGATGCTCTGTCACTTTATGTCACTTTACGTATTCTTGAAAAGCGAGTCTTAATCTCAAAACAGTAACAGAGTCTGAAAAAAAACCATTCAGGGAGAGGGGTGCAGGATGAGAAATTTCAGAATCACAAAGCCATGTGGAAGGGGTGACTGTCCACCGCTTTACAGATCTAACCTTTCTTCAGAGGGGAAGGAGCTAAGGCTTAGGATTCAGGCTTCCTTTCTGTCTGTTCTTCACCAGCCTTACCCCGGAATTTCATCTGTGGCAGGTGAGGTTTTCCGAAGTAACTTCAAAAGGAAAAATGGGGAATATTGAAAGAATTTCAAAGAAAATCTAATCAAGCAAATATAAACAAACTATGGTGGGTAAGGGATGGCAGACCCCTTTAGTCCCTGCAGAGGCAGGTGGATTTCTGAATTTGAGTGAGGCTAGCCTGGTCTACGGAGTAAGATCCTATCTCAAAAATAAAAGCCAAATAACTGGAGTTGTCCAGAAAAGTAAAGTAAGGGTTCTGGAGTTGGAAACCTCACAGGGAAGGTGAAGGGAGGGAGGCAAACCTATTCTGTCAACCATTTCACCAGGGACGGACCAGCAAAAGCCAAACTTGTGTGAATCTTTTAAGTTTTAGCATAAAAGGTTTAATTCATAATGTTACTGATTGAAGAGAGATTAGAGGAAGGCAGGGCTTAAATTACATGTTCTCTGGTGGGGTATAGGCCTGCCTGGAGCACTGCTTCTGTAGGCTTGCCTGCCCAGCATCGGTGCACAAATGGAAAAGTCTGGCTAACGAGCGACCCCAACATACTGGCCTTGTCTACAAAGTAGGATTAAACCTTGGGTAAACCATAAAACATTCTGCTCTTCCAAATACATGATTACGTTAATTCTGAAAGTACCGAAAATAGCTTATTGTATTACACTGGGTGTGAGTGAAGGTTTCTAAAAAAAGTATTAAAGTCACTATTCTGAATACAATCTGGAGGATCTGCCGCCAAGGGCATTTCTGTCATTTAAGAATTGCTCACTCTGGTTTTCACAAGGTGCTATTGCTATTCTACTGACATCCAGGGCTCACACTGGGCATCTGTGGCAACGCCAACCACAAGATGTCTTCCTTCAAAGAGCAAAGGATTAGAACAGGCAGGGAGGCAACCCATGAAAGGATACTCGGAAATGAGCGCCTGCCAATCTTTTCCTCAGAGTGGTCATTAAAGCATTACCTTCGCACATACAAAAGCAAGGGTAAGCTGCCATGCTCTTGCTCTTTGGGGTGAGAGAGCTAGGCTGCAGATAATCCTCTTCCTCTGCATTTAACGTTAACAACAGGTCATTTCCCTCCTCACTCACAGGCTCACCCTCAGCCCAGCACAGTTCATGGAAGTGTTCCCGAAATTTTGTTTATTGTCTTGCTTGTTCTTTGACTATTTGTGTTTATTGTCTTGCTTGTTCTTTGACTATTTGCATCTATTGTATTGCTAGTCCCTCAACCTAGAACTGACCTTAATACTTGCATGTAATTAAAATTGTATAAAAGCAAAAAGTAGGAGGAGAGATGGGATAAGGGGGTACTAGGGAGGGGAAATGGGGAAAGGGGATGACATCTGAAATGTAAATAAATAAAATATCCAATTAAAAAATGACCATGAATAAACAAAAATGCATTTATGAATATATTAAAATTATTTCATATTAATATATTTAATTCTATATTTAATAAAATACATTAAAACATATTAAAATATAAATGTATATATTTTAAAATATAAATGTGTATATGTTATATATAGAATATAAATATATTTGTGTATTTATACATAAAATACAGAATTTATTCAGATAAAAATGGTTATATGCTGCTCACAATCCCTTAAATAGCAATTATACACATATGTGAGCCCAGCCTATAGCTGAAGTACATGCTTGTCTGGCACGCACGGGGCAGTAAGTCAATCTGCAGTTTGGAAAATAACAAAAGCAGAAAATAGAGCCACAACTGATCTGTCGTGCTAATTTCCCCCAAACCTGAATTTAATTTGTTTTATATTAGGAACCCAAGTAAATTCAGAAGGGAGAATTAACGATCCCACAATGGCAGCAACCATGACTTCTCAAATATTTTATTTTCCTAGTATCTAGACAGTCTTTCATTAGTCTTTACCACCCACGCCTTTCACAGGTGAGCCCCAAACCTCACTCCTTCAGCAGGTTCATGCCGAAACCCAAGGGCTGTACATTTATAAACAAAACTAAACAGAAGTTTTCTTTGAAAGGCTATGTTTTAAGGTAGACTGGGAATAAACATTATCATTCTCGGCCCTCATTATTTTTCAAAAGACAAGAAAGTGTCACAGAGCAGTTCTGTGCAAGGGAACACCTCAATTATGCTGAGAGAGGGGGAGGGAGGGAGGGAGAGAGGGAGACAGGGAAGGAGAGGGAGAGAGAGACAGAGAGAGAGAAGGAGGGAGGAGGGAGGGAGGGAGAGAAACAGAGAGAAAGACAGAGAGACAGAGAGACAGAGAGAAAGAGAGAGCGCACGAGCATGGGACTCTGCTAAAGAATCTTTCTCTGCCTGAGAGTGCATGGATTCCCACATCCTGCTGGGCTCATTCTCACTGTACAAGGGAGTGACAACAGTGGGAGGCAACCGACTGTCACCTTCCTGTCCAGAAAGTGGAGGTGGCATGAGACCCTGTGCACATCCAAAACTCCAAACAGGCAGGGCATACATTTAGAGCCAAGCAGATTCTCAGTTTGCTTGGCCTTGGTCCTCTTCTCTTCAAAATGAAAAGAATCTGGTTCATTCTGGTAATAAATGTAACACTGATTATTCTTAAAACTCAGATAATACAGAAAGCTATATTTTTTAAAAGGCAGAAAGTCTACAGGGCTAGAGATGGCTCAGTTGCTCAGAGAGCAGATTTCTCTTGTCAAGGAACAGGGTTCAGTTCCCAGAACCCATGTTGGGCAGCTCACAATTCCCTGCAACTTCAGAGCCTGGGGATCTGACATCCCAGGGCACCGGCACTCAGCACAGATACTGATATGTACACATAATTAAAAGTGAAAATAAGTCTAAGAACAATCTATAATCTTATCACTAAGCAGCAATTACTTTAATATATTCATGGACATCCTTCCAATTTTTATTCTATGCATATCGCATATGTAATTATCTTTATGTATATATGTATTTTATGTATGAGTGCTCTTGTTTTCATGCACACCAGAAGAGGAAATCAGATTCCATTATAGATGATTGTGAGCCACCATTGCTGGCGAACTCAGGTTCTCTGGAGGAGTAGTCAGTCTTAACCACTAAGCCAGCTCCCTATTTTATTTTATTTTATTTTATTTTATTTTTTCTTCCTTTCTCCTTCCTCTCTCTCCCTCCCCCACTCTGTCTCTCTCTCTCTCTCTCTTTCTTAAAGCAGAAGTTAGTCAGGCTATGGTGGCACATGTCTTTAATCCCAGCACTGGGGAAGCAGAAGCAAGCATAGCCTGATCTACAGAGTGAGTTCCAGGACAGCCAGGGCTACACAGAGAAACCCTGTCTTGGAAAAACCAAAGCAAAAGTTGGTGACCAGCAGGGTGGGGTCGTAGGAAGAGCACTTGCTACATAAGTTTGATGACCTGAGTGTGTGTCCCAGAACCTGCATGAAGGTTTAAGGAGAGAACTGACTTTCATCCATGCACTGTGGCTTACATGAGGGCACACACACACGCACACACACACATGCACACACACGTGTGGGGAATGAGTGCACCCTGTGAAAGTGAGCATTTGTGACATGAGTCAGAGACCCCAAAGCTTCAAACCCAAGGGAAGATAAAAGTCTTCCACCAATCAGGCTCAGGGGAACAGCATGGCCTGGTCCAACTACAGATGTTGACAGTTTACCGAAAAGTATCAACCACACCTTCCTCTTCCAGGAGGGCTTCTCCTCTCCAGGGACCCTCTACTGAGATGAGCTAACCTGATCTTCATTCAGCTTATAGAAAAAAACTGTTGAGTTTCTGGGATGCTAATGAATCTCCATCAAGAACACAGGGCCCAGCAGATCCCAGCTTCTCTGTACATGTACGTGTCCATCGTTCCCTCATTCCCCTGGCCCCAGTCAGGTCAACCCTAAGGCTGTGCAGGTCAATAATAACAATTATTATTATTATTATTATTATTATTATTATTATTATTATTATTATTATTATTAAGGTGGTAGAATCAGTTATAAACTCCAAGGTAATCACTAAATGCTTTTTCAAAGAAAATATGGTTACGCATGGCAATATGTGTTTGCAATCACAGAGACAGAGAGAACAGAGAACTGTGAGAGCAAGTGGACACCCACCCGAGGACTGAGAGTGAGCACCCACCTGAGGACGGAGAGTGAGCACCCACCTGAGGACTGAGAGTGAGCACCCACCTGAGGACTGAGAGTGAACGGATGTCCACCTGAGGACTGAGAGTGAGTGGACGTCTACCTGAACAATATAGTGAGAAACGACCAAACAAGCAAACAAAAACCACATTAAGTCAGCAAAGGGGCAGCCAAGGTCCAGGGCAACAACGAAAGAGCAACTGCAAACTTGGTGAACACTAACCCTGCACCACTGACCCCACTCAATGTGAAAATACTTAAAAATTTGTACCGGTGAAGTAGGGGAAAAATTCCCACAAGAAACCCACTAAATACAAAGACTTGGGTCAAAAGTAGAGACCGAGAAAACAACAGCTTTGGGTCTCTCTGACGTCTGCTTTCATCTTGGTTCACTTTTGCTTGGGATGGCCCAGGACCACATGCAGGCTATGTGTGCCCTGCACCGCTGAGTTGTACTAGTTCTTTTTATCCACCGCTCTCTGCAGTGAGTGTGTGTGTGTGTGTGTGTGTGTGCTGTGTGTGTGTGTTTTGTTTGTTTTTTTGAAACAGGGTTTCTCAGTGTAACAGCCTTGGCTGTCCTGGAACTCACTCTGTAGACCAGGCTGGGTTCCAACTCACAGAGATCATCCTGCCTCTGCCTCCCAAGTGCTGGGGTTAAAGGCGTGCACCACCACTGCCTGGTTCTCTCTACCTTTCCCTAAGAGACACATGGTGCTGAGGGGTGGGGGAAATGTAGTCTATTGAAAGTATAACCCTGCAGAGGTGCTACTTATACAAAATAAACAGACCTATCGTACACCAAGACAGAACAGAGAACTACACATGGAATCCTATCTCTGGAAATAAGTATTAATAAACATCCTATTCCCACCTAAAGATACAGACGGACTCATACATAATTACTGTCGCAGACTCCATCTCCAATGGGGCTCACTGTGTGAGCTGCTGACCCTTTTCTACCAGAACAGCATGAAACAACTTCCTGGGCTACAGAGTCTATATTCAAATAGGTGCATGTCTTAGTCACTGTTCTGTTGCTGTGGAGAGACACACTGACTAAGGCAACTCTCATCAAAGAAAGCATTTAATTACAGACCGGCTTACAGTTTCAGAGGGCTAGTCCACGATCATCATGGCAGAACATGGTGCTGGAGAGGTAGCCGAGAACTGCATCCTGATCCATAAGCAGACAGACAGGGGGATGGGGGACAGACAGACAGACAGACAATGGTCTGGCATACATGGGCTTTTGAAATCTCAAAGTCCACCCCTAGTGACATACTTCTTCCAAAAGGCCTCTCATCCTTCTCATGAATAAACATTGAACTATATGGACCTATGAGGCCATTCTGATTTAAACCACAAAGCAGAAAGTCAGATGGTGCTCTATCTCCCTGGGATGGTTTGTATACACTTGGGCCAGGGAGGGGCACTATTAGGAGGTGTGTCCTTGTTGGAGTGGGTGTGTCACTATGGGTTTTAAGACACTAGTCCTAGCTGCCTTCAGATGAAGATGTAGAACTCTCAGCTCCTCCTGCTCCATGCCTGCCTGTTGGATGCCATGTTCCTGCCTTGATGATAATGGGCAGGAGCCTCTGAACCTGTAAGCCAGCCCCAATTAAATGTTGTCCTCATAAGATTTGCCTTGGTCATGGTGTCTGTTCACAGCAGTAAAACCCTAACTAAGACACTCCCTAAATGTGATGTCACGTCCCTATAGAGTATGCCAACATCCAGGACATAGAAGAGAGGACACTGACACCTAGAGTATCTCCAGCACACTCAAGGCATATCCAAGTCACACACACACACACACACACACACACACACACACACACACACATTCTCATACATATGGTTATACACAGCAACCGTGATATCAGACTTGACTTTCTGAGGTTACAGAAGTGACCGGAAAGCTCCCACTGGGTGAGGTGCTGAAATCTTTGATCTCCACTGCCCTGAGTTCACACTCGGGCTACTGGGTTTATTTTGAGGAAGCGTATCCTTCCTGTTGTTTCTCAGGAAATGGGAGAATGCATTTAGAGACTACGGCCTAAGTTCAAGATGAAATGGTTTTCATTTTTTTTCAATTCTGCCTCACTTTGAAGAATATTTAATTATGAGGGGGAAAGACTTTGAGAAACTAGAGAAGAGGCGTGGAGACGGGACAGTCTTCTCAGCCTTAAAAGGGTGAATTTTGTAAAAAACATTTCACTGAGTCTGTTACACCCTGTTTCTTCTTCCTGTGAAGAATTTTCCAAGCACTGAGTTGTCTAACAGTAAACTGCAGGGGAAGGAAGTACCCGGGTTTCTGGCTCTCTAAGGGCCTAGGGAAAGATTAGAGGCTTACTTGTAAAAAGAGTGTCCTAGCACCTTTGTAGCTTGTTAAGTAATTACAATAATCTCTGCAGCCACTTAACCTGACCCGGGTTCACCTTGTAATGCCAGCCACATCTCAGGGCTTTAGGGGGCCAGCCCCATTCTTAACAGAGATGGCTCCAGGACGAACCATGTCACACAAGAGGAACAGACAACATCCACAGCTTCTCCCTCCTGTCGGTCTCCTTCCCTGGCTGTGACCTCTCCCTCACTGATGCCCAGGACTACAAACAAGTTACCACCTCACCTGATCTCATGTGGCCAACCCCTAAAGACACTTGCCCAGGAGCTACTGTGTATAATGGCTTGTCTTGATCCGAGCCATTATTATTATTATTATTTTTTTTTTTTTTTTTGGTTTTTCAAGACAGGGTTTCTCTGTATAGCCCAGGCTGTCCTGGAACTCACTCTGTAGACCAGGCTGGCCTTGAACTCAGAAATCCACCTGCCTCTGCCTCCCAAGTGCTGGGATTAAAGGTGTGTGCCACCACTGCCTGGCCTGAGCCATTAATTTTTGTCTACTGGTGCACAAGTCTCCCTGGAGTCCTGAGAGCTATGGGAGATTTGAGAAGACATAGATTTTAATTTCCTCCATTACCAGACAGGAAAACTGAAGCCCGTGAGGTGAATGATTTCCCTGTATCTGGCACCCCAATCCCTCAACGCTCAGTCTTCAGCTCCCCGCTTCCTTTTCTCCACATCCCTAAGCTTCCTCCTGTCAGCAACTCAACACTCGGGCAAGGCCACAACGGGGTCCTAGTCAGAAGTGTGCAATGTTACTGCAACAGTCTGTCAACCAAGAGAACAAACTTTGCAGTCAGTGGCTACTGCTCATCAAAAAAATCAACAGGACGCCCAAAGAATGTGCAACTTGGGGTGCCAAGATGGCCACCAAGCCTGAGGACCTCAGCTGCAAACACACATGAAGGAAAGGGAGAACTAGCTCCCTCAAGTTGTCCCCCTGATCTCCATAGTGTGCCCCAACAGACGTATAATAAATAAGTGTAATAAAACAAATGTCTGTCTCAAAGACCCTAATGGCAACTTTCACCCCTTACTAATAATCTCCCAGCAACAGGAGTAAATTTCTCAGCACCCTCCCTACCCATGGTACCCACCCACCCATTCACCCATGTTCACATGGAATTCTCGTCCAACCCCACCATGAATATTCTTTTTTTTAAAAAAAAAAATCTGGTCTGATGGCATTTTACATACAAATAATGAGGATTTTCTTTCTTTTTTTAAGATTACTTATTTATTTATATTTATTCATTTTATTTATACCAGAAGGGTGCATCAGATTCCATTACAGATGGTTGAGAGCCACCATGTGGTTGCTGGGAATTGAACTCAGGACCTCTGGAAGAGAGGTCAGTGCTCTTAACTGGCGAGCCATCTCTCCAGCCCACATGACTGTTCCGGAACACACCGTCCCCTAGACTCCCGGGCTGCCCTCCTCCACTCCATGCTTCCTCAAACTTCTGTAAATTATTCCCTTCCTACCTTTAATCAGTTTTCAACTAATCCACCATAAGGGTTAATCATCCACACCTTTAATCCAGCACCCAGGAGGAAGAGGCAGATGTATCATTGCGAGTTAGAGCCGGCCTGGTTTACACATGGAGTTCTAATAGTAGCCAGAAATGCATAGAGAGCTCCTGCCTCAAAACAAAAACAAACAACAACAAAAACCAAAAAGGGGAAAAAAATGTCAATCACATCTCGTGTTTCACAAACAGGATGTGCGTGTCCACACGGCCAACCTCCTGCCCCCTCCACTCATCTGATTCTCAGATCCTCTTCTCTTCCCTTGACAGGATCTAAGCACCGACTGACTGCATACCTGACCAAATCTAGCCACCTCTGTTCTCCTCACTGCTGAGGCTCCATGTTCCCTTCATGGCAGCTGCTCCCTACCTGGCGACTTGGCTCTTTCCCACGTATGAAAAGAACAGCAGCAGTAATTCTTCCACAGAGGTGACTGGAAGGATTAGGTGACTAACTTCCTTTCTGTTTGCTCACTCTGTCTTTGATCCACTGGCCATGCCTGGAGGATGTCAATTACATCCATGGCTATGCTGATCCGATCCAGCCATGTGCACCTGGCCTTGTCTTCACATTCCTCTTGGGGCCCACAGTTCTTAGTGCTTTACCGACATCCAAGCTTCACTTCAAACAGACTGGAAGGACCAAACCTGTCCTCTCCAAACCTGTCCTCTGGAGTTCCATCCTTACTAAGGACAGCTCAGTGGTAACGCCAACCAGGAAACTCCCCTTCGCTCTTTTTTTTCCTTCCTTCCTTCCCTCCCACTTTCTACCTAACCAGACCCAATTATTCCCCCTAAATATCTCTCTTTTCTGTTCTGTCACTTCACCTGCTAAGCACACAGTCTTGGCTGGATCACTGCAAACCACAGAATTTCTGTGTCCAGCCCCCACATCTAAGAAAGGAAATCTAGAGTTTCTTTAAGTCCTGAGATAGCACAATCCTGTTAGGATAAAGCCCATACTTCCAGGATGGAGTGGAGCACTCTGGATGTGAACTGAACGGAGGGGCCTCCACTGTTCCTCCATATTCCTGTCGCCCATCCCAGCCACCCTGCCTGTGTCACGGTCACACTGGCTTCTCTGTCTCTAATCCATGGCTGCAGCTTCTGTCACAACAGCTTTTTCCTCCTCAGCTTGGTAACTAATGTTCACACCAAAAGCCAGGAATTCTTTTCCTCACAAACGGGAAGACACAAAATTGGCTTCTTTGTGTCCTGCTCTTTGTCACCCCGTGTATTCTAGACATGAGTCTTAAATGCTCAAGTTCTGATTAGTGCCACACTGTCTACCTTGTGAGCTGAACTTTAGACAGTGGCTTCTGTGCCTGTCCTGGGTCCAGGCATCTGCCCATTCTCCAGTGCCCACTCCAAACAAGAACCAGGCAGGCAGAAGGGGACCTGACACTTCGCAGTTTGGAGCTTGGCAAATATGGTAGCCTGGTGACGCAGCTTGGGTGCCAACTGCATCAGGAAAATGACAGGGGAGATTTTAGTAGGAAAGGGAGACCTGATGGCTGCTTGAGCATAGCACAGAAGAACCCGAGTAGAAAAATGGAACATTGATCAAGTCATCCATAAGCAGTAAGTCACACAGGGATAGAGCCTGTTGAAAGCATGGGAGTGAGGAGAGCAACTGAGTCAGCAGAGATCAGGTTTATCTGTTGAAGTAGGTTCTAAAGGCGGGACAGTCACCTAATTTCATCAGGCTTAATACATGCTTAGTGATTATCAGTAATTAAATAAAAATCAAGCTCTCCCTTATTGGAATTCTCTTTTGTTACCTTAAGAACTATAGACAGCTGGCAGTGGTGGCGCACGCCTTTAATCCCAGCACCTGGAAGGCAGAGGCAGGCGGATTTCTGAGTTCGAGGCCAGCCTGGTCTACAGAGCAGTTTTAGGACAGCCAGGGCTACACAGAGAAACCCTGCCTTGAAAAAACAAGCAACAACAATAACAAAAGAGCTACAGATAAAGGGTTAGAGATATAGTCCAGCTGGTACAGTATTTGCTTAGTGTTAAAGGTGCATAAAGGTGTTCAAAGCCCAGCACAGCACTGACTGGGCATGGTGGCACACGGCTAAAGGTGTTCAAAGCCCAGCACAGCACTGACGGGGCATGGTGGCACACGGCTGTAATCCCAGACTTGGAGAAATGAAGGCATAAAGAGCAGGAGTTCAAGGTCATCTTCGGATACACAATGAGTTTGAGGCCAGCCTGGGCTACACAAGACTATGTTTTAAAAGCAAAATCTAAAGCTAGGCATGGTGGCACATGCCTTTAATCCCACCACTTGGGAGGCAGATACATGTGGATGTCTGCAAAGTTTTGAGGCCAGCCAGGTCTACATAGTGAGTTCCAGGACAGCCAGAGATACATGGTGAGATCCGGTCTCAAACAAACAAACAAAACCAAACCCCGTGGCTTCTCAGCCATGTGATCCTAAAGCAGACAGGAAAGAACACCACCATCTTTGGACTGCAATACCCTGGCCCTCAGTATTCACCGAGACCAGATTTACTTACTCAGGGATCTCAAGTTTATTTATAATAAAAATCTGAGCAACTGTACATTTATTTTGCCCAGAAACACAAAAGCCTACTTAATATAACATAATGTAGCACTCAGTAAAATGACATAATGTCATACTCAGTGTAACAGAAGTTGCAGAAATGAGACCCTGTATACTGAGAATGCACTGGAACAGGGGAAACGTGGAGTAGAACAAATTGAAACTGATGCTGTTTCCCCGGTAATAAAAGAGACATCTATAATTAACAGGCTTTCAAAGGTATGCACCCAAGTATTACCACATCATACCTCATAAAACATTCAAAACCACCTAAGCTCACAAGCACACACAGAACACTGAAGAAGAAAGAGAAACCTCTAACCAAAGACACCATCGCCCTGCAATGAGGACCAGAGTAAAGAAAGCCACTCTGAAAGCAGGCAAGCAGAAACACAAAGAGGCTAAAAGCAAGCTGCCTTCAAGTGAGAGCTACGTTCCACATCAGCAGGTACATCTAGAAAATGTATTTATGTGTACAAAGAATTAAAACGGCAGCTGTGGCCACAGCTGAATTGGTATAGTGTCTGCCTAGCATGTACGAAGCCGTGGGTTTGACCCTCAGCATTGCACGGGCCAGGCGTGGTGGAACACGTCTGTAATCCCAGCACTCAGGAAGTGGAGACAGGAGAATGACAAGTCCAGTTTTATCATTGGCTACAAGCTGGAGGCCAGCTAGGGATACAGCAGAGCCTGTCACAAGTAAAACACAATCAAATAAAAGACTTAAGACACACAAACAAGGGCAAGAAGTCAGCTGTAAAATAATCTCACGGCTGGGTATAATTCAGCGGTAGAAGGCTTGCTATCACACGGAAAACTCTAGGTCTGATCCTCAGTATCACAAAAATCTAAAATAACAAACCATTTGTGAACTTCTTACCTCACATTAATATGTCAATTGTGCAAACGAGATTAAGTTATAGAAGTGTATTTGTAGATGAAACAGTGTGTCAGAGGCCCAGGAACACACAAGGAAGTCAACAGAACAGAACCCACCACAGCCACAGTACCAGAACTGCAGGTGCTGGATTAGATGATAAAGTCATGTTGAAGGAAATCATTCAAAATATGACCCTTTAAAAGAAGCAAAATGGGAATCTGGAGAGATGGCTCAGTAGTTAAGAGCACTGGCTTCCAGAGGTCCCAAGTTCAATTCCCAGCAACCACATAGTGGTTCACAACCATCTGTAATGGAATCCAGTGCCCTCTGTTGATGTGTTTAAACATAGTTACGGTGTACTCACATGTACAAAATAAGTAAATAAATCTTTTTTAAAAAGTATCAAAATGTGTTCATGCTAAACTGGGCTGGATGGCATCACCTGTAACCCTAGCACTCCAAGGCTGTGGGCAGGAGGAGCATCCTCAGCTACAGTTTAAGTTTAAGGCTACCCTGAGTTATTCATTCATTCTTTCACTTATTTAGAGATAGGGTTTCTCTTCGTAGCCTTGGCTATCCTGTAACTCATTCAGTAGACCAGACTTGTCCAAATTCAGGAGATCACCTGGCTCTGAATCTTTATCCCAAGTGCTGGAATAAAGGGCATGTGCCACCATACCTAAACCCCTGTATGTGTGCATACATGTCTGCATCTGTGTACATACGCACTTGCACACACACACACACACACACACACACACACACACACACACACACACAAGGGGGGGAGGGAAATAATAAAAGTATAAATCCTACTTAGAGATTGTAGAGTTTGGATTTAGTTCTTTTGAGTCAGGGTCTTCCCAGATAGCCCAGGCTAGCCTTGAACTTGCCTCTGACCTCCAGAGACACCTTTTCATTACTGGGTGAGATTTTTCCTCTCTGTTGTACATTAAATTGGTGATGCGAAAAATCCTGGCTTTGGTTTCCAGGTTAACTTTTAAATAAATCTAAAAGTAAGTTGCCAAAGGATGAGACTCCAGAATATTCCATATAAGTAGATACAGTTCTAGAAACTCATGAGACGTGTGCACTGCATGTACCTATTCACAGATACAAACACATTTTTAAAGGCAGTAACATAGTTTTGAAAAGCAACAACTCATTAACTCATGGAACATATCAGAAATTCTATAAAAATTCTTTCAAGGAAAGGAGAGAGTCAACAGAAAAAAGGAGAGATGCCAAAGACATGAAAAGATACTCAGGAAAAGCAATCAATTATTAAAGAAATCTCGATTTCAACAGTGATCCCCAAAAGGAGAAGTTAAAGTGTAGGGGTCAATTAGAACCTACCCACTTAGTAACCACAGGAAATCTGTCAGTGAGATAAGTCATAATGGTTCCTAGACATAAAATCACTGCATTCTCATGATATGGTAGGAGAAGAAAACCTATCCAGAGCAATGAATGTCACCAACAGGGAGGGGCCAGTGAAGTGAGGCTGTGGCAAGGAGAAAATGCTCACACACACTTGCGTGAAAACTTAAAAGGCAAACTAAGACACTATGTTATGTCAGGCATGGTGGCATAAGCCTTTAATCCCAGCATTTAGGAGGCAGGTGGATCTCTGTGAGTCCAAGGCCAAACTAATGAGCATAGCAAATGAGACCATTTCCCCCCAAAAAACAAGTCATTATGGGACATTGGTGGAGATCAAAACTTGACATTTTATACAATCCCTAAATCATTAGCACAAGCACGTCCTGTAACCCAGTAAGAATGCATGTGCACAACTGTTTACAAAACTCACAGGGCTGGAGAGACGGCTCAGCACTGAAGAGTGGCACTGGCAGGTACAATCAATCACAGGCAACGCCAGGGCATCTCACACACTCGCCCAGACATAAACATAGATAAAAATAATAACCAGTCTTCTGAAAAATAAAGCCAATAACTCTATACACACAGGCTCCTTAGAGAAAAGGGACACACACACAAACACACACACACACACACACAGGAAAAGGGGGAGGGAAATAATAAAAGTATAAATCCTACTTAGAGGTTATAGAGTTTGGATTTAGTTCTTTTGAAAAAAGGGAGATGCATCTTTGAAAACTAAAAATATTTACAAAAATGCTGATTCTCCCACATCTGTGTTCTCAACATCTGTACAATCTCCAAGGCTTGAACTTAAACTTCACTGAAATGGCAAGTCAGACTAGACAAACCATTATCATTGTTCTCTACAGGTTGGTGTAAGAAGAGAGAGAGAGAGAGTCGTAGGCAGAGATGGGAGTGTTTTAGGACTGAGGTCTGCAAAAATCTGGAACAAGCCAGGCTTTCTCTATATAGGTCACAATCTATGCCTGCCTCAATTTCTTTTCATAAAAAGGGTTATTACCCAGAATGCGCAGGAAGAAGAGAACCACAGATCATCCACACAAGTATCTAGAAAGTATATGAGATACTAAAAAGGACACACACACAGACACACAGAGAGAGAGACACACACACACAGACACACAACAAACACACACTACACACATGCATACAGACACACACACAGACATACACATAGACACACACCACACATACACACCACACACACAAACACAGACACATACATAGACACACACCACCCACACAGAGACACACATACCAAACACACAAAGACATAGATATACAGAGACACAGAGACATACACACATAGACACACACCACACATACATGCCACACACACAGAGACAGATACATATACACAGACATAGACACAGACACAGACACACACACCAAGGTCTCAGTATGTACTCTAAGCTAGCCTCCAATTCTCATTCATGCCTGGCCTAAGACATGTTTTCCTTTTTAACTAGATAAAGAGCTTCAGGAACTAACCCTAATACTGCACAGAATTGTTCTAACAATTGGAATGACAGCCTGAGAGGCTGATTCAATTGAATGTCTACATTTTCCGTACTGCAAAGCACAGATAACTAATAGGTCCCTTTCCTCATCCTTATCAGACACTGTAAATGTTAAGGTGAGATGCTCTTGGCCTATGGGAAATAAAGACAGGCTGGTATGGAGGCCACAGCAGCTGAGACAGTGGTAACTCTGCAGCTGGTATCTGAGTCCTGGAAAATGCAAGGAACAGATGCTCATGGCTTAGGCTGGGGGTGTCTAAGAAAACAACCCTTTACCTACGACTGACTAACTAAGATCTCAAAGCTGACCACGAAAAACAATTAGCATGGAAACAAGATCAGATCCAAAGACAGGATGTCACACATTACTAATCTACTGTATAACAAAGAAGAAAAATCCCACTGAGGAATCTTTACAGTCTGATGACAATGTACCATGGAAGTTGACCGTTTCACTCAGTCTGGTGCAGGCTTGCTTTGGTGTTGAACTGGATTAAGGTCCTGAGAGAATCCCCATGCCTAAATCCCTGCCCCATACTCAGAAGTACGAAGACAGACAACCTAGTCATTACTCCATATGCACCTGAGTAATATTAAGTAATGTAGTCACCACACAAGACAAAAATCATCTCTAAAGAAGGCAAGACCTCTGAAATCTATTAGTAAGTAAAAGCATCCTCATTTTTTAAAAGCTGAGGACTAATAGAATACAATGTCTGACAGAGACATTATTTTTACTTTATCCACAGGAAAAAAAAAGTTAGAGGGTTGAAACAATGAAAACCTTAGCTTACGCTGACCTCCACTGCAAACAGGCTCCTGCCCACTAACTTCTCCTTGGCATTTAACATCAAAGCCACTCACTCTTCAGTCGTAGCCTCTCTTCTGGAAGAGACAAACCCACTGCTCAGACAAGTCCTCAGTACAGACAGAAATGGAAGCCTGTAGCATTTAAGAAAGCCTGCATGTATCAACTCATCGCTCTCTAAGAAAAGAACAAAAACAAAAACGTTCCCCCCTTTTCCTCTTCTTCTGCCCTTCCTACCATCTCCCTAACAGTTTGACAAAGTAGTCCGTGGTCGGGATTTTAGATCACTAAAAACACTAAACACTAAAAAGAAAACTAGTGCTTTATGTATCATGTCCCAAAGAAAATGTACAACAAATTTTAGTTAATATCTTGAAATGCCACAAGTAATGCAAAGATAATAAAATAAGCTCATTTCCATGTAAAAACTTTTGGTTTTGAAACTGGGTTTCCTGTATCCCAGGTTGGCTTCAAATTCATGTGTAGCTTAGGCAGTCTGTCTCTCCTGAAGGCTGCAATTCTAAGCATGCATCTACATACAATCTACACAGAGCTGGATCAAACCTATGACTCTGTGCGTGGTATACAAGCACTCTATCAACTAAGCTACACCCAAGCCCCCATCTCAGGACTGTTACAGAAATATTTCCAGTGTTAATGTAAAGGTAGATGAGTTTGCCCTTGTGTTCCTGTGTGGACTTCTCAGCACTTAGGAGAGTAGGGGAGGAGCACACACCCTGGGTGTGAACTGATTACATCCTGAGATACAAACCAGAGTCTTTTGTACTGATTGACTGATTGACTGATTGATTGTCTGACTGATTTTCCAAGACAGGGTTTTCTCTGTGCAACTGCCCTGGCTGCCTTGGAACTCATAAAGATCTGCCTGCACAACCCAGATATAAATTGATTACATCCTGAGATACAAATCAGAGAATCCTTTCATCTGTCTGTCTGTCTATTTTCTAAGATGAAGTTTCTCTGTGCAACTGCCCTGAAACTAATAGATCTGCCTGCACATCCCAAGTATAAACTAATTACATCCTGATATACAAACCAGAGTCCTTTTGTTTGCTTATTTATCTCTTTATTTATTTACTTACTTACTTATTTATCTATCCATCCATCCATCCATCCATCCATCCATCCATCCACCCACCCATCCATCCATCTATCCATCCACCTACCCACTCATTTTCCAAGATAAGGTTTCTCTGTGCAATCGCCCTGGCTGTCCTGGAACTCACAGAGATCCTCCTGCCCCTGCCTTCCGGGGCACATGCCACTGTGACCAGTTGAGAGGGTTCTCTTTAATACTGAAAGCTTGTGGAGTGCTGACTCCATGAAAGGACACATGCTCACTTGACACCTGATTTGAGATGCTGCAGATTAAAACATGCCATACGAATTTTGGCAGAACATAAATCATATTCATCTAAACTCAACTAAACCCGGTGACAGACAAAGGAAGAAGCTTAGTCAAGCTCTTGGCCAAGTCTGAACAGAGGAAGAAAGATCAGAACTGGGGGGTGGGGAGGACCTGATCCTGTGTGTGGGTCCTTGTTAGAACCAGGGGGCACCTGATCTTGTGTGCTGGTACATCTGATCCTGTGTGCCAGTCCTTTTCAGACCAGCAAAGGCCTACCTGATTTAGCACTGCTATCTCGTCTTGAGGCTGCAAGTTCCCAGACTAGCATGAAACATTCAAAGAGCCACAAATCCTAGACCCTTGTCTGAGTCCCAGCATCGCCATTTACAGAGGCTGACAACCTTCTTATCGGCCTTACTCTCCATAAATGGACTCTTTTACTCACTATTGCCAGGACTGACTGGTTATATGTAAGATACAGAAAGCAGTCCTGCAAACAGAGAAGAATGCCTAGGGCTGTATTCTTTCCAAGTTTACACTTTCCTGAGGTGGGAATATACCCTGTTCCAGCAGAGGGTCAGAAGGTCAGAAAAGCCAGTCCACTGTATCTTAAAGCAGAGTGACAGATAGATGCCAAAGTCCTCAAGCAATTAATAAATCCAAGGGCAGTGCATACTCCTGAAATATGAATAATAACATGGCCACACGGATCATTCAGAGGTGGTTTCTGTGTGTGTGGAATCAAGTGTAACCGAGTGGACCTTGACCACAAGGTCTTGAGTTCAAACCTCAGCAGAACTAAGAAATGGAAAGAAAGAGGTGGGAACTTCTTAGATGACTTGATTTTATTCTTGAGGAGTATCTGCAAAAAGAGGCATAAATACAGATGATATGCACTAAACTTCAAACCTAGATCAAGGCCTATCTATCTAGTAAGGAGGAAATTAACTGCTCAGTCCAATCAAAGTATCTTGGCTACTGCTATTATATTATACCAACTGCTGAAATTATTAAGGTGCTCAAAATACCTAATTTAAAGAGATCAATGTTTTGAGTCTAGCTAAATGGCCAAGCCTGACCATCCGAGTTGATCCCTATGACCCACATGGTAGAAAAAGAGAAGTGAATCCTGCAACTCCTTCTCGGACCTCTGAATGTGTGCTACGCATGTACACACAAGATAAATAAATGTAATAGAGGTAATTTAATAAATGAATGCTCGGAAGAATCTCTGAAACAAGGAGATTCTATCACTGAAATCATCTCCAGACTGCCAATTTGAAAAAAGACGGGGGAACAGACTTATTGATCCATCTGAGAGTTTTTTCTTAAAGCAAAATTAAGTATACAAAACATATTATTTCACGGTGACATTAGGATGATATTGTTAGACTCGGTATGGAGTTGCAAGCCTTTGATCCCACCAATTTGGGAAGCAGGCAAATCTTAGCTCCAGACCAGTGGGGGCTACATGGTAAGACCCCGGTCCCTGCCCCACCCCAAAAGGGATGCCTGTCACTGAGGGGCATGGACTTAAACTCAGTAATCACCTTGCCTCTGAGAAAGCATGGCATCCAACAAGGCGAAGGACTGGAGTATGTACAGAAAAAGTCTCTCCTTCTGGCAGAGTCTCCCTCTTTTCCCTCCTGTCACTTGCTCACACCTCAGCCTCCAAAAGAAGCAAGAAGTTGCTGCCGACGGCTCAGCATTTAGCTTGTCATAACAACCATCCCAAACAGAGTCTTCTCAGCCAAAGTGGTTCCCTAGCGAGATGGCCATCTCCAGAGAATAAATAAAGGCAGTCAAATACCGCCAGGCCTTCCCCCACTGAGGGAGAAGTCTAAGTCTGCAGAGAGAAGCATCCTTGTGGGGGGCGGGGGAGCCTACACCATGAACCCACCTGTTTCTGAGCATTTATTCCCCCTCCTACTAACATCTGGAACCAAGCAAGGAATGGTTAAGAAATTAGGTCTACCTGGTGAGTCTCAGAAAAGTCATCACTATTTTAGTTTGGTGACAACTGGAGTTTAATAAATTTAAAATGTCTGGCTCATATTTATAGAGTACCATGTTTCCACACAGTGAACCACAGCAGCATTCACCAGCCAGACACCAGACTAAACACCTCAGAACTCACTGCTGTCGCTCACTCATGGTCCCTACCTTTCTGATGTGTGTGTCTGCACTACCAATTTCCTCAGATTGTGATAGCCTGGCTCTACAAGCAAGCAACCCAGCTGCTCAGCTTCTCAGCCTAGCTGTCAAGCCTTTCACAAGCTTAGCCCAGAGCTCATCTGCTTCCTCCTTCCCTTTCTACTTTCACCCTCACACCAACTTCAGCAACACCCAAACAGTCTCAAGCTTCCTGGAGCAGCGGTATTTAGGCAGCCTCAGGCCAAGGAGTGAGGAACAAAGAGCAGCTGCTCCCCACAGCAGCTGGAGAGGGTGGTGAGGGCAGCTAGGGACTCCAGGAGGCGGCCCAGACAGTCCCAGGGCAGCCCAGGCTGGAGAGCACAAGTCTAGGGGAACACCAGGAGGTCCCCAAAACGGACTACCAGAACCTTCCTGCCCTATCCCATACACCTGGGCGGTAGAGACAAAGTGGCGGAGACTCCTGGAGGAGGACATGGTGGCAGGCACAGGCGATCAAGAGAGTCCCGGCGAGCTACGACCCCCTCCTTCCCACCCCGGCCCGCGCACCTGGACCAGGTGGCCACCCTGCTCCCTCAGGGCGCTCTCGAGGACTCGGCTGCGGGCAGGCTCCGGGGACTGGAACCGCTGCGACGCGAGACTTCACTCCTCCATCCTGGGAGCAGGCAGCACGTTGCAGTCAGCAGTGCACTTCCTGTTTCAAAGACAGCGAGAGAGTGTGTTGGCAGAGGGGCCGCGGAGCAGCCGCGGATGGAGCAAGGGGCAGCGGCTCGCACACGCACAAGCAGCCATCCAGACCGCGATCGCACGCCGGAGGCCCGCAGCCACCGGCTCGCTTGCCCCTGCTCGGCCTCCCCCTGCCGGCCGTGGGTCCAGCCCCAGCTGCAGGACGCACCTCCCTGCTCGGACTTCAGGCTCGGGCTCCCTGGGGTAGGCAGCGGGCACTTGGCCTTCGCCTTCCTCCTGCCTCACCTCCCTACCCTGCCTCCCTCCGCCTCCCAAGAGAAGAATCACCTCAGGGAAGGTATAAAGACCGGAGCCTTGCCAAGGAAGAGGAGGCTGCGAGTATGCAAATGTGGGAACTTAGCAGCCACATCCCAGCAGATCCACGCGCAGCAGGGAGCTTCAGGATGGGAAATTACTTGTCTTGTGCCTCGCTGACTCAAGAGAAGCGTGTGCACAGCTACCGCAATAGAGCTGTCACAAAATGGGGGGTGTGGGGAGGAAACCCCTGCAAATATTCTGAGTTCCTCCTAGGGTCTTCTCCATTCAGATCAAGCAGATCGCCTGCCCACTTACCAGCAATCCCCCCACCCCGGGAACATAACCCTCAACTTTTTTTCCATGTGATTATGAATCACAGAAAAGTTATTAAGTTCTGAGATGATGTTCAATTTGACCAAACTTCGACTTAATTTCTCTTTTTTGCTTTTTCCCCCCCAATGTATTTATGGCGAGGGTGGGAGGGAGTGGGCGGCGCATGCAAACCAAGGTATTCGTGTGGTGGTCAGAAGACAACTTCCTGGAGTCAGTTCTGTCCTTCGAGCTCTTGGGTCCTGGGGCTCTAACTTTGATGGAAGTGCCTGTACAGACAGACACCGATTTAAAAGGAATTTCAGAGTAGTAAACTAAGGCGCACGTGGAGGGGTGGGGGTGGGGCACGCAGCGGGAGATGACTCGGCAGTAAAGGCACTTGTCACCAAGCAAAGGACCTACAAAATGGAAGGAGAGAGAGCCAATTCCCACACTGTCCTCTGACCTCCGTGACTGCAGATGCACACAAATGCCCACAAACATGTAAATAAACGACTGTATTTTTTAAATTAATTTGTAAAAAAGTAAACAGGTGGCTCAAAATCTACCAAAGACAAGATCTTAACAGCTCCAGAAGTTGGCCGGAGTTTGCAACCTGCCTGCCCCAGCCGCAGCCCCTGGAACTACTTATCAGGCAACATGCACACAACAGATGACTCCTCGTGGCATCAACCTGTTGGTTTAATTAAGTTGCTCTTGTTTCCAAACCCAAAATAGAACAGAAACAACAAACTATGATTATTCCATATATAGACACACACACACACACACACACACACACACACACACACACACGACAGTAGGAAGAAACTGCTACAAATTCAGGTCCTACTAAGTGATAGTGGCTCATCTCGATCCCGCTAGGTCTTAGCGTTTCCCAACAGCTCTATAAAAACCTTGCTCCCATATTCCCAGATGAGGAAACAGGGTCAAGAAGTTAAGTAACTAGCCCGATGTCTCAGCTACAGAGTGGTCCACTGGAGAGCTGGATACAGGTTTTTGCTAAGTATAAAAATCTGGGTCATTTCCTCAATGTTCTGAATTCCTAAGACAATAGTGAGTTCTAGGGGAGAAGTCAAGGCCAGAGACCATCTGGGAGCCATCCCTTGTCTCAGAATGATCCTGTAATTTACAGGCTCCCACAGTGGAGGAGATACGGTTTTTCACCCAGCTGATTTTGCAAGAACCCAGATTACTGAAGGGTGGGGGGACGACACACACGGGCATGCGGTGCACTCAGCCAGGAACTGTACTGCCTCCGTCAGCCTCTTCACAGTTACTTGGTAGCAAAAGCTCAACAGGTTCTGATGGCCACTCATATGCCAAGGGACAAAGTCTGTCCAGCAGAACCTAACTAGCTAATATTTGTCTCGTGGATTACTTTCTGTCTAACAGGGCAGGTTTAAGAAGGCAAATGCTGCTTGCAAAAAAGAACTAATGCCTGCCTGAAGTTTTCAGAAAAATGACTGGCCATTCTCCATCGCCCATTTCCTTCTGTGTTAGCACTTACTTGATGCTCATCTCTCCATAGCTTATCACCCTCCAGACACAGGCTAAGAAATGGAACCTATCTTTAAAAGTCAGCAGTACTGGCAAGAAGGGCATTCCAGACACCTACAAAGAACACAAACAGCATCTCTCTGGCCCCACTGTTCCCCTTCATGTGATACAGTGGTATTTGAGCTGTAGACAACACAAATGGATTCAAATTTGGCAGAGATAGGGCAGAGAGGCCTCAAGAATCAGTGACCCTCAACCTAAGTCCTCAAGTAATCAGTCTACAAATCTGAAGGCTCTGACTCCATTTAGGTCCTGCTCTGCCCACCAGTATCCCATGGTTGAACCCAACAGCTCCCAGCTCTTCAATGCTTTTGACAAAGGAAATGCTCCTCCCCAAAGGGCTCACAAAGTCCCCAGTCAGAGGGTAAGTCAAGGAAAGCCTTAGCCCAAAACTCCCTGCAGTTTTAAACCCATCAATACTTATCAGCTTCATAGAACATAATTCCACTTTTAAAATACCTTTTGCTATCCCTGTATTCCAGTTACTCATTATAACCCCAAGAGTCCAGAAGGATAATTTTTTTTTTTTTTTTGGTTTTTTGAGACAGGGTTTCTCTGTGTAGCCCTGGCTGTCCTGGAACTCAACTCTGTAGACCAGGCTGGCCTCGAACTCAGAAATCCACCTGCCTCTGCCTCCCAAGTGCTGGGATTAAAGGCGTGCGCCACCACCGCCCGGTAGAAGGATAATCTTTGAAGAAAAAATAAAACGTGTGTGTGTGTGTGTGTGTGTGTGTGTGTGTGTGTGTGTGTGTATTTTAAAGACACTGTATGGCTCTAGCTGACTTGAGACACACTTAAGTAAACCAGACTGGCCTTGAATTTGCAGATTTGCCTGCCTGCCTCAGTCTCCAAGTGCTGGGATTGAAGGAGTTCACTACTCCTAAGAAAAAGCTTAACTCCTAGAAAAAGGCAAGTAGGGGCTGGAGAGACAGATCAGCTACCTAAGAGCACTGGCTGCTCTTGCAGACACAGGTCCAGTTCCCAGCAATCACATGGCAGCTCACACCTGTCTGTAACTCCTGGGGCTCCAATGCCCTCTTCTGGCCTCCTCGAGAACTTGGCATAAACATGGCACATAAAGGAAGATACATGCAGACAAAACATATACGCATATGAAATAAAAATTTTAAGTTTTTAAAAATTTCACACACAAAAAAAGAAAGACTAGGAAGATATCTTGGTCAGTACAGTGATTACCAAATAAGCCTGGTAACTGAGTTGTGTTCTCAGTACCCATGTCAAAAGCCAGGCATGGTGATTGAAGTTGTAATCCCAGCCCTGGGGAATGTAGTCAGGAGGATACCTGGGACTCTAGCCACCCAATCTGGCAAAGTCAGCAATCCTCCAGTCCCACTTAAGGCAGTCTCAAAAAACAAGGTGGAAGGCTGCTGAAGAAGGCTGCCCAGCTGACCTTGGGGCCTCCACACAGATGTAACCACAAGCAGAAGAAACACAAAAGGCAAAGGTAACTATATTTCCTCCCAAAGCCTGGACATCTAAGGGATGAGATTACACCATTTTGCAAGATCTCCCCGAGGTCTGCTACAGTCAGTCACTAAAGTGAAACGCCAATAGTAAGCCATGCTTATTTGTTCCTGGCCCTGAGCGACTGCACTTAGGATACACAGATCCCAACAGCACACAGTCCCTAACTCGATGTGCACCAGGCCCAGTATCACGTCATACCTCCCCCTAGTCTGGCTGTTCCTCAGCTCCTTCTGTGTACCCCAGAACAGTGCTTCATCTTAGTTTTACCCAAAGGGGTAAAACCCTGAAATCAGTGAGGTAAGAAGACAAGGCAGAAAGTGAAAGAGGAGTAGCACAGGGCAGCACACTCCTGTAATATCCCTGCACTGTGGAGGTAGAGGAAGGGGGATCAGAGTGGGGCCTTCCTTACATGAGACTCTGTCCCAAAACATTGATTTTAGAAGGGCTGTGTGTTTGAACCTTCAGTACCACAACCTAGTACACTGTGCAAAAGCCATTTTAAAGGCTTCAAATTAAATTACCTTCTCTCAAAACATGGCTACTTGCTCTTCATCTTCAGCAAGGCACAGCTTTGAAGGTCGAAACTGTTTACCACAAGGTTTTCTCTGTGTGGATTTCAGTGTGTCTGCAGATGGATGCAGGCAGGAGAACGAAAGCTGACAAGCTGTCTGGTTCCCTAAGAGATGCCCTCCACCCACAGCCTTCGCAGCAGATGCTCCTGACTCAGCCTTGCCTTCCAGGGAAGCATATCCTGGAAGGGTGAACCGTGGCACTGAAACCCGGCCTGTGGCTTTCAAGAAAGCTGTTCCCGAGCCAACTGGCTGGTTCAACTGGCATGTCCCCCAGAGAGCTATTACTATCTTTGCAGAGCCAGAACCAGTGTCCCTTCTCACAGCAAAAGGTAACACAGGGCTGCGGGTTATCTTCTCAGAGCATCTGGCTACAGGATGGGATAGGATCTCTAGACTGCTCTGGAAGCGTGGCTTCCGTGGCCCCAAAAGCTGTAGTACAATGTCAATTCTGAGGTGGGTACGCTCAGCTTCCAAACACAGGAGTCAGGAACCTCCACACATATAATAATAACAACAGCAACAATAATAATACACCCAACAGGTCAACCTACCCCACAGAATTATCCCAACTTCTAAGATGGGGCAGGTGTAATCACACAGCTCAGCAGAAGCAGGACAGTACAGGTGCAGATTTTAACTTACTTTTATGTTGTGTGAGTGTTTGCTTGTGTGTGTGTGTGTTTTATCCAAGGACTTAAGGGTCTCCGGAGTGGGCTGGTGGCGCTGAAGCTTCCCAGAGCTCAGGCCAGGTAGAAAGGGAAGACAAGGGCTGGTGAGATGGCTCAGCAGTTAAGAGCACCAACTGCTCTTCCGGAGGTCATGAGTTCAAATTCCAGCAACCACATGGTGGCTCATAACCATCCGTAATGAGATCTGATGCCCTCCTATGGGGTGTCTGAAGATAGCTACAGTGTACTTTGGGCTGGAGAGCTGGGTCTGGAGAGAGGGAGGGGGGTGGGGGGCAGAAGAAGGAGAAGAGAAGGGGGAAAAAAAGGGAAGACAAGAGGGGCTGGTAGCTCACTCCTTCCCAGGCAAAGGCGGTAGCAATTTAGAAATTACCACAACATAGTGCTGGCAGAAGTAGGTATGGTTGAATATGCTTGAGAGCAGCATCTAAGCATAATTTTATCTAATCATTTAGATGTGTTCTGGGTTGAGCTGTGGTGGACAAAACTGTAATAGACTGTTCTGTGTACCCTCTTATTCTTTAGCTAGTAGGTCAATGTCTGTGATTTTTGAGCATAATACATAAGAAGGCTAAAAGAGAAAAAAGTTAGACAGGGTATGGCAGCCCACTCCTGTAATCCTAGTGCTTGCAGGACAGAGACAGGATGTCAGGAGTTCATAATTAATTCTCTACTACATACTGAGTCTGGGGCCAGCGTGGGATGCATAAGAGCCCGTTTCAAAAACAAGAAACCCAGCAACCACAACAAAACAAGATGTCGAAAGTTTGACTAAATCCAAATCCTTTCAAACCAGTGAGGGCTGTTAACAATGTTCCCAGCAAAGAAACTGCAGGGAACACAGGCTGTCTACTGACTGCTGAGTTCGTGCGGTGAGCATTTTTCTCTGGGAAGCTTGTTTTAGCCATTTCACCTTCGATGCTGGGAATCTCGGCCTCCTTTCCTAAAGAACTGTTCTCATTTTCTCCTTACACTCTTACTTCTAAAGTGATGTATCTGAAACCCGAGCTACTTAAAAGTAATTTATCCTAACAATTCTAATGGATATCATGATTATTATAAGACAACAATATTATTATAAGACAACAATACTCTTAAAATGACTTTCTTATAAATCAGCCAGCTCACGCTCTCAGCTCAGGTGGCAGAGACCGGAAGGTCACAGTTCCTAGGCCTGGAGGCAGCGATGGAAACAGATACTCAGCAATCCCCCCCACCCCCCGGGGGTGGGTGGGGGGGGGGAGCCTGACTTTGTGCACACACAAGTACCTGATGTAGCCAAGCACACGTAAGAGGTAGGAGTCAGAAAATGCATAAGTCAACAGGGAATAAGGCACATACACACTGTCTTGACAACATCCACTCTTAATCACCTACTGTTACAAAATCTAGAGGTTATAAAAAGTGCATGGTGCAGATAAATAGATTGATTTTTTTCATTCCGTTTCCTTTCAATGGGACAGCCATGTAAAAAGCATGAAATAAAAATAAAAGTACACCCCCCCCAAAAAAAATCCAGAAATTATATTATAAACTTTTGAAAGCTGATGGTCAATAATTTATTTGCTCATTATTTTTTTTCAAGACAGGGTATATCCCCGGCTGTCCTAGGACTCTCTCTGTAAACCAGGTTGGCCTTGAACTTACAGAGACTTGCCTCCTGAGTGCCGAGACTAAAGACATGTGCCACTTCATCCAGCCTGATGTCAATGTTTTAAGCACTAACTCTGGCTCAAGAAAATGTCATTCATGACACATGTACGATGTAATTTCCTGCCTCCACCAGTTCCTACAGAATTATCTCAATAAGCTTCCAGGAAACAGAGAGAAAATCTAAGTCTGCCCTGAGTCGTTGCCAGCACATCCTACCGGCATCCTAGCTGGCCATAGTAGCTGTATTTTATCTGTTTTCTTGAGACAGTGTCTCACTGTGTAACTCCAGCAGCCTGGAACTTGCTATGCAGACCAGGCTGTTGTTCAACTCATCCAACACTCAGAGATCCTCCTGCCTCTGCCTGCCTATCTCCAGTGCTGGAATAAAGGCCTGGCTACAGTATCTACATTTTAACAAACTACCAGTGGGATACCTGAGGTGTGCCTTTCCCAGTTGAGGGGTCCGGTGTCATGGTTACTGAGTACAGCTAAGTCCTCAGATCTTCCTCTCTGTGGCAACAGTTGTAACCTAACCACTGGTCATCCGGCTACAGAGAGAGCTGCACAGCAGGAATCAGGAATCTGATAAAAGTTACAGAATAAAGAACTACAAAAAAGTGCAGATATTTGCAGCAAGGCAAACCAGGAAAGGCCACTCTTCCTCCCCACCTGACACCACCGCAGACTTCCAGACTGTAGAATCGCCTGGCTCAGAGGCAGCTGAACTTAACTGCAGGGAACCAGACTAACCCAGTGTACTTCATACATTTAGATCTTAGTGAAGCAGTTGATACGGTGACCTGAGAAGCCAGGACCCCTGATCAACTGTAGCTTCCGTGGCCCTGAGAACCACAGAGCAACTAAGCAGCCTAGAGGCAGACAGTGGATACATTTACTAGCAAGAGGAAGAAAAGAGCCAGAAGGAACACCATTTAATCTCTACTCAAAAGTAGCAAAATTGTTCACAATGGTATAATCAAATTTGCATAGAACATTAATTTGGGAGGCGTGGGAAGGGCAAATGAGGGTGAGCGAAGGGTTTAGTCAAAGTAACAGAGACGGTAGACAAACAAGCTGCTACAGCGTTGTTGTGCTCCCTTTAATCCTCAAGGGAGGTCCTGGAGGCATCCGTGCACAGTAACCACCTCTAGCCCCAAGACAGAAAGACAGAAGAGATCTGTTTGAAACTCTAGGCGCAAAGGCTGATCACCATCAAATACATCCCGATAGTCCACTCATCAGTAAAGTTCCATGACAAATGTCAGCCCTTGAGTGAAAGACCTGGTTAGCAAAACTCAACGGGAAGAAGGGCTCAGAGGTTGAATTCTGATGCTCAGATGCAAGGCCGATGGTGCGTTTGTACTCCAGTACACTCGGCTGGGCCTGGAGGTCATGAGAACAGTTTGCAGATACGTGCCGGGACGAAGAACAGCAGAGACGGGAGAAGAGAACTAAAACTTGGACTAACCTTGTTTTTCTAAGCATAAATTATCATTTCTAATGTCTTTAATGCTGAAAAATGGCTTCTCCCTTGACAGAGCTGTTTACCTTCCCAGAAAAAGATTATACTTCAAAAGTCATCAGCTGAGGGGCTAGGGCCACTTAGCTGGTGTCCTATCTGCCTTGCATGCGTGAGGCTGCCAGACCTGGTCCCCAGGAGAGAATAAACAGGGCTGGGTGCTCCTCATCCGTAATCTCCAAACATGGGGAGTTACAGGTTAAGGCGATACAAAGTTCAACAACACTCTTGGCTACAAAAGAGGCTCAAGGCCAGACTGAGCTACAATCTTGCCTCAAAAGTTAGCAACTGCTACAAAGTTTAAAAGAGAAGAGTGGGCCAGTCACAGAGACCCCTTTAGTCCCAGCACTTAGGAGACTGAGGTAAGACCTCTCTCTGTGAGTCTGAGGCCAACCTGGTCTACACAGCCAGATTCTGATCAGCCAGGGCTACACAGGGAGACCTTGTCAAGAAAGACAGAGAGAAAAGAAAGAACAGAAAGCAAAAAAAGAAAGAAAGAAAAGAAGGGAGGGAGGGTGGGACTGTAATGGCCTCTGCTCAGTGGGTCACAGGAAATGTTCAAGTGACCGTCTCAAAGCTCAAAAGAGACTGAAGAATGAACTGAGAAATTACGAATGGGTGGGGAAAGTCTCCCCCACCTCGGAATTCGGGCTCCAGCTAGATCCTAGCAAGCTTGTTTGTGTAAGTGAGGCGTGCTTCTAGAAAATAAAAATGCCTTAAAAGAAGGGACCCTACGTAATTGAAACTTCCCGATACGTCAGTCACTCTTGGGACTCTCATCTGTGGTCTGGGCAGCTATTTTCAAAAGGACAGATCTCGCCAGAGACATAAGTACGGAAGGACTGCCTCTGGGCTGTTGTTACCGACAAGAGCGATAACGCAGCTAACTTTGAGCCAGGAACTACTGCATCCGTTTTACATAAATCATCCTCACCACTAACCGCACACTCACATCTTCATTTTAAAAGGAAGTCATGTCACTTTGCTGTGGACCATGATCAGCTAGTGACACAGCAGGACTCCAGAAGGCATATTATATCGTGTAGTAGCCAAGGGAGAAAGGCAGCCAGCAGTAAAGCCGGCATCTTCCATTCCCTTCTAATAAACAAAAGAGAAGTTTTACACAATAGCATGCTGAGTTCTAGGTAGGAGTGAAGAGCCGTGGACAACATCTGTCCAATGGCAAAGCCCTAAAGCTACTACTTATTTATAGGGAATAGAAACACATTGTGTGGCTGGAGGTGGTTCAAGGTGTGAGAGCTACAGTTCAGTTCCCCAGCATACACACATACACACACACACACACACACACACACACACACACACACACAGACAGTCACACATCTGTAATCCGGGGTTAGGGGGTGGGGAGCAGGAGGTGGCAGACAAGACAGCTAGACTCCCCAGAATTCACTGGCACAACCAGAGTATTTGTGAGCAACAAGTCCACTTAAGAATCCCTATCTAAGCCGGGCGGTGGTGGCGCACGCCTTTAATCCCAGCACTTGGGAGGCAGAAGTAGGCGGATTTCTGAGTTTGAGGCCAGCCTGGTCTACAGAGTGAGTTCCAGGACAGCCAGGGCTACACAGAGAAAACCCTATCTCAAAAAACAAAACAAAACAAACAAAAAAAAAATCCCTATCTATCTCAAAAGATAGGTAGAGATCAATGGAGAGAAATACCACACCCAGAGATCATTGGCCTCATACTGGTGTGCATATGCTCACACTCATGACTGTGTGCAAGTGCATGCATGCAAGGTCTGATGACTGGTCTCTTCTCATGGTTTAAAATATCTCCCATACAAACTGTAAATTGGCTACAACCCAGACTCTTCTTCTAAATGTCCTAAAGCCCTCACCAGAGTGTACAGTCACACGCAGGCCCCTTAAACAATTTCCCAAGCCTTAGCCAGAATGTGCAGCCTCAGAGTGACAGCAGGAGAGTCTGTGGAAGCTGCATTTAGATAATTCCCAGGTCCCCTAAGGAACAGCCTCCTCGCTGCTCCGGCCATGCTGCAGACATATTACTGCTTTCTCTCCCGAAGGCTGATGAATACCAGAGTAAACTCCTGAAGAGCTATCGGTGGAGAGGGCATGGTTCAGGCCTGTAGTCCTAGCACACAAGGGGTAGAAGAATAAGGACTTCAAGGCCAGCCTGAGCTACATAAAACTCTGCCTCAGAAAATGAAGAGCTGGTAAGGTGACTCAACCAACGGTGAAATGCTTGCCACACCAACATGAGGAACCGAGTTCGGTCCCCAGAACCACGGCAGGACAGGACTGCTTCTTCTGAGCACAAACTGACAGTGACTGGCATGCACTGTGCTTACACCCATGATCTCTGATAAGTAATACAATTAATTTTTTTACAACTAAACGAACCTCGAGCTGGGCATTGGTGGCACACGCCTTTAGTCCTAGCACTTGGGAGGCAGAGGCAGGCGATTTCTGAGCCAGCCTGGTCTACAAAGTGAGTTCCAGGACAGCCAGAGCTACACAGAGAAACCCTGTCTCAAAAAACAAAAACAAAAACAAAAACAAAACAAAAAGAACCTTGAATGGAACGCCTTTTGTTCAAAAGTCCATACTCCATAGCAGGACATACTGACCCTCCATACCTGCCCACACCTCTTCTGACGCCCAGTCTGCCACAGAACCAGGTTATAGGCTGTTCTGAAGCCCCTCCCTCTCTTACCAGGTCTCTCTCTATCTGTCACCATCTCTACTGACCACTCCTATTCAAAAATAGGTCTGCTCCTATTCAAGTCACCTCCAGACTTTGCAGTCAACATCAGTCTCCTCCTTGGAGAAACTGCCCGAAAGAGCAGCTCATGAGAGAACACAGCAAAGACTGCAGACTGGCATGTGAAAAATCCTCCACAGCTGCTCACGCAGGCTGCTCCCTTGATGGAGGGTGAATGCACAGAATCTCACACCGTGAGTGACGGGCTTGCGTCAGAAGTTTCATCAAGTTACAATCTAGCACGGTGATGCTGACATGTTACCTCGACCGCCTGAACCTCGGTTTTAGAATCTCTGATATGGGCCAGTAATGGAAATGACCTTCACGACTGAGGGGAGAAAGCTCGGAGAGTCTGAACAAAATGCATTACAGTGGTGACTGTCCTGTGGTCAATGACAGGGTCGCCATGCACTTCCTTTCTTGCTGAAGTGCATGGTAGACATAGTGATACTCAAAAAATCTTTTTTCAAAATAAAAAAGAAGCGAAGGAGGAAGAGAAGGAGGAAGAAGGCTTTTAAAGTCATAATCAGGGACTTCTGAAAGCCCTTTCTCCTTATTCAGTTTTGTTCTGCTGTGAAGGGCATTTCATAATATTTCTATTGAGAAGCCATTCCTTGCTTTCCTTCAAAAAAAAAAAAAAAAAAATCAACGTACCAAGTATTAGAAACAAGCCCCCAGTCTCCCTCCCACTGCAGCTTGGCTTTCCAAGATGATCTACAGTAACTGCCTGCAGCCAGTGTTGCTGCCCAGAGAATCGCCTGTTTCACCCTTAAAACAAATAGCACTTTGTGGGGAAACTGGAAGCCAGCCCAAAGAAGGAGGGGAGAGAAACGAAAAAAAAAAAAAAAAAGAGTTGGGGCCAGAAATGGAGTCTACGCCCACACTCTGGTCTCCACACTAACACAGGTAAGAAGGGATTGAAAGAAAAACGAGTTCAGACTGGCACAGGTCCTACCCACTCACCCACCTCCCCACTCACTATGGAAAACGAATTCCAAGGCTCACAAAGGTTGTGAGAGACGGCTCGTTATCCAACACGTGTGGGCTTTTGTTGTTAATTGAAACACTGTTGCGTGTAGAAGCTCCTAACCCTGGCCCAGCCAGTCACACTGCCGAGACGAAGCCCTCCCCCACTCGCAGGGGAGGAACCTCAAATTTTGAGAAAGCCAAGGTCACACAGCAGGCTGTAGAAACCACAGCAAGCTCAGAACTCCTGTTCTTTAAGCCCCAAAGCCCAGGTCTTTACCACAGCTCACAATGATTGTAACAGGCGATTTTAAAATACCCTTTGGAAGCTCACCAAATACACTCCTGTGAAGGGCAGGTAAAACAAGGCAGGTTTTGTGTTCCTGAAAATAATTTGGTGCCAGGGATGAGGGTTGTCACAGCAACAGGCTCTCGGTACAGCCTTACACTGGTCAGTCCACTGTCTGGGACATGGCTCCAGGAAGGCTGGAGTTGGGCGCTCTGTTCTACAGCTCATTTGCTTGTGTTGGTTAAGGGAAGCATGAGTAGAGGCATAGGGTTTTCTTTGTTTCCAGTCAAACCCTGATGTTGATCTCAGGACTAAAGTGATATGGAAAGTTAAAGAAACTTCTAGAACAGATTTGCAGGCAAAGCACGGCATCCCACACCTGCAATCCCAGTATTTGGAAGGCAGACACAGCAGAATCATTGTGGGTTCAAGGGTGGCTGAGCCTAAGTGGAGTGGGATCTGCTTTAAAAAAAAAAAAAAAAAAAGCCAAATTAAACAAAGCAAGCCAGGATCCTGAAGCTAGCCTGCTTGGGTTCAAATCCCTCCTCTTCTACTCAACTATAATCCAAACTATGTGACCTTGAATTACTTGGCTGTCCTTGGTGACTGGGTAGAGCAACTGACAGAAGACTGACCTTGGTTTCCTCCGCTACAAAGCAGGGCTGCTGTACAGAATAAATGAGCTAACGCATGTATAACGTGGTCTCCCGCCATAGCCAGCACGGGGAGAACACCCATTTCCTCTGGGTGGCAGGGGTGCCTTCTCTCTTCACTTTACACAATTTCACTTCATAAGGAGTTTAATGAAGGCGTCTTGAGGGAGCAGGTGAGCCAGGCAGTAGTGGGGCACGCACGCCTTTGATCTCAACATTACTTGGAAGGCAGAGCCAGGCAGATCTCTGTGAGTTCAAAGCCAGCCAAGGCTGTTACAGAGAAACCTTCTCAAAAAAAAAAAAAAAAACAAAGAAAAAGAACACATCTTGTACAGCTTTTTAGTTCACATGTTCCAAACCATGCAAAGACACTTCCTGCGTGTGAAGAATGTACCCATTCTCCTGATACCACAAACTTGTTCCTTAATGAGAGGGAGAAAAATATCCATGCCAAATCCTTACTGTTGTAAGCATTTGCTGAGGGACTTTTAAATGCGGCCATTCTAAGACCTTCAAGACACTGGAAATTTGAAGCTTTCTTAGAGCATCTGCCTAACACGCACAAAATCCCAAGATCCGTCCCACCCCCATACTCCGACGCCACAGAAACAGGGTGTGTTAGCAGCATATACCTGAAACTATAGCCCTTGGGAAAAGAGGCAGAAAGACCCAAAGTTTCAAAGTTCAAGGTCAGGGTCAAAGAGATGGCTCTTCTAATGGACCCACGTTCAAGTCCAGGTACCCGTTTGGCAGCTCACAACCTTCTGCTGTCCCAGTTCCAAGGGATCCAATGCCCTCTTGTCCACTTCTCTCTGAGGACACCAGGCATGCATGTGGTATGTAGACATACATACATACAAGAAAAACACTTACACATATAAAATTAAAAATCTTTTACAATAGTTAGAAAACAAAACAAACCGTCAAGATGACCCTCAGCTACACTGCCACTTGGGAGCTAGACAGAGTTACTTACATGAGACTGTCTCAAGAAGAAAAGTCATTTAAAGTTATTCTACTTGGGAAGGATTGGTTTCAATTCACACTGTGATATCACTGCTGAAGTTTAGGAATCCTACCTGCAGATGAACACAAAGTTTCTCTTCCCAGAAAAAAAGGGAAAGTTCCAGCACAGTCCAGTAGTCACTGGGGGTGACTGAGATTTAGAAGACAAAAATGTGTCCTGAGAAATCCGTGCAGCAGGATTCTGAACTTGGCTAGTGCAGAGGTCTCCGAAATACTTCCCCCTCTCTTCTGTTCCAGAGGATGTGTGCACAACTAAGTATAATCCAACCACATTAGGACACCCAGAGAAGATGAAATGTCAATGAGAGGTGCACCAAGCTAGTGACAGTACAGATCTGAAGATGTGTCTTGCAGGAAGGGGGCTGGACTGTTCTCCCTCTAGTTCATACCTACTGTCTAAGGATTTTCCCCTGGGCCTGCTATACTTTCAGGCCAGCAAAAGAACACATACCCAAATGTATAGACAAAAAATATCACATTCCAAGTTGTGTTCTAGTGTGATAGTGTATGTGTGTGTTGGGGGAGGGGGGGCAGAAGGATTGTACCAAGTTTTGATTGGATTTTATAAGTGAGCCACATGTGCCAGGGAGAGCCTATAATCTCAGCCCTCTGTGGGCTAGAGGTCTGATCCACTTCAAGGCCATCCTGATCTACACAGGGAGGTCCAGGCTAGCCAGGCTGGCAAAGTGACACCCTGCCTTAGAAAACTAAAGAAAAGCGTACTATGCTCCTCCTGTGTTTCCAATGTATCTGGCCACAAAGGGCAGGCTATCTACTTCTACTAAGGGCTGAAACGCCAAGGCTCTCTCAGCCCACAATGCTATTTTTGTTTAGTCTGCAGGAAGTTCTTATTTGAAATGTTGAATTAGCTAACCTTTTAAAATCAGATTTTACAAAAGAATCCAGATTTTGGCTTCCAGTTAAAAAAAAAAAAATCAGAAATTTGGCCCACATTCTGACAGGGCAAACAGCTGTAAATAGACCCTCTTTAGAGAGAGGCCTCTTCCGCATCTGCTCAGCCCTCCCTCTAGACTATGCTGTCCCAGAGACAGAGCTCTAACTGCCACAAAGCATCTCAGATGTTGTCTTGGGGACCCCTTGATATTCGCCTGCCTGAAACACTTCTTGCTCCAACCTCACATACAGACAAGTATCTCTCTTTTTCATGCAAAAAAAAAAAAAAAAAATGTAATTTTGAGGTACAGAAACTACCAGGTACAAAAAAAAAAAAATTCATAAGAAAATAATTTAGAAATAATTAGAACTAATTATTAAAATAATTTAGAAATAATTTAGAACTAAGCAAAAGAAAACTGTTTTGTAACATTTTTAAGGAATTAAACTAAAAGGGCAAGAGGAGAGGCTCGGTGGGTCAGCCACCAACCTGACTCGGATCTCGGGAGCCCACAGTGAAGGCAAAGAACTGACTTCATGATGCTGTCGTCTGACCTCCACATGCTCCAGGATTGGGGGAGCGAGGGAGAGACAGAGAAAGACAGAGAGAGAACATATGTTCAAAAAATATCAACAACAAACAGGGCCATGGGGTGCACACCTTTAATCCCAGCACTCAGGAGGCAGGCAGAGGCAGGCAGAGGTAGGCAGAGGCAGAGAGAGGCAGGCAGAGGCAGGCAGAGGCAGGCAGAGGCAGGCAGAGGCAGAGAGAGGCAGGCAGAGGCAGAGAGAGGCAGAGAGGCAGAGGCAGGCAGCTCTCTGTGAGATCAGGACAGCCTGGTCTACACAGAGAAAGAAACTCTGTCTTGAAAAACAAAACAAGAACTTAGAAAAATCTGTGTGCGTGCGTGCATGCGTGTATAAAACGGGGATGTATTTCCGTAAGACACATAGCCACCCACCTCATCACTGGCTAAATGTTAGTCTGAAAACTTCACCTGCTGAAGTAGAAAACTGAGCTGTAGAAATTCAATCTGCCAAAACCACACTTGAACACAATATAAGTAACTTGGGCATGCTGACGCAGGTCTACAAGCTCAACACCTGAGAGGCAGACACAGGAGGATCAGGGTTCAAGGCCAGTCTCAAAATAAATAAGTAAATACTTTTTAAAGGAAGAAAAAGAACACAAACAACAATACAAATCTGGGAGGCAGGAAATGGCCCTTGGGTAAAAGGCCAGCGGCACGAGCCTGCTGGTCTGAGTTGGATTCCTGAAACCACATCAAATAGAAAACTGGTCCCACAAGGTATCCTCAGACTCCCCATACACACTCCACACAGCATACACGCCCACACACAATAATAAATGAAACAAGTGTACAACCACAACACAATGACACCAAACAACAAAAGTAAAAACTGTACAAATTAAACAGACCCTAATACGATACAGATGTATGGAGGTACACACACACACACACACACACACACACATATATTTTACCTTGAGACATGTAGTAAATTATGTTTTAATACACATGTCTGTTATAGCATTTACTCAACAAAGACATGCCCTCTTGGCACATGGCTGCATTGCTTTGTAATCCCGTTCTCACCGTGGTTATGGTGGGGTTAAGTCTAATCATGAGGAGCACGCTCCTCGGGTCCTAGTGTGGCATACTACCATGAACAAAGAGAAAGGGGCTAAAGGAAACAGCAGGACACTTGAGGGATGCTCAGTCACTGGGGGGGGGCGGGGGGCTGGGGAGATGGCTCGTTGGTAAAGGGCAAGCATGAGGACCCATTCTGGATCCCCAGGTCACATAAAAGCCAGATGTGACTGTGCCCATCTGTTCCACCAACACAGAGAGGGAGGAGCTCAAGACAGGCTGATCCCTGGAGTTCAAGGGCCAGCCAGCCTAGCCAATGTGTAAACCCATGTCTCAAAGCATAAAGTAGCAGGTACGGAAGACAAAAGTGACCTCTACATACCTGTACACAAGTACAACACACATACACACCATGCACACACACAGCACACGCACATACCACATGTGCACACACCCCACCATGTACACTCGAGCATGTACACAACATACTCCTCAAGCATGCACGCTCACGCAAACACATATGAATACACAGATCACACACATGCAGATACCACATATGTACACACTAATGTGCACACACCACACACACACACCACACCCGTGCACACCCACACACGCATATACACATACCATACACAAGCATGCACAAGCTCACAAACACACACACATTTATATGCACATGACATACACAAATACACATGCATAGACCACATATACCACACACACACAATTACCCTCTGAATTCTAGGATAAACACTCACCCTATGAAAGTGACCGGGGATGAAAAGGGTGACACATGACTCAGCAGAGCCACACTGCTCAAAGGAAAAGCAGGAACCACACCATCCTTAACTCAAGAGTCTCCCTCTCACAGAAGTATCTCAGGGTTTATGAGGTGATTACAGACACATGAGAACAGGCCATGAAATACGTGAGCCTGGTTTCAATCCATCCCCCAGCATGGGGGTCGCATGAAAACCACACGTGAAAACCGAAGGCCTGCCGGGCGGTGGTGGCGCACGCCTTTAATCCCAGCACTTGGGAGGCAGAGGCAGGCGGATTTCTGAGTTCGAGGCCAGCCTGGTCTACCGAGTGAGTTCCAGGACAGCCAGGACTACACAGAGAAACCCTGTCTTGAAAAACCAAAAAAAAAAAAAAAAAAAAAAAA